>QEOT01007861.1:18724-182637 GCA_003123785.1 Pterocarya stenoptera | reverse complement strand
AAAAAAAACTTCCATTTTCTATTGAATAATAGACTAGGTAATGAATGCAAAATATCTTAGAATTATGATAAATGATATTTCTAATCGTGGAATGCTCAAGCGCCGTGCAATCCCTTTGAAAAAAAGTGAGTAAATAGAAGACCCATATGAAAAAAATTAATTTTTTAATAGTTAACCTTACTCTTTTTCAAAAAAATTGCGCAGTGCTTGGGCACTCCATGACTGTATCTAGCATTACTCTTAAAATTATAGGGGCCTACTCCATCCATAGAAAACTATTATGAAGGAAATTAAAGTCCACTTGTACAGTATTATCTTTCTTTATCTAGAGCAATTTCCTCGAAATTGTTTGATTTCTTTCTTTATTTGTCTAGGTAAGTATTTATCCCAAGAATTTCAAAAGTCTCCTTCCATTTCGTGTAAAGTAGGGCATTAATAATTGACTCACTAGCCAGCTCTATAAATTTGTAGTCATACTAAACTCCAAAGACTTGTGCTCAAGTCTTGTTCCTCTCTGTTTTTTCTTTGATTTCTCTAATTCAATCACATCTGTGGAGTCCACCAAACTTTGGCCACATTAATTCAACTAACCTACTGAATCCAAGGGATGAAAACTTAAAAAAAAAAAAAAAAAGTCCAGGGAGAAGAACCAGTTTCATTCTTATAGCACAATTCCAAGATACAATTGGAAGATTTTTCAAAGAATTTAAGGAATATGTGACACTAGCTACTAGCTATAGGAATTTAAGGAAAATCTAACTATCTTATTTTATTCCTGCTTTTCCTGAATGAGAATATGGATACAGTGGAAATGGAGTTCTTCTTGATTGCAGTGTCTTTCTTCCAGTTGTGACTTAAAGCCACAAGCAATTGGTACACTTTTTGGATTAAAGCAAACCACCACTGGAGGTAACATGGGCATGAACCTAATGGTTCATTGCCCCTTCTTTTTATTTTACCTCCTCTTCCTTCGAGTACTACAATCACTATAACGTCATTTTTGTATGGGACACTCCACTCTGTCTTCTTATATTTCTTATTTAATTTCAATGCTTGGAGAGTCTTGGAGAGTCTTCCACGTGCTGACCTATTTAAATTTCAAAAATCTCTCATATGCTCGGGAACCTAGGCTCCACGTGAGCCAAACTGTTTTCTTTGATAATAGAATATTTCATTACTGACTAAATAAAGTAATTACATTTACATAGGAGCATCTACAACAGTTCTTTGTAGAATAAAATCAGGGGGAGAATCCACCATACAGCAGTATCATTGATACATTTGGCATGAATAGCAAGTAAATGAGCAGCTCCATTGCCTTCTCTACAAACATGGGATACTTCATAGAAATCAAAAGTCTGAAGCTGGTATTTGATCTTTGTCCATACATCAGAGATAGATGATGCATTTTGTCCTAGAGCATGAGCAACAACATTTGCTTCTGTCCATACATGTTTAACAGACCAGCTATCATACTGGGAAAGCATTTTTTTAACATCACAAATAAGCATGCCTTTACTGTCCAAAGTCATTTCTGTGCTTTCAATAGCCTTGACAACAAGAAGAGCATCCCCTTCTAGTATGATCCTCTTGAAAACCAGCTCAATCCCCCAAATAGTTGCATGAAGGGCAGCATATGTTTCTGCTAACAATGGGTCTGGAAAAAGGGATCTGTTCTCAGTCCCTCGCAGCAGCTCCCACGCCAATTTTACAAGTGTTCTTGTCAACTACAACATCCCAATTGATCTTGATGATATCCTTTGGAGGAGCAACCAATACACATCTATCCACTGGGGTAAGCGTCTGTTGAATTGGAAAAGACAGATTAATAGCTTTGAGGTCCAGCATTCTTTGAGAGATCTGTTTAAGCAGTCTATTAGGAGTAGAAATATTTTTTGCAAGATGAAATCGTTCTTCCTCTTCCAAAGACTCCATGTTACCACTGCAAACTCTATTAATTCTTCATTGTCCAAACTATGTAGCATAAAAGTCACAGTGTCCTTGAAAGTCTGGTTGATAATTTTGCCCTTTTGCAGCTTCCTTGAGCACTGAGACCAGACATCCCGGTCCAAACTATGTACCATATCAACTCACTACTATTCATAATCTTCGAAAATTGGAATTGTAATAGTTAATCTTTTTATTTTGGTAAGTTTAACCGAATTGGTCTTCACTAGACATGAAGATTTTTTCTTTTGCTGACATAAGACTGTTTTATTTTGCCACATTTTGTTCTAAGAAATTATGCTCTTAAAAAAATATATGTTTCGGACGAGACAATTCATTGGAATGATTAACTATGATCACTAATAAACAACTTTTAGAGCAACCAAAATTAATTAATTGCTTCCGAATAAGCTAAATCATCACTTAGTATGAGGGAAGACCTTCTAATCAAGCTTTGACACATCAGCATAAATATTAAATATGAAAATTAATATTTGGCCTGTTTGTTAGTGACACCCACAGATCTTGATAACATCAGGAAACATCCATGATGTCTTTTCCTCAATGTTTTCACATGTAAATACTCTGTACCCTCCATAAAGCAATGCCAAAGGAACTGCTAAAAGTACTTTGTTTGAAATACGTACACACACACACACACACACACACATATATATATATATATACTGATATAGATATAGATATTTCCCTCTTCTTATAAACTTCATTTTCTTCTCAAAGTTTTCTTCTTTTCCTTTTGTCTTTCTTGATCAGAGAGATTCAGAGCAAAAGAAATACAAAATAAATGGCTGATGCATTTCATGAAAATTGTGATTATCTATTCAAGACAGTTCTTACTGGAGACTCTGGGGTTGGGAAATCAAATCTTATCTGAAGGTTTGCAAACGATGAATTCCAGTTAGATTCCAAGCCCACCATTGGGGTTGAATTTGCTTACCGGACTATAAAGTTTGCAATCCTTTCTGTATCTGTGTTTTTTTATTTCTTTATGACCTACCTTTCATTTAGATTAATCAAACTTCTTCTATTAATCAAACTTGTTCTATATAGATGGGTTCCAAATATATAGATGATGAAAGACAAATTAATAAATCCAGAAATAGATATAGGAATTATAAAACAGCTAAGCTGTGGGATTTATTTATTTATTTATTTTTTAATATTGGAGACACTCAGCTAAGCTGTGGGATTTTCCAGTTTAAACTCAGCCAGACAAGAAAACTTTGGAAGCCAAAACAAATGGAACAGCCACAAGTCTTGGTAGTGGAGAAAAATGGAATTAACATTGAACAAGAACTCATGACCTTGGCAACAAAAAATTTAAAACTTAAAAACTCAAATCTACAAAAACTTATAGTATTTTTGATGGAATGGCAATCACCTTGGTTGGTTGTAAAATGGACCATTCTGTTAAATAGTTGTAGAACATAAAGGGAATGCTGTCCTTTGCTCATCCATGTACTAACAACTGATGCAGATTGTATTCTATCTTTGTATCAATTCAGTTAGAAATTAAAATGGAAGAACTCCACAAAAAGAAAAATTTTCAAAACATTGATTACATCAATTTGAATGGATTTCTACAACAAATATACAACCTTGAGTATAGCTGCACTGTGATGGGGGGAAAAAAGGGAATTGAGAAAAAAGAATCACAATCTCAAATTGGATTGAATGTAGGGAAATCAACCCGTCACTTTCGCAGGCTAGTCCAAGGCAATCTAGAACTTCACCCCATATTTTTGCAGTCCAATGACAGAGAGTATGATGGTATAGTTTGCTCTTCTAGCCTGCTTCTTCTGCAATTTGTGATGGCAGAGGCTTCTGACAGCCACTGCCTGCGGATGTGCTTGGCCTGGGAGCTTGAGAACTGGTTATTGGCTTCTGAACGACTTCAAAGCAGCCATGATCTCAGCAAACATGGGTCTCAATTTTGGGTCTCTAAAATGTTAAATTGGATCTTTTGTCAGGAATGCAGAAATGAATTTTGAGTATACTTGATAAGAAGATAAGCATTAACTAATTGGTAGCAAGAAGTGGTACAAACAGGGATTAAATGGAATCACATTGGGAATGTTCAAGGCGTGTAGGGCTCCTCCATGCAGCGAGAAGTGGTAGTAGTTACTGTCGTGTAAACATGGGAATAACAGTTGAAATTCAATCATTCGCCAAGTAACATAAAAGGTAGTGTGTTCTGAAGAATTTGTATGACCTTGATTATGTTAGCATTAGAAGAATTTGTATATGGCCTTGACATGGCTCTCTCTCTCTCTCTCTCTCTCTCTCTCTCAGAGAAAGGGAGAGAGAGAAAGGGAGAGACAGGTGGGTTTCCCAGGGTGTTGACAGGGTTCAAGTGACAACCTGGGCTGCAATCCAGTCACGTGTTCCTGGAGCAAGTATGTATTAATAGCTATGGTTAAAGTGTAAGGTAAGACAACAAAAGCGTTTGTGCATTGGACTTCTCGAATCAGCATAACAATATAAACAATTAATGAGTGGATGGAAGAGAATAACTAAAACAATACTTACGTCTGCCAGCACTTTTGAATAATATCTGCAACAGCAGGATCCATATCATCTGGAATGTCAAGACGCCGATGTTGAAATCCAACAGCACCAACAACTTGCATTGGATTCATTCCCCCCATGGTTGTTGCAACGTAGAGAGTTCCCACAGTATGACCCCAAAGCTATAAATGTCACACCTGCAAATTGTATTACATGATGTAATTAAAAGCATCCGTCCAGGGTGAGAAACAAGATACTGCATCAAAAAAGGCTTACTTTTTAACATTATTATATAAATTATATGGTAGTATCAACTACCACCAAATGCAGCCACCAAGAGAATATATGCTGTTCAAACCTTTGGTGAGAAGCGAATAAACCTTTTCATTTACTCGTGAATATAATTTGTTGTAAACAGTAAGTCCACTCGGTAGAGTTCTCTTGTAGGGATTTAGGAAAGTTGAGAGAACATGTGACTTTGCGGTAATGCGTTGATCAATATTTGTTCAGAGCATTCGCCACATCAAAAAAAAAGATAGTTCTTTCTTAATCACCACAAGATCTACCAAGTTTCTGTGTACCGGCAACAAAAAGGACAGATAGTTCACAATAAATTCAAGAAATGATGTAATATGAAGTATAGTACAAAACAGAGTGTTTCACCATTTCTGGAAACATATCGAAGGTCTGTAGAAACTAGATGTAGTCAGAAGAATATATCCAGCACTAAGACATGAATGTGATGCATCCGTCCATCATAAATGAATTACCCAAAAAAACAGAACGACAAAGAAAAAAAGGATGAAAAGTGTAAACGGCTTACTGTCCCTGCAGTTAACCTTGAAGAAAGAAATGCTTTTTTGATAAGTAGACCTTGAAGAAAGAAATGTGCTATTCTTTATCCGTGATAAGCCAAAATCGCACACCTAAACACGCAGGAAAGTTCACGTCATACTGGATTAGGCAACATGAATAAAAGCCCTACCATTCAAGATACATGAAATAAATTGAAACAGCAACATGAATATACTTCTCAGGAAAATTTTCCATTAATAGAAACTGAACTTTCTTAGATCTGTTTTCATGAAAGTATTTTCTTCTAGTTTCCAAAAGCCCTACCATTCGAGAGCCTCTTTCAAAGCCATTTCATTGGTTGTGTGTGTCCGTGTGCGTGTGTGCGCACGTGTGTACTAGCGGGTGCTGTGTTACTTTCAAGTAAATCAATGCCTGAGAAGAAAGACTAGTATTTCTCGAGGAGAAAAAGGAATATTCGTCTACTATGCAGCTAGAGCATACTGATAAGTCACGTTGCTAATAAGGGCTTTTGTTCGTAAGTTTAAATACGGAACACGTTGTCTTCCATAAATATGGTCAGAAAAAGAGCATTTGCATACCTGGGAAGAAATTCAGTGACATTTGAAAGATTTGGGGGACGTGTTACAGCTCCCATGAAGAGCACAACATTGGGATGCCTGAGTCTTTTCATTAACAGCACCTTGAAATTCAAACCACAAGTAGAACAAACGGTTTCAACAAAAATATCCAGAGACTTTCCAAAATGACAGCTAGCAAAAGTCTAAGTTGAGAGGAAGAAATCACAGGTAGACTTTCCAAAATCCTGATCATCCTTTATTTTTATGAGTCAATCATACGCTCAATTAAAATAAGGCTATGAGGGTATGGAAAGTTTTGACAGCACAAGCAGGCTTTTAACTGAAGAGACCAAAGAAATAACTCCAATTCTGTATTGCACTATAACTTCATCTCCTATGTGTCAATTCTGTATATTCGCCACAGTTAATGTGAGGGGTCAAGAATGGCAGTAAATCAGATGTAAACCAGGAGATCAATTTCTTGAAGTGACATCTTGCTAGCAATATTAAGCAGAAAAATCATATCAACTAAGGTGCAAACACAAAGCATTTAAAACAAATGAAACCAAGTCTTATTTTCTTGTGAAACAGGAGCTAAGAACGCAAAAAACTTTAAATGCAAATAAATATTTTAAAGGGAAAAGCAGATTGTACCTCACTTTTGAATTCCTCAAGCCCATGCTTTCAAAATCTTCAGAAACACAAGCCCGTGCTTTCAGATCGAAAAAGGTTTGCACTTTTTCGTTATTGTAAACGAGTTGGGCAAGGGTTGTCTTTCCGATACCCCATACCAACTATAGGAATCACATTCACTTTAGTCAAGGCATCACTATATTTATCGTTATCAACAATTGAAGTACAGCCTCTGCGACTTCCTCCCTACCGTAGATGTGATCTTCGGTCACCACAGAAGTTGAGGGAGGTATCTCTCTTCTTTTGCTTGGCCTCGGACTAACATTTTCCTTCAAATTCAGTTGATCTTTTTGTGTTACAAGATCATTAAACCTTGTATTTATTTTCTCTATTTTTGACGCCAGCCTAAACTTGATCATAACAACACTTGGAGTTAAAGTAGTACAACAAGCAGGGACGAGATTTCGTACCATACTAGTGCTAGCCTGACTTTCACCGGCCATCAACTTGCGTTGCAAAGCTCCTGTGGCGAACTCATCCAGTATATCTTCCACGTCGTAGGCCAAGTCTCTGAGATCATCAAGCCAAGCTTTCACTGTCTTTTTAGTCTGTTGCTTCTTGACGCCGGACAGAATAACGATTCTTCTGCAGGTAAGTTTTAACAGATTATTCACAGAAAAGTAAATAAGAGATTCGCCCAAGATTACTGGAGAAAATGTTTATGATGTCAATTCAAATTATCAATAATTAAGAATGATAGAAAATCAACCCACAAGCGGGGCTGTAATAGTTGAAAATCGACTGTATTGGAATTTTATCAAAAATAGCAAAATTCCAATAATAATGCCAAAATTAAATACATAATAAAAGAAGTATTCTGCCAAAAATTTGGCCCAAGTCGAATTCAGAATCACTTCCAAAACAGTAAACGAAAAGTTACCATAAAAGGTAAAAAATAACTAAAAATAAGGAATTGGAGGGAAAAATAATGGAATTTGGTCTCGAAAATGATACACACGGAGCCAAAGTAATGGCTAAAATACCGGAACGTGCCCAAAATTGCCCCAACTAAGGAAAGATCACGATTTTCTGCCTTCTTTGTGCTGATCTGCCACCTCAAGGTATTTCAGCGCAGTCAACGTGCAATCTGACAACTCAGCATCATCTGATTCTGATCCTCCTGCATCACTTCTCCTCTTCATCATCAAGCACCTCTCGAATTCTTTCCATGGTTTCGCCCCACTTGTCCAGCTGTTTGCGGAGTCCCTCTCGGCGAGCAAATTTCAGCAACTCGGGAGACGCCAATCGGTCAAACAGCACTTGTAGGAATGCAGAAAGAAGTTGATCTGCCATTGTTTTCGTCGGAGAAAGGAAACGAACTAAGGAGAAAGTATGCAAATTAAGAAACACTGAGCTGCTCAATTAATGTTGGATCCTAATTTGTAAAAGATTAATGGGCTCCGTGAATTCTACAAAAGTGCGTTAAGTTTTTCTTTTAGGAACTAAATAAAAGATTTTATTTTATTTTAAGATTTTGTTTTCGTGAGAGAAAACTAAGAAGGGTAGGATGGTGCTTTTAATTTCTGGGACAAAGACAGTAACAGATCTCATATAAAAGTTCAAATCATATTTCAACCACTTTCATTGCTTTTACTGCATTTCAATGAAGCATAGGTTCTATTCTTCAGTAACTAATTCAATACAGACTTGTTCTGTTGATGCATGTTTCAAGAATAAAATGTCATAGTTTGGAACAGATGCACCTATGCATTCTTGCTAACCTATAATATAATCCTCCTGTATCTATCGTGCAATTTCAGGCCAAAAAAAGGAAATCTAATGCGCGGGATATCTTTTCTATAGTTGATTTTGAATGGCTTTGTTTGGTGCCTTATTTTTCTTTTTTCTGGTTTACTTCTTTGTTCATCTTCAATTCGGTTTCTCTATCTTTATATACGGATGCTTTTTCAATTTGAGTTTTGTCTCAAGGGTTCAGATTTTTGCAAATTATTGTACATGATGGGTGATCTGCTTCCGGGTTTTCTCAAAACATGAGTTTTTATTGTCAAATTAGAGAAATCTAAGGTGATTAGCTTACCTTTTAGGTAGTTTAAGATTCATGTGGAATAAGGATGCAAAGTAAATGCGTTTCAATCACATAATACTCTGCTATAACTTCTTTTTTCCTTCTCTCTGCCTCTTTTGGTTAGAAGCCATACAGCTTCAATTAGTGAATCATACTTGAATGAAACCAGCTCCTTTATGGCTTGTTTAAAGAACAATTATTTAGTTAATGGTGTTGTTTGCAACAATAGATAATTTTGGTTCCTGCAAGTAGATTCTGGAAATATTTGAGTTGTTTAAAAAAATGCATGGCTGCCTGACCATATTCACATTAGTGGATTTTCTACTTGCTATATATATATATATATATATATATATATAGGCAGTTGAAATGAAATATTGGACATTAAATCTGTACTCCCCCCTTCTTATTTATTCTGAAACTATTTCTTTAAATTTTGTGGTCAATAAAAGTACCATATTTGCTGGTCTGGAAGTCATGAAATGCAATGTGGCTACCAGAAATTTGAAATTATTGGGACATTTGGGTTAGTGAGGGTGCTAACACTTGTGGGCTTTATTTGTGGGGCTTGACAAACATTTTTATACAGCACTAATTCAAAAGCTTGAGTTAGTGGAGTTAGACCTTATCGGTATTTATTTTTCTTTCAAAAAACTTTATTAGAAACTACATATGATCTCTTGGGTCTGATTGAGTTTTCTTTAGCTAATCTGAGTTGATTTTACATATTCTAGTCTTGAGCTAGCTGCTCATGGATGTGTCATGGGTTTGATTCGTGACACCTTCCCTAATCCTCACTTTGATTGGATTGTGCAGTTGTGTCAAGTAGTGCTGCTGCAAGATGGGTAGAGGAAAGATTGAGATCAAGATGATCAAGAACGTACACTACCAATCGTCAAGTCACCTTCTGCAAGCGGAGAAATGAACTCTTGAAGAAAGCTTGTGCTGTTGCTTGCTTGGTATGCACCAAGGCTTGTGCTGTTACTTGTGCTATTAGCTTGTGCTGTTGCTTGCTTGCTTGGGATGACACCAAGGCTTCTGGAGTGTAACTGTTAGTAGCATTCTCTTTCAATAATCGTGAGCCATGACTGGATACAAAACAGAGGTGGCTGTGATTGGCCTTTTATAGTTTAAGATTATGTTTATAGTTTACATGTTTTGTTTAGCCCTTTATTTTCTCTAAAATTCTTTCATTGGTATATATTAAAAGTCAATTGGATTTAGTATTCTTGTAAGGCATATTGAAATATAATGTGAATTTGTATTTTTTATACAGAATGTTTTAGTACTTTTTTTTTTTTAATCAAATACCATAGTCGCCCGAAATATCATTTGCAGTGATTTACTTATCATTTGCGAAGAAAATTATATGAAAGAAAATCTTCAAAAACTGTATGAAGGCTTCTATGGTTTCCCAATCCTTGGGTTTTGGTTCCTCTCCTCCAACCTCAAATAAATGTGGTACAAATTGATTGTATTCATGTTGCATCAGGTCAAACGCCACACAATACTTTAGAGCCACACTCAACAAAAGAGATGTGGAGTTCCACCAAGTTGAAACATCAAGAGAAAGCAGCCCACCACCCAAGATATTTTGATTATCTTCATCTTGTCGAGTCTTGCAGGGGAAGACTTCACAATGTTCACATACTTCACTGCATTTAGAATCTTCAATCAATTCGTCAATTTCTTTCAACCATTCATTGACAATGAGTTTTACAATATGTGCACAACATCTTATGTGCACAAACTCATTATCTAATTCCATACAATTCCCAACGATGACCTTTTTCCTTAAATAATCAATGGTCATTTTATTAGAGGATGCATTGTCGGCAATAATGGTAAATATCTTCTTTATACCCCATTGAAGTATGGATGACTCGATCTCTCCTATTGTTGTCCCTTTATGATAAAAAAACTTGCGTAAATTTTATTGTTGTTTTATACAAGTTCCAATTATTATCAATAAAATGAGTTGCTATGCATATATAATTAAGATTTTGAATCGATGTCCATAAATTAGTGGCGATGCAAATGTTATAACTAGATGTCATGAACATATCCTTAACTTGTTCTTTTCTAACATGTATAACTTCAAACAATCTCACATAATAGTAATGCCAGAAGGGATTGGAAACCAATGACCTTCCTTTCAGTCTTTGGACTTAGCCAAAATGATGGCTGAGGACGATGGTAGATCAATTTGGATGTTTTGGATTTCTATCTTTTATGCTAAAATACTAAATATTAGTCCATTTTAGTGTTTGAATCACAAAAATGGGATTACTTTGATTCATTACAAACTTACAAGCACCATCTTGACAGCTCTTATAAGCATTGGGACTCCAAAACAATACCATGAGATAGGTTCACTTGTAGCCAGACATTGATTAGGTGGATATGAATAGCAAAAACACAAAGAAAGACATGGCATGCCAATAGCTTGCTGCTGCAATTTTAGAAGAGTATGTTGAGGTATAGAAGAATCCATGATCCAGCCATTATGAACACAACAAATATATTGGGTTTGAAGATCAGCGCAATCTAATGTTTGTGCGCTCGGCCCACCTCACAGAGAATTAGAGCCAATTATTTGCTATGAGAAATGGCATCCATCTCTGCTTGGTTTACAACTTCTTCTCCCCCTTCAACCTAAGAACAAGAGTAGCGGTTCTTTTCTAGTAGCATACCCACAAAACTCATAAATCATACATTGCATAATTGCCAAAATCAATTTTTTTGCAATAATTGCCAATAGTTCTTCCACGCATCAATCTCTTATATTAACTTGAAAGTGGTTTGCTTCATTTAGGTAAAGGTAGTAAGCAAAACAATAGCCAGAGAAAAGTAATATTACTTGCACATCCATTTTTCAGATAGCAGTTGGAAGTTGCAACAACTTGCATCAGTCTTTTGAATCATTTGCAACCTTTGAACAAATAAATATTCATCAGCTTATATGGCTATATATATATATATTCATATTCTCAATCAGTAAAACAGAGGATTTTATTTTTCTATACCGATTTTTGTATTTATATGGATGTAAAAACATCCTTCCACTTCTTCATCTTTACCCATGTCATGCAATCGACGATCTGACAAGAAGCAAATCCATAAATGAAAAAAGAAATAAATCCATACATGGAAAAAAAAAAAACACGAGAAAGGAACAAGATATACCAAAACATGGACTTTAAAAACTAAACATAAAAGTAATATTATGATTCCATCTTTTCCTACTTCTAGGCATATTGCTAGTTGGCATAGAGACAAGGCCTTGGAACATGCAATTTTCCTTAGCAGTTGTCAAACTGCTGATCTTGACAAAATTAGAGGAACAATATCTAGTTATGTAGCTGTTTTGGAGCCCGATCATTTGTCAAGTTCAGCAATTTTCCAATTTGAAAATAAAAAATTGCATGTTCGAAGACCTTCTCTCTTTGCTTGGAGATTTAGAAATCTTAACAAGGACTTGTTATGTGGTTACGCAAACCCAACGAGAACAAAAAAACCACAAGAATTCAGCAAAGCTACCAGAGTCGCAACAAGCAATAGGAGTGACGGGATCTTTCCAATGCCACCGTTCAACATTTAAAGGAAATTTGGATCAGAGGTAGAACAAACTTACCTTTGGATTTATTCCTTCGTTTCTGTCTCATAAAGGCATTTGTCATTAATTTGAACACAAGCGATGTCAGCTATCCAGCGCCACTCTCCTCTCTGATCTTTCTTGCAGCGTTCTTCAAGCAGAGGACATCCATGGATTTTAAGTTGCTGTAGTGAGGGAGGTAGGCCATTCTTTGGAAAGGACATCAACTTTGGGCAATAAGAGATATAAAGCTCTAGGAGTGAGGGAAGCAGGCCATCCTCTGGAAAACACCTGAGCTTCGCGCAGTCAGAAATCTGGAGTGTTTTAAGAGAGGTGAGTTTTCTTAAGCCCTCAGAAGACAAACATTCCAGATTCGAGAAATATGAGATGCGGAGGCTTGTTAGAGAGGCAGGCAACGTCATCTCTGGAAAGGACACCAGATTTTGACATCCACCAATTTCAAGTTGATTTAGGTAAGTGAGGTTGTCCAGCCCCCAATCGAACAAGGCTTCAGTGATTTTAAGATGAGAGATATGAAGTGTTGTTAGGTTTGTGGGAAAACCTTCTTTGGGAAATGATAAAATGCTCGGACAATGCCGTATTGCCAAAACTTGAGGAGAGGTGAGGTTGTATATGCTATTCTGCAGTCCCTGCATTTTCTCACAGTGAGATATATAAAGCTCTCTCAGGTTGGAAGGGAGGAGCAACAATTGAAGATTTTCACAATTGACGAAGGAGATATTTGTAAGAAATGAGTTATGATGAAAACTCTTGGCTACTGACTCCAGCTTTGGACAATCGCTAATAAAGAGGTATTTAAGCGTGGCAGGTAATTCCCCGCTTGATGTTAAGGATTCAAGGGATGAACAATTGTCAACTTCCAAGTACTCAAGACGAGAGGGAATTCGACTACTGCAAGTAGTACTGTTGTTGTTTGTATCATTATCATCATCCTCCACCAAATTCCTCATACTCTTGCACCAGCTTATTTCTAGCCGCTTTAAAGTTGGAGGCAGATGGCTTCTTGCAAAATGCGTTAGCGAATCACAATTTCTGATATCAATAGACTGAAGACACGTGTTGTTGTACATCAATGCCTTGGGTAATGATTCCAAGGCTATGCAATAGTCTATACGAATAGATAGGATTCTGAGTTGGATAAGCTCTTGATCAACTTCTTCCGCCACCAAAGTCGTCAGCTCCTCACAGTTTTCAATATATAACTCTTCCAACTCTGCCAAACCTTCCATATCTGAAATTGGTGAAAGTGATCTGGAGAATTTTATTGATTCGAATGTAACCTTGCTTCCACACACCACCCCTTTCATACGAAACCTTTCGGATTCTTTAATGTTAAATTTGCATTTATCTGGAAAGCATGAAAGTGAGACCACCAACTGCGCACAATCATTTATCTCAACTTTGTTTAGTAAAGGAAGGTTGTTTGGTAACTCCCTTGATAGCTTGGGACACTTACGAAGGGAAAGCTCACGCAGATTTGGGAATTCTTCGCAAGGACTCCAATCATCCCACTCCTCCATGTCATAGAAATGCAAAGTCTCTAAATTACCGCCACAAAATTCAGAACCAACACTCTTCACGTTAGCCATGCCCCCGATCCAAAGATTTTTGAGTGATGGCAAATATTGCCCCAATGGAAGTAACGATGTGCAGTTGTAACAATATTCTAATCTCAATGAGACCATATGAGGAAATGAAGGAGATGTTAACCAATTAGGAAATTTTGTACCACCATAGTTAGTTATACCCAGCTCCGTCAAAGCGTCGTGAGGCTGTAGCTCTTTTAATACCTTTACTTCACTTGTACTGTCTTTTGACTCATCAATGACACTACTCCATTCCAACCACAACCCACTAATTTTCGTCTTTTTACTTAATTCAGCAGCATTTGCATCATTCGGTTCAATCACATTCTCTAATCTTGAAATGTGGAGTCTCCCTCGAAGATGCTTCAAGGGTTCAAGCTCCTTTATTCCAAAGCAACTGTCTTTTCCCAGAACTAGATTAGACAGTGTTTGAAGACAAGTTAGTTTACCTATTTGCACAGGCATTCCTTCCAAACGATATGCACCTTCAATATTAAGGTGGCGCAGGTTGACCAAATTGCATAACATTGAAGGTAATTTCTTTAGACGAAAACATTCCTCCAACAACAACGTTTGCAAGTTGTAGAGACTAGTTATTGATTCAGGCAGGCTACTAATTTGAGTCTTGGAAAGGTCAAGGTACCGCAGATGCTTCAAATCACCAATAGAATCTGATAGCTCTGTTATGTAGTATCCTTTGAAAGATAACACCCTTAAACAACATAATGTTGGAACCAATTTAAAATGAACATGATGAGCCAAATAGCAATAACCTGGATCTTGTAGCATGAGAGGTAAGAATGTACGTAAACTTGTGAATTTAGAAAAAACCTCAAACTTTTTAGTTGCATCATATTTGCTTCCCAGATAAGATGAGTGGCGTGCCTTTATAGGAATATTCCGAACTCTATCTTCCATTCTAAAGCACGTATCGCCGGCAACCGATTGAGCCAAATCATTGATGAGGTCATGCATCAC
Source organism: Pterocarya stenoptera (assembly GCA_003123785.1). NCBI lineage: Eukaryota > Viridiplantae > Streptophyta > Magnoliopsida > Fagales > Juglandaceae > Pterocarya > Pterocarya stenoptera. The sequence goes on along the minus strand of QEOT01007861.1, from coordinate 167,889 downwards.
AAATTTTGATTCATTAATACTTGATTGTTGGAAAAATGACCTTGACAACAGGTAGCGAAAATACTCGAAACCCAAATCTTCCATTTCCTCTTCATCTTGTAGGGGTTCATGAATCAGACCTTCTGCCATCCATAATAGAACCACCTCCTTCTCCTCAAATTCATAGTCCTTTTGTAGTATTGAACAGTGAGCAAAGCACCTCTTCAAATGTGAAGGCAGATGGTGATAACTTAACATAAGAGCGGGAACAATTCCACCTTCTTCCACTGGAATTTCCCATATCTTATTCTTCAAAATTTTTTCCCACTCATTGAGGTTTTCACGTTTACCTCGAAAGACTCCTCCAATAGTTTTTACTGCCAATGGCAAGCCTTTACACCTACTAACAATTTCCTCCCCAATATCTTTGAGGTCTGGATGTGCACTAAAGTCTTTTGCATCCAATGCATGTTGGGTAAATATGGACAAACAAGCTTCATTTGACAACAACTCCAATTGAAAAGGCTCAACTTCTTTGTTTCTCATTAGTGATGATACTCCCTTATTACGAGTTGTGACGATAATACTACTTCCCGGAGCCCCTGCTTCAAATGGAGCACGCAGGCAAGTCCAAGCATTGTAGTTCTCGTTCCAAACATCATCAAGAATTACTAGAAACCTTTTCCCACGTAGTTTCTCCTTCAATTTTTCTTGCAACCAATTTAAATCTTTGCCATCACAGTTTTCGGAGGTCAAAGGTTGTAAAATTGTTTTTGTAACTGTAGCAACATCAAAATCTTTTGAAACACAAGCCCATGCGTTCAGATTGAAAAAGCTCTCCACTTTTTTATCATTGTATACAAGCTGGGCCAGTGTTGTTTTTCCGATACCCCCCATACCAACTATAGGAATCACATTGGGTACTTTAGTCAAGGCATCACTATGTTTATCACTTATCAATAATTGAAGTATAGCCTCTGCGACTTCCTCCCTACCGTAGATGTGATCTTCGGTCACCAAGGAAGTTGAGGGAGTTCTCTCTCTTTTTTTGATTGGCATCGGACTTATAACATTTTCCTTCAAATTCAGTTGATCTTTTTGAATCACGAGATCATTAAATCTTGTATTTATTTTCTCTATCTTTGAACCCAGCCTAATATTGAACATAACAACACTTGGACTAAAATCAGCAAACCAAGAAGGGATGAGATTTCGACGTACCATACTAGCGCTAGTTTGACTTTCACCGGCCATCAACTTGCCTTCATCCAAAGCTTCTGTGGCGAACTCATCCAGAAAATCTTCCACATCGTAGGCAAAGTCTTTGAGATTGATAAGCCAATCTTTCACTGACGTTTCAGTGTATTGCTTCTCCTCTGCATCATCAAGCATCTTTTGAATTCTTTCCAACGTTTTTTTCCACTTGTCCAGCTCTTCTCGAATTCCCTCTCGGCGAGCAAATTTTAGCAAGTCGGAAGACAACAGTCGGTCAAACAACACGTCAAGGCATTTAGAAAGAAGGAACTCTGCCATTGTTTTCGTTGGAGAAAGGAATAGAATTAAGGAGAAAGTATTCAAATAAAGAAACACTACTGTTTTAGGCCTAATTTGTTGTTTTGGTGAGAGAGAAAAGAAGGAAGCAATTAGACCATTTATGGGAATCCCAAGTGCATGGCATTTTTGTATTCGGTTAGGGCCCGCCATTATCATTATCAATCTGAGCTGCTCAATTAATGTTGGATCCTATTAATTAATTGGGCGGTTGGTTTTATTTTTTTATTAAAACGAAGAAAAGGTTAATGTGCTCTGTGAATTTGTAAAAAGTGCTTTAAGATTTTACTTTAAAAAACTGAAAAAAAAAACTCATCGATTCGAAATAAAATGAAGTACAAAATAGATTCTTTCTATTTTTAATATAATGAATTTGTAAAAAGTGCTTTAAGATTCTCTCTATTTTTTTATAAATAGATTATCATATTTATAGACATGACTATAGATGAAGAAATTGTAGTACTATTTGGAACAAATTGGGAGAGAGATACATACAACATTTAATATTGATGTTTGTACAAATATTTCTTGCAACATTATATAAGCAATAAATTTTGTAGGATCCACTTTAATTATATATCTAACTGTAAGTCACCTGAGATTAATTTCTAGAAATTATTTTATGTCAACTTAAAGAAAAAAATTGGATTTTCACAATTGCAAGATCCCAAAATTGTTATTTTTATTTTCGTCAGAGAAAGACAGTACAAAGTTCTTATTTTTATTGCAAGATCCCTGCCAAATAACTTCGAGGAACGTACGTGCATGGGACGTAATTTTGTGAACTTGCTGGCAGCTTCTTTCTCATATGTATATATGCCTTTTTTTTTTCTTTTAATTTTTATGTAATGATTCTTCTTTTTCATTCTGATCGATCGTCTTTGTGTGGTTCAGACACATGATGGTGTGGAGTCCACCACAATTTCTTTCAATCAGGATGGAATCCAAACCCAATCTATTATTTTTGAAAAAGGAAGAAAAACTTTTAAGATTTGGATATTCTAAAAACAAAAAATGGCACAGTACTGCTTAGGATCTACATGTTCATATGGACCATGTTTTTCGAAATTTCGAAATTTGATGGTACTTGTGCGATCAAAATGGGAAATAATATTGAGGGAACGATCGGTTATCCTTGCAAAATGGATTGCATATATTTCGTCCGGAAAGAAAAGATCGATTAATGTATGCCTTAAAGAGAAATGATTTGTTACCAACAAGTAATTTAGAATACATTAAATGAGCCTTTTGCTCGATTGATATAACAAATAATATTTTTCTCGTTTGGATTCAGAATGTTTTATTTCATCTCATTTCATCATTACAACTTTTTCAAATTCCTACACAAAATATAATAAGCAACTCAACTTTTTCAAATCCGAATTCAACTTTTTTAAATCCCAAAATAATAATAATAATAATATTAAAAAATAATATTCTAAAAATATTTTATTCAACTTTTAACTTTCATATAAAATCATCTCATCTCATTTCTGAATCCGAACGAGCAAGTTTATTGTAAGTCGACGAAGAAATAAAATAAAACCATGTATCCATTTATCATTTTCCTAATAAGTCCATAAGAATTTCGAAATTCAGCAAATAATTATTTCTTTTAGTAAATGTAATTCACACCTCATTTGAGGTGCGAATTAGGAAGTTGATGTGGGATGAAAATTGAAAAATGAATAAAATATTGTTAGAATATATTTTTTAATATTATTATTGTTTTGACATTTGAAAAAGTTGAATTCTTTATTATATTTTATATGGTAATTTGAAAAAGTTGTAATAATGAGATGAAATAAGATGAAACACTTCTTGCATCCAAACAAAGCCTAATCATTAAGGATAAAATTAACTTTCGGCACTAACGAACGCGTTTCTCATGGCCGGCGATATATTTACTAGTTGATAAATTACTTAAAATACAATATATAGCATATATTAGTTTTAAATTGAAGATGACATATAAATAGTATTTCTCTTATAAAATTTTAACTATAGATGGCTCTAAGATAAATTACTTAAATTATTCGCAAAAATAATTTCGAATTTTATCATTTGCCAATATATTTCTTAGTTTCTCTCTGTTTTCCATATTTTCTCAATCTCAATTCCTAGTTTTTGTTGATTAACTAACCGTCAGAATAATCTTTATTTTGTCTGGCATCAAGACGTAAGTGATTTGGACCAATGGTTTGAAGTTTTATAAATTAGTAAAAAAACCTTATGAAGAAGATCATACTGATTAGGAAGTTATTTGGTTCAAGACTCTATGTGCTAGGAGACTTAGATATAGGACCCCTTAATAGTTTTTCTTTTTTTTTTTTTAAATATAACCTTATCACATGAGTTAATTAATTATAAAGAGTCAAGACAAAGCTCTTCTTTAATTCATTACTACCACTATTATCACTAACAATATTCTCCAATTTAGACTTATTAAGATCTTGAAATATATCATTCCTAGATCTATTTTTTTAATGCCACAATGCACAAGGGGTATGTAACAAAAAGTTCGTATAAATTAAGGAGAATGATGATATTGAAAATAAATGTTAAGAAAAGAAATCTTAAAAAAAAAAAAAAAAATTGTCGAGAATATTAAAAATTAAGGAATTTGATTTACTAGATTCTAAACCAACATAGAAAATCAATGTATGCGATTGTCTGATCTTGCTTAGATGTATATGATTGTTTTGAAGGTGGCCGGCTAAATTTGTATTATTTTTGCCTATAGACAATTTAAAAAATGAGAAATGCTCGAGTTACATAAAGATCCCGCAAAATAAATAACTAACTGACGTGATCTAACATATCATATAAACTCATGTCAATTTATAGATTTACTTTTGTGTAATTTGTAACAATTTCCCACTTTTGGGTTCTTCATTTCAATGTATCCCTGCTTGTACTAAGAAAAAATAGTTTTCATCGTGCAATCAAGATAGTGCATGCAGTACTCTTGCTGTGATGTATCAAAGGCGGCCATTTAATTTCATGGTAGTCGCTATTGGTGGAAGAATACCCTTTTTCTTTTTCTTTTCATTTTTTTTTTTATTTGATTGTTGTTTTGAACATATTTGCGATCATGGTTGTCTTTGTCATTAGTAAAGGAAGGCAGCCGACTAAACTTATTTTTTACCATAGACCATTAATTAAAAATAACAAAAGCTCTGCAGCAGTTTGCCACTTTTTGGCTTCTTCATTTCGATTTATGCCCAGCTGCATGTATTGAGAAAAATTGGGTTATTCACAAAATATATAGTTTTAAATTTTAAGGCTCCGTTTGAATATTGAAAGTATTTCATCTCATCTCATTATTATAACTTTTTTATACAAAATATAATAATCAATTCAGCTTTTTAAAATCCTAAAACAATAATAATATTTTAACAACCAATTTTCTATCATTTTTCTCTGGTAAGAAATGGTTTTTTTTTTTTAGTAAATGTAATTCTATTTCTAATAAATGTATATAAATAATTAGTAGGTTTTGTAAACTCTTTATATACTTATGAATTATTATTATTATTATTAGATAAGGGAAGCACCTCATTTTAATCACTAAGGATAAAACTTTTGGCACTAACCATTAACCAACACGTTTGATCTCATGGCTATAGATTTACTTCAAACTTGTCACAATAGCATATATTAATTATAAAATTCAAGATGATAAATATTATTTCTCTTCTAAAACTTTAACTATAGATATTGGCTCTAATATCATATTATATAATTAGATGGATCATGGCTCTAATATAATATTCAAGATGATAAATATTAAATAAAATTCTTGTTATTATCATCATCTATTAAAATATTTTTCGTGAGAAGTAAGAAAGTAGACTAAGTAGTCGATGCATGGTTTCGGCGAAAATATGCGGATTGAAGTTTTCAAGATTCCCTCTACAGAACATTTAAGAAAAATTCTTGGGAGAAGTCACTGTTTGCAGTAGCCATTTTTGCACACAATATGTGGTTTCATCCAGACCGTCCATCTCTTAAAGTTGAAATTATGAGAGAAAAAATGAGAGGAGGAGAAGAAGTCACATAGTGAGTGCAAAGTGTGCACTACTATAGTGGCTTCTCTCTAGCATTACTCAACATTTAAATATCTTAATCACAGCCGATCATGTGTGACTCATTAATTTAAATGAAAAATCGAACATCAACGCGTTTTGACAAAGAATGCCTTAATCCATCAGCTCCCAAATTATTAATTAATTCTGAATTAATGCACAATAAATTAATAATACAAGAGCAAGTTGCTTTTTTCTATCATCTTCTTTTTGTCACAATTCATTCGAAAGCTACCAAAGTTTTGTCGCTGAAGATGATCAAGACTACTTGAAAGTAATTAATTAATTAGAGCTGATCAAACTCTTGTTTTTGCCGTCTGGGCCGGGTACGTAATTAAGAGTAAAATATACCTATTGATTAGTTGAAGGAATCTTGTGTATTTAGGAGCAATTTCATTATTATTATTCCCTACTATTTCTCAATTGTTTTCAAATAGTTTACGCAACTTAAGACTGTATCTAACATTAATAAAAGAAAAACTTATTCTTTGAAAGAATGATGGGTCACTTTAATCCCTTTTTATAGCATTAAAAAAGTCGTAGGTGTCATATTTACAATTATTTAAAATTAATAATAATATGTATATCATCAGTAACTTACGAGAAATGCAAGAGTAAAAAACAGTAACTTGTTACAGGAATTGCAAGAGAAGACAAATGCAAAAAAAATTAAAATGCTAGCTAGTCGGCCGCGCGCTAGTGGCATATTCCTATTAGATAAGGGACGCACCTCATTTTACTCCTAGCCATTAGCATATAGCATATTCATTCCAAAACTACCAAAGTTTTGTCACTGAAGAATAATTAAGAGCTGAGCTAGATCACTCTTGTTTTTGCCGTCCGGGGTACGAAATTAAGAGTAAAATATACTCTATCGATTAAATATATTGAAGGAATGTTGTTGTGTGTTTAGGAGCAATTTCATTATTTTTATTTCCTACTATTTGCCAACCTTTTGAAAGGGAAATACTTTAGACCCAAAGAGTTTACACAAAAGTAAACTCACAAACTGATGTGGTTTGATGTGGTATATCAGATTGTAAAATTACTTTTATTGTAATGTAGATCTAATGGATTCTATAAAACCACATCAATTTGTAAGTTAATTTTTGTATAATCTCTTTATGTTTTTAGCAATTCTTTGACTCAAATGGAGTACTATTCAGAACTTGCACAAGACTATATCTAACATTAATATCGAAGGCTTCTCTCTTTGGAATAACCAAAACAGAAGCTTGTGGTACACTATTGACTAAACAAGCATTCAAAAAATATATATAATGTCCCTAGAAATCTTCTTAGCTGCACTTACTATTTGTAGATTGTGAAGCCAGCCCAAGTCCAATATTTTGGTCTACTATCTTTTGTCACTATGGGCCCGTGTAGAGGCGGACAATTTGTAAAAGAAGCTTTATTGGCCTAGAAAGGAAAGCTAACCAGATGGAAAGTAAATCGGCAAAAACAGGACAGCAAATCAATTAAGGCTGCTGTCAAACAATCAAAAATTCAAATCAAGCTAGTAAAGGCAAGTGATTATTAGCGTTGCCTTGCTAGTGATAACCCAAAAAATTTTCTACTGCTTGATAATCTTCTCGAATTGATTTCTATCAATTATCACGTGAACTAGTGTCCTGCATCAGCTTTCTATCAATTATCACGTGAACTAGTGTCTTGCATCACCAAACTATGACCTAAAACCTAGCTCCTTACCCCGTACGACGTCGTTTTGGCTTAAAGGGTTAAAACCCTAAGTTCTTCCTTCTTCCTCTTTTCTTTCCTTCCTCATTCTCTTCCAGCGCCTAACACTTGCTCTTCACCCTTCCTAGTCGTTGCCTTCTACCCCACTTTGTCGGCACCATCGCATCACTGCCACACTGAGCTCGTCGTTGCTTGTAGTCCATCGATATCTCTATTCTTCGGTCCCTTTGTTTTCACCTCTCTCTCTCTCTCTCTCTCTCAGCCATCTTCCCTTTCCGTAGTAGCCGCGCCCCACACCACTGTAATTGCAGCCACCCTTAAGGCTTCGTCCCTCTCTCTTTGCCACCTCCTAACTTTTGCTAGGTTCCATGTCACGGTGTTCTTCCAGCAGCCGCCCCATTGCCGCCTTCGTCGCTGTGATGTGCCCCCGTTGCTCATCACCGATCAACCTTAAGCCCTAGTAGATGCCTCCATCTCAGTCATGCCCTTCTTCCTATAGATCTCTCACACTCTCACTCTCCCTTTGTCTTGCCCTTTGTCCCTCAGTTAAGGTGCAACCGCCATGAGTTGCCATGCTCCGCCGCTCATTGAAGGTTGTCCGACCACTCACATCCCTCCAGTTCGAACTTAGCTTCTCCCCTCTCAGATCTGCCCAAATCTTGTGCCTAGAGCTCTCTCTCTCTCTCTCTCTCTCTCTCTCTCTCTCAGGGTTGTGGTGTTGCCAACCACTGTTAACCACCACAAATTCCCCTTCCCTACCCTATATTTTCATAAGGACCGCCACCCACTACTTTCCCAATCGTAGATTCTCACATTTTGCCTAGATCAACCGGATTGACCCTCGAAATACTAACGTGGAATAAATATTATTTGAATGTTGTTGCACTCTGGTTGTCAACAAGAAGTGGTCAGGGGCCCTGTGGAGCGTTGGGTTATATTATTGTAGTTGATGATAAATGTTAGCCTAGGGGTTGGGAATCATATGTAGTTTGGAAAGTTGTGAAATTGTTGGAATTATGACAACTGTGATATCTGTGTGATGAGCTGTATGTTGTTTTGTTTGTACTATGCCATGCCATCGAATAACTGCCTATCATGCATATGCATTTTATTGTTATTGCTTGTCATGATTTTATTAATGGTATATGTCCTATGGTTATGCTGTAAAACAGGAAAAATTAAGATTTTTTAGTGTTATAACAAAAATGAAATGATTTTGTGGATGCGTGCATATCACGACCCCAAGCCGAGATGGGGTATTATCTCAGTGGAGTTCCTCTGGTCACTCAGGAGCATGTAAAACTGAGTGACATCTCCTGGTGTCAGCAGGCTTGGTTGAGACGGTAATGCTCTTAGTACGACTTTGTGGCCTCTCTGCTGGCGAGGGTTAGAGGATGTCTGGTTACCTACATGCCGGACGTGGAGCTAGGCATCGCTCGTTACAAAGTCACACTCACGGTCATGGAATTTTATTTTATTTTTATCAACTGGATGACTGTAATAACCTTGTGAAGGTCTTCTTGTTGGGTTGTATTTTAATTTTTTTGCTACTTAGTTTTAGACTGCCCCTTTTTGTTTCCCTACGTTTATAAGTTGTACACATTTTGCATGCCCGCACACACTTACACTTGGCGTTGGGGTGTGTGACTTGAGTGGCCATCACCCCAGTATCGTGACTCCTACCAAATCGCACGTGGGGATTAAGGGCGCCATAGGTGGTATCAGAGCTTTTACGACTCTGGGTAAATCCATAAGTAACAGGTATAGTACCAGAATTCTAGACTTTAATCTTAGTATGATAGGCTTGAAGATTTGTGTTTGTTAGACTTGGATGTTTAGCAAAATTGGCTCGAATTTTAGTACGATAGACTTAAACCTTTTGTATAGTAGGCTTGAACTTTTAGCAATTGGGCTTGGATTTGAATTATTGAAGCTTGAAGGGAAATGATGTGGTCTAGGCAATCTCGTCAGAGCAGCGACATAAGTGATGAGTTGATAAGGGTAACAACTTCTAATCACCTAGGAAAATTAAGGTTTTAGATTCTGCAAAATCTTTGAAACGAGGTGTATGAAATCCAAGGTTGTAGATTTTGTAGACTTTAATACGTGAGTCAATTTAAATTGAGGGTTTAGATTTTTACAAACTTTAAGAAATGTTTTGATAACATTTGAGGTTTTAGAATATGCAAGCTTTAAGGGACGAATTTTATTAGATTTTGGTATCGATTTTGCAGACTTTAGAAAAATGATTGTGTAGAATGTGGCCAAGTTGGACTGAGAGTAGAATTGGGTGGAGTAGTTGAACTGGAAGAAAGTTTCGGTTATGTTTTGGTGAACTTTTGTAGTATTTGATATTGATTTTAGCTACACCAAATTAAATGCTAGTTGGAATTAAGGTGGTGAGCTTTTGAGTGTTTTGTTGTCAGGTAGAAGTTATAGGTTCTCTTTATTGGTTGACTGGGATGGTTTCGAACCTTTCAGAGTACGTTGCTTAACTTAGATGGGATGCGTGTACTTTGATTAGATAGGTACCTCTTGGATAAAGTTTGGGTGTGAGGATACCATCGCCTTGGAGCTGATTAGTAGTATATATGTTGGCCTATGTAGGATTTGACGAGATAATTCAAACCTTCTCCGCCGCGAATGCTTGAAGTGCAGTCACCCGTAGAATTTGCTCTCAATAGTTATTAGCATGACTCTTTCCAAATACTTAGATCTCCCTACATTCATTCATATTTGTTACATTCTCGAAAAGGTCCTCCTATGAATTCTTTGCACAATGGTCTTTATGGCATGACGTTACTTGTTTTTAACGCTGTCCATTTCCTAAATATGTGAAATTCTTTGCACAAGTCTAAGTCATCCTGCTTGAATTCTTTTGGAAATTGATATGAAGGGAAATTTTGTCAATTCACTTTATCTACCTAATTTTGTTAACTCAACCTCCTTGTCCAACTTGATGAAATCTTTTGGCGACGCTTTGACAAGAGTTCTGGAATCTGTTTTGGTGAATTGTTGGAATTTTTTTTCTTCCTTTGTGTTTTTTATTTATGTGGTTTGCTTTTGACATAAGGACCAATCATGTACCCAACTACCTTATTGCAGCTTTCTGAGTTCCATTATAAATCAAACTCTTTCCTTAGTCATTTGGTGGACAAACCTTTTTTGACTAACTATGAATTCATTCATTAGATCGATTTTTTTTCACCGATTGGAAGCCTTCGAGTAAATCCTGACTTTCACCACATCACATTTCACTTCTTACCTCTTTATTTTGACGACTCAACCTTATCCGCAGCATGGGCTTGACTTTGTTTATGGGTTTCTAAGTTCTTAGATCACTTCAAGGAAACTATTGGAAATAATGTTCTAGGTAGACTCTTTTAAGCGTTAATTCTTACCCATTGATATGGCTATACTTGCTTCTGCCATTTGGAATGCATAGACGATTGGTAGTAGTATGTTGTAATTGGTCATGTATGCATTTTTGAAGAGTCTTGCTTTTGGCTAAGGATGCAAACGATCGACTTGTAATATATGTGAGTGCGTATGAATTTTATAGAGAAGAGGTCTTTGTCTCTTATAAGCTTGGAAGGATTTGCTTTGGTAGGTGTTGAAGTGGATTTGATACAAGAGTGTTAAGTTAAAGAGATTTTGGCCTTGGGCATTTTTGAGAAATGATCAGAGAGCGTAGCTGAAGCGTGATACTTAGTGAAATGATGGTTGGAAGTAAATTTTGTGATTATCTTGAGGAATTAGTTGTGAGTTCATATCACATGGGAATAAGGTTTGAGACTTTAGAATCCATTGGAGGTTGATCATGTTGCAATTAACATTTATGGCTATTAATGGTTGAGATTAGAAAAGGCTACTGAGTTCCAGTGACTAAAATAAAGGTTGGGAAGTTGAAGCTTAGGTGTCAACGACGGGTAGCATCACCTAATTTATGAGGTAATAAAGCATTAGGATCCATGGGTGTTGTAGAATAGTTTCTTGTTGATTGGAGATTTTGAACTGCATGGTCGACCTTGAGGTTTTAGACGTGATGTGCTATTGGAAGAATTAGTCGTGCTAATACTAGAACTTATGGAAGTAAAGGTAAAGATTATTAACTTGATGAGACTTTTGGAAGTAGCTCTAGTTAGCTAAGCAAATTTCGAAGATGAAATTCTTTTAAGTGGGGAGGATGTGAAGCCCAGCCCCAAGCCCAATATTTTGGTTTACTATCTTTTGTCACCGTGGGCCTGGCCCGTGTAGAAGCCCAAACTAGGACCTAAACCCAGCCCCTTACCTCGTATGACGTCGTTTTGGCTTAAAGGGTCAAAACCCTAAGTTCTTCCTTCTTCCTCTTTTCTTTTCTTTTTCATTCTCCTTTTCTTCCAGTACCAAACACTTGCTCTTCACCCTTCCCAGTCGTTGCCTTCTACCCCACTTCGTCTACACCGTTGCATCACCGCCACACAGAGCTCGTCGTTGCTAGTAGTCCATCGATATCTTTGTTCCTCAATCCCTTTGTTTTCGTTTATCTCTCTCTCAGCCATCTTCCCTCTCGGCCGCAGCCACGCCCCACACCACTGTCATTGGCGATGTCTCAGGCAGCCACCCGTAAGGCTTTGTCCCTCTCTCTCTGTCACCTCCTAACTTTTGCTAGGTTCCGGTGTTGTTCCTACAACCCCCCCCCCAACTGCCACCACTGCTTATTACCGATCAACCTCAAGCCCCAGCAGATGCCTCCATCTCGGTCATGCCCTTCTTCCTATAGATCTCTCTCTCACACTTTCCCTCTGTCTTGCCCTCTGTCCCTCAGTTAAGTTGCCGCCATCATGAATCGCCACCCTCCGCCGCTCATTGAAGATCGCTTGACCACCCCGACTCCTCCAGTTCCAACTCAGCCTCTCCACTCTCAGATCTGCCCAAAACCTGTGCCTAGAGCTCTCTCTCTCTCTATATATATATATTTATATATATATCTCTCTTTCTTAGGGTTGCGGCACTGCCAACCACTGTCAACCACCGTAAGTTACCCTTCCCAACCCTCTGCTTTCATAAGGACCGCCACCCACTACTTTCCCAACCCTCTGTTTTGCCCATATCAGCCACTATTCATCGTGCTCTGCCGCAGACCACCACCCTCCACCGCATGAGTCTTCGCCACCCTCCTTTTCGTCAGTTTGATCACCCTTAAGTTTTTCCCAGCCGTGGGTCCCTACTAATCTGCCCAGATTTGCCTCCACCACTGTGTGCTGTCGCCATCGCCGTGCCACCACACAACGCGCACGCACACACGCTGGACCCCTTAGACGGCATTCTTGATCATCCATAGATTTCCAGTTTGGTTGTAAGTAAATTTCCAGATTGATCCTCGAAATACTAACGAAGAATAAATTATTTCCTGAATGTTGTTGCAGTCTGGTTGTGAACGAGAAGTGGTCGAGGGCCCTGTGAAGCGTTGGGTTATATTATTGTAGTTGGTGATAAATGTTGGCCTAGTGGTTGGAATCACGTATAGTTTGGAAAATTGTGAAATTGGTGGAACTATGACAACAATGATAACTGTGTGATAAGTTTTATGCTGTTTTGTTTGTACTATGCCATGCCATCCAATAACTACCTGTCATGCATCTGCATTTTTATTGTTATTGCTTGTTGTGATTTTATTAATTGTGCTTTGCCCTATGGTTATGTGTAAAAAAGGAAAAATCGGGATTTTTTGGTGTTATAACAAAAATGAAATGATTTTGTTGGTGCGTGCATATCACGACCCCAAGCTAAGATGAGGTATTATCTCGGTGGAACTCCTTTGGTAACTCGTCTCCTATCCTGTCGTCGGGCGACAACAGACTCAGTTTTTATGTGCTCACCTTAACCAATTATGTGCTCTTCTTCATTCCTGTTTATATCCTTTCGGTTTTTAACCCTCCAAGAAAAATCATTGACTCTATCCACAAAGATTTGCTAATTTTTTTGGGATGACAATGATGGTCACACTCTGTTGGATATCTTGTACCCATGTATGTCATCCTTCCTCTGAAGATAGCCTTGGCATTAAAAATTTATATGATGTTGTTGATTCTCTTCATTGTAAATTAGCTTGGAGATTTATTTAATGAAACTCCCCTTGGGCTACATTCAATTCGCAAGAATACATGAATAATGCCCCTTCCTTGGATCTTATTTCTGCCAAAACCTATCACTCTAATTCTTGGAAAACCATGTGCAAATTTCAGCCCATCATTAATGATGTCGAAAGCCAATGGACCATTCGTGATGGTTCTATTAGTTTTTGGCATGATAATTGGGCCGGTAATGGTTCCCCTCCTCAAAAACGTTTTGTGATCTCCAATCATTCCTTACAAATCAAATACCTTTGCTCTCCCAATGGCTGGAATCTTGATTATCTCTCCAACCTTGGTAGTGCATCCCTTGTCACTAAGGTTATCCAATTCCTTGTCAAAATCATGATTGACCCTAATATTCGTGTTTGGAAGCACAATAAGGATGGGGTTTTCCCTTCTATGTCTGTTTGGAATTTATTTAGGGAGCACTACCCCCACTTTCATTTTGCTACTTTTATTTGGAACAAGTCCCAACCTATTCAAACTTCTATTTTTTTTTTTGGAAATTATGGTATAATGGTATTCCCTTTTATGTTAGGATCGAGCATTGTGGCATTCATTTGGCTTCCAAGTGTAATAATTGCTTGATGGTCATGTGGAGGATTTTGATCATGTTCTCTCTAATTGTACTCTTTCTAAAGATGTTTGGCATTATTTTTCTAATATTTTTTGCTTCACCAATACTACCTCTCATAGTCGAAAACAAAAAGCCTCTCAATGGTGGTCTTTTTTTAGATGTATGAATCAATTCCATTTACTTGCTTAGCTGCTACCATCTCTCATCTTTTGGGAGATTTGGTTAGCTAGAAACAAAGCTCACTTTGAGGACTCTTATAGCCATGCGTTCACTGTCATTTACAAGATCAATAGATGGCTAAGAGACCTTAATTCCCTCCTACAACATGGTTCTCTTACTTCCTCTTTTAATGTGTCTGCCATTGTTAATCTTCACATCTTCCATTCTATCATTCGGACTTAAAAAACTTTTCCTTGTTAATTAATGGTTGCCCCCTCCGATAGAGTTTCTTAAACTCAATGTTGATGGTGCTTCTAAAGGTAACCCTAGACCCTCTGGTTGTGGGGGCATCATTCAATCTTATAATTGCTCAATTATTGCTGATTTTTCCTGCTATCTTGGTTTGGGTGCTAATATTTTTGCAAAGCTTTAAAAATGGGGCTTAATTTATGCTACCACCAGCTTAGCTTAGTATTCGGGAAATTATTGTGGAAACCTGTTCCCTTCTTGTTGTGAATTGGTTTAATAATAATTTTTAGCCCCCTTGGATTTATATTGATATTTGGGATGATATCCTTCATTTTAAAAATGATTTCCCTTTTTAGTATTAATCATGTCTATAGAGAAGGAAATGCTTTAGCGGACAATCTTTCTACTTATGGAGCTTAGGATCGTACGGTAATTTTTCCTCCATTTTTTAGCTACCCAAACATATGGTTGTCCTTTCTGCTTTGAATCGTGCAAGTATTCCTAGCTTCTGTCATTAACTTGTTATGTTTTTAGCTTTAGAGAATACCTTCACGCCGGTCGGGCTGCCTAACCTCAAAAAACAGCCCTCCAATTGACAGCTTGGCACATAAGTCATTTAATCTACATCTCCTGCATTTGCCAACAGCTGATAAAAAAATCACAAGCTCTCCAATCTTTCTCCCGTGCCTGATGGACTCACAAAAAAAGAAACATAATACTAAAGTGGAAAATATTTCCATTTACAACGGCGGTAACATCTTCAACAAATTCATCCGTAGCTGCAGAATTGAAGGACCCAAAATAGTATTAATCCACAAAAATAAAATTCAAGTGAAAAAGAGAGAAAAGATGAAGAAACCCCTGTTGCGTTTCGGCTTATTTCGGCTTACTGGTTTCATGCAACAGTCTTATTTCGGCTTATAGGGAGGGGTTTCAAGCAACAATTTGTGATTATTGGTTTGCATTCAATCATATCCATGCAATCTGTCAAAATGTTATCCACATAAGTTGTTTAATCTACATATCCTGGTCTTTGTGACGATGATTGCTCCGATTGTGTTTTACACCGACGGCCTTGCTACTTTTAACTCGTCTTCCTGTGAGTTTCTATCCTCCTCCATCAGCTTATTTACTTGGCTTTATGGGTCCAAACTTAAAATGTTCCAAGATCTATTTTTGTTGTCAACTCTTATGTCTCTATTGTAATACTTCATGAGAAGATTTTGGACAATAATGGAAACCACAACAATTTGCATATGGCGTAGGAGATTCTATTATATAGAAACTTTACATGTAAACGTTACAGACAGTTTAAACATGTACATGCCATACAAGGAAAGATGACTATACATTCTATAATTAGAACAAATTAGTTCCTACATCTATGGTTCTTTACATTGTCGTATATTGCTCCCTTGATATCAGCCTTGATTCTCTCCTTGATGTCTGTCGTAATTATCTCTAGAGAACAAGTCTGTGTTATCTCCAACACCCCCCCTCAAGTTAAGCGTGGTTGGCAACACGCGAAGCTTGGATCTGAATAGCTGAAACAGGGGACGGGATAGACTTTTGATGAATATGTCTGTGATTTGCAAGCGTGATGGCACATGTTTAATGTTTAAAACACCATTGCAGACTAATTCTCGAACAAAGTGAATATCGATATTAATATGTCGAGATCATTTTTTAGCAACTGGATTTCGACTCATGAAGATTGCATTGGTGTTATCACAGAGTAAGGTCGGCTGCACTTTTGTCTGAATTTGCAAATCATGAAGAATGTTCAACATCCATTTAACTTCAGCTGCGGTTAGTGCTAACGCTCTGTATTCTGATTCCACAGAAGATCGAGACACTGTGGATTGCTTTTTAGAAGTCCATGACACTAAATTGTCTCCAATGCAAATTGCATAACCAGATGTTGATCTACTTGTATCAGGGCAGCTAGCCCAATCGGCATCAAAGTATGCCAAGATATATAGATTGTTGGATGGGCTGATATGGAGACCGAAATGGAGAGTGCCTTTAACATATCGGAGAATTCTTTTAACGGCTTGAAAGTGTTGATCTCTTGGTGCATGCATGAATTGACTCACTGAATTCACTGCGTGTGTAATATCCGGCCTTGTAATTGTTAAGTACTGTAGTGCACCAACTAAAGATCGATAAGTAGTTGGTGAATTAAATAAAGAACCAGTAGCATTTAAGTGAGTGGAGACAACCATTGGTGTTGCAATTGGCTTTGAATCAAGTAAGTCAGCGCGAAGAAGAACATCTCTTGCATACTTCATCTGACTGAGGAAGATTCTAGTTTCTGAATGAGTAACTTCTAGCCCCAAAAAATAATTTAAGTTGCCAAGGTCCTTCATGGAGAATTCTTCCTGTAGTTTTTCAATGAAATTGTCAATGAGAGTCTTGTGGCTTCTTGTGATGACAATGTCATCAACATATAAGAGTGGGTAAATAATACCATTA
The DNA here is from genome assembly GCA_003123785.1 of Pterocarya stenoptera. NCBI lineage: Eukaryota > Viridiplantae > Streptophyta > Magnoliopsida > Fagales > Juglandaceae > Pterocarya > Pterocarya stenoptera. Next base: position 150,997 of record QEOT01007861.1, on the reverse strand, counting down.
GCCGATGAAAGAACAAATAGGCTAGAATCTGACTTGCTGCAATTAAAACTAATGGTAAGTAAGAATTTGCTAAATCGATGAAACCATGCTCTCGGTGCTTGCTTCAAGCCATAAATTGCCTTTTTGACACGAAAAACATGATTTGGGTGAGAAGCATCAATATATCCCGATGGTTGTTCCATATAGACCTCTTCTTGTAGAAGACCATGTAAGTAGGCATTTTTAACGTCAAGTTGACGTATGGTCCAGTCGCGAGAGACTGCGATGGATAGAAAAACTCTTACTATTGATGCTCAAATAACTGGGCTAAATGTATCATTAAAATCAAGTCTATAGAGTTGAGTATAGCCTTTAGCAACAAGACGAGCTTTGAGCCTATCAATAGGTCCATCTGAATGATATTTGGTGCGAAAGACCCATTTTGATCCAACGACATTTGTGGCAGGTGGTCTTTGAACTAGTTCCCATGTTTGATTGAGCTTAAGAGCATGAATTTCATCATTCATTGCAGTGAGCCATTCTGGAGTCTTGGCAGCACTTTTGAATCCTTTTGGTTCCTTCATTACTAGTATAGATGATAGTAAATGAGAAGATGGAACTTGACAAACATAATTGTAATGTTTTGACTTTGATATACCAGCTTTGCCACGAGTAGTCATAGGATGAGAATTCTGATTTGAAGAATTCGAAATTGGTGGAGGCTTCATATCTAATACAGTCTCAGTTGCTGGATTACTCATAGAAGGCAGAGGCATTGATGATACTCGAGAACTGTCCAACTCCAAGGCACATGATTTACATGGCCGAGACTCAGTTTGTTATGGTAATGGTTGAGAACCTGCAGAAGGATTAGTACCAGGCAAGGAAGAATTTGATATGCAGGGATCATGAAAGGAAATGAAATCTGAGAGGGCTTGAGAGGGCTGCATATTAGAAGACGAAGATGGAAATATTGTCTCATCAAATCGTGCATGCCTAGTTACAAAAACTCGATGTGTTGTAGGATCTAAACACCGAAATTCTTTATAGGAAGAATTGTATCCGAGAAAGATACAAGGAAGACTTCTTGGCTGAAATTTATGTTTAGCATAGTTGCGCAAATATGGAAAGCACAAGCAACCAAAAGTGCGAAACATAGCATAAGTAGGGGACTTACCATACAGAATTTCAAATGGAAAGGCCTCATTCAAGACAGGTGTAGGCAAGCGATTAATGGTGTACACGGCTGTACTAAAAGCTTCAACCCAAAAATGAAGAGGAACATTAGCAAGAAAAAGCATTGTGAGGCCTGTTTCAATGAGGTGCCTATGTTTCCTCTCGGCTCTACCATTTTGAGATGGTGTATAGGGACAAGAAATTTGATGATGAATGCTACATTTAATTAAGTGAGACTGAAAAATGGTACTTGTGAATTCACCTCCCCCATCACTTTGAAATTTTTTTATTTTTGCCGAGAACTGATTTTCAACCAAAGTTTGAAATCTTATGAAGGTTTGATAAAAATCAGCTTTGTGCTTTAATGGATAGAACCAAGTGAAGCGCAAGTGATCATCCATAAAAATTACATAATATCAATATCCTAAGATTGAATTTATAGGTGCTGGACCCCATAGGTCGCAATATATGAGACCCAAGATATTGTTTGAGCGACTTTCACTTGCTTGAAATGGGAGTTTATGGCTTTTAGCCTTTTGACAACTAGCACATAAAGATGGATTTGGCAATATAGAGGTAAGAGACAAAAGACCATTTTTATTAAGCATGGAAATTATTTTGGATGATACATGGCCCAAACGAGCATGCCAAGTATCAAAGGAATTACAAAGATTCTGTTTGGTAATAACAGAAGAAAAGACATGGTTTCCACGCTTCAGTACATAGAGGCCATCTACTCGATTACCGCTTGCCACCACCTTTCGAGTTTGAAGATTCTATATGACAAAATCATTGTCAGTAAAGGAAACAGAGAAAGGAAAATCATTTGTAAGCTTACTGACAGATAACATATTTTTGGTTAAAGTTGGCACAACAAGAACATCATTTAAAGTAAGAGAAGGAGTAGGAGAGCATGAGCCCATGTGTGTAATGGGTAGAGATGATCCATTACCAACAATAACTTTGTCCGTACCAGTGTAAGGTTCCACCTTATCAAGTTGAGACACATCTGAGGTCATGTGTGCCGATGCTCCTATATCAGTATACCAGTGCAATTTGCAAGTGCTTCAGCAAGATGTGCATCATTTTTTGTGTATCTGTTTTTGTAGTCTGTAGCATAGTGCCCTTCTTCATGGCATATTTGGCATCGAGGAGGACGTTTATACTGTTGTTTGCCACGATTTCCTCCCTTGGATTGGCCTCCCTTATATTTCTGTTGATAATTATTAGGCTTTGCATTTCGGTTTGCAAAGGAGACATTAGCAACATAAGCAGAGGCACCTGCATTGTTATCAATGGACTTGGAAAAAAGATCAAAGCTTTCAGCCTTAGGGACAACATCTTTGAAACTCAGAATTGGAGTTAAAGAGAGTTGAGTAGTGGAGAAGGTTGAGAATTCCTGGCCTAGACCATGTAAATACCAGTGAATTTTGTCAGTATCTTCAACTGGCCGTCCCATTGCTGATAGTTGATCACAATGAGATTTGAATACTCGAGACTATTCTAAAACGCTGCGAGAGCCACGCTTCATGAGATGAAGTTCATCCTTGATTTGAAGCTCACGAACCTTGGACTTGTGGCTGAAAGCAGTTTCAAGGGCAGTCCAGACATCTTTTGATGTCGTGAGTCCAATGACTACAGATAATGCTTCCTCCGTTAGAGAGGAAAGAAGAAGGCTCATGAAAAGTTGGTTATTTTGCTTCCAAAGATTATTGGCTGTGGGATCAGTGGTAGCGTAGGGCATTGAGGTTGAACCATCAACATAACCATAGAATTTTTGGCATTGCAACAGGGGCACAACTTGGCTACGCCAGAGGAGAACATTTGTTGATGATAATTTTATTGTTACCATGTGAACCATGGTGTTGAAGGAGAGGGTAGAAGAAGAATTGTCGGAGGCCATAGGATCGGTTGGAGGTTAATCCTATAGAGCTCTTGATACCATGAGAAGATTTTAGACAGTAATGGAAACCACAGCAATTTGCATATGGCGTAGGAGATTCTATTATATAGAAACTTTACATGTAAACATTACAAATAGTATTAAACATGTACATGCTATACAAGGAAAGATGACTATACATTCTATAATTAGAACAAATCAGTTCCTACATCTATGGTTCTTTACATTGCCGTATATTGCTCCCTTGATATCAGCCTTGATTTTCTCCTTGATGTATGTCGTAATTATCTCCAGAGAACAAGTCTGTGTTATCTCCAACACTTCATCAGTCCCAAGTTTCAATTTATGGCTGCGTTGGAGTTAATTAAAGTTTTTTCATTGAGTCATTGGAGTTTCTATGAGATATATATTCTTTTCGTAGAGGCCCTTTTTAATCAGGCTTTTATTGGCAGTTGATTCTGTTCTCTGTCTGGTTCTCTTTTTCATTTTTGTGGTTCCTTTGGTTTCGGCTAAGGGGAAAGGAGAAAGAAGGATTTTATTTATGAGTTTTAATCAGGTGTGGTTTTCTGTAGTGTTTATTTAGACAGATTTCCTACATGTCTGAATATAAGTGGGGGCTGTTATTTGGACAATTTCAGATGGGCTGTTCCGAAGAGGCTTTGCTTTAGCTTTAAGTAGTACTATATTGAGTTTTCTGGCTGGTATTTTTCAATAATTTTTTTAATAGGAGCCTGGTTTTGAGATTTTTTTTATAACCCCCTGCTCTCTTTGACTCTTTGTATAAGGTATTCACAAGTGAGTGTTTATCAATAAAATAAATTGAGATACGGTCCTCTTTTTTCTTTTAAAAACAAATCTCATTGTGGAGGGTGGATTCCCCACATATAATATAAACGTACCATTCTCTGCAAATTGGTTGGTTTGCACTGATTTAATTTTTCTAGCAGTTGCATGATTGTTGGCTGAGTCTTTGTTTGCGTTCGTCCTTTTGGAGTCTTTAGGTACGACGTTTAGTTAATTCTCATAATTGTTTTTAATAATTTGATGTTATTCTTGGTTTATAAAAGAAGAATTTTCTTTTTATTATCTGTCACCCTTATTTTAGCCTTTGGCATGGTAAGCAAACTGACGATGCTAAACTGACGATGATTAGCACAAAATAAAAATGGGATTTACTGAAGAATATTAAGAATCTCAACTACTTTCATAGTCAACTATTCTAACCTGCACCAATGCAAGTTCATAAAGACTTGGAACGCAAATTAGATTAATTTGGAACACAGTAAGATTCGTTACGACCAGATAAACAGCAAACATAGACAACAACAGCAGATTTTCTTAGTAGTGATAGAACAATAAACGATGGCGGGTAGTGATAGAATAATAAACAAGATTGACATGTTTACGAAGCTGCAAAACATTTTATTTTAAATAATAACCAAATGCAGTATGAGAGCCGTAAAAAGGGTTTAATACATTATATAGGTCAACCATAATCAGCGGTGGCCTAATATAGCATCACACAAGTATTGTTCATGGTCTGACAAACGGCAATGTGCACCATGGCGCCCCTTTCATGTCTTCAAATAATAATATCTGCCGGCCAACTTATTTATCACACCCAATCTTATCAGTTCATTTACATTTACATCACACATCCAATGATTTTTTATTATTCACTGGGCATAAGCCAACCAAATTCAAAATGCAACAATCAACAAATAACCTTAATATATAATTTTTTTTGAAACGGTCTGTCCCCCAGCGTTAACCGCCCCCATACGCAGTTCAGGCAGGCTTAGGACCATCGAGTCAGGGACTCCATAGCGATCCCTCACTGAGTCCAAGTCGGACCGGGTGGTTGTTTCTACCCATTGGTGGCCGTTGAAGACAGGACACTGACTGGCCTCATCTTCTTCAGCTCAAGGAGGAGAGTCGCAGGATCGAGAGGAGCTGCCTCCCCGTGAAGTGTTCGAATGAGAGAATTTGTGAGAAGCCATATGGATAATTATAATGAAAGAGAACAATGAAAATGTAGTAAAGGAAAAATGATGCAGTGAGAACGGGGTGCTCTGGAGAGGAAGAAAGACAACTGACAGAGTTGAAATGGGAGACGAACTACACATTTTGGAACGGCAAGGTAATGAGGAAGGAAGCGTGTCAAATGTGGAAAAGAAAAAGTAAGAGTAAGGGGGACGTGAAAATGGAGCGACACCTCCAGTCCCTGACACATGAAATTCGAAAGGACAAAGCTTAGATCTCAAAGCGATGCTACGAGTACAAATCCCTTCACGCTGCGGGTGATGGGACTTAGCCGGGTAAATGGCGGAGACAAGTTTTCCTATTATACCCAATGGGCCCGCTACAACGCCCAAGGGCCAAGCCCAGATGGCTAGGCCCCGAGTGAACATATCGCGTGGGCTATAAGCCACAACCACAGTCCCCACCGCAAACAAGATGAGAATCTAACAAACTCTTAACGGCCAAGAGTTCTCGATAACTCTTCCTAGATCAGATGAATTACAAATAACATGAGGGAAATTTAAATAATGAGCCCCCAATCAGATTTCAAATCAAGGATAAGGTAGTTACAAGGCCCAAAGGGGGCATCCAACGCCAATCTATATATACCCATCGACCAGCGGCCTTGTTTGTTTTCAAAATCAAAATTCAAAATTTTGAAAATTTTGAAAACCTCACATCCCATCATTACAATTTTTTCAAATCTCCATACAAAATAAAATAAACAATTCAACTTTTTCAAATCCCAAAACAAATATAATATTAAAAAATATATTCTAATAATATTTTATTCAACTTTTCAACTTTAATCTCATTTCATCTTATCTCTGAAAACAAACGAGGTCGCAAAACATTGCTTTTTTGTTTTACGATTGATACCAAACAATTCTCCTAACTTAGGCATAGGAGGTGTTCCTATGCCTTTGAGCCCCTTCGTCCCCTTCTTGATGTAGGTTGTGTTTGGCCAGGAGTGTGAAACACGTCCAGAATATATATATATATATATATATTTACATTTTAAGTAGAAAAAACAACCGTAGCTAAACACTGAGAATATATCTGGTAACAAATTCAATTAATCTCCCAAATCAATATTATTTGTGATGGCTAGTCAAGAAAGTTACCATAACCACCTTTAAATGATACGGCTTTAACCCGATCGAAAATACATTTGTAGGGAAGGAATCGAAAAGAAGAATATAATAAAGGGAGGTGGAAAAGTATACGCAATGAATAAAGGGCTCCCAAGTATCGAGGAAATCAATGGAAAAGGAATATATGGTGAAAGCTTTCCAGTTCACTAATATATATATATATATATATATATATATATATTTATCATCTTTATCACTATGAAATGGAAAAGGAATATATTAGATGGTGATGAAAATCTTAAAACTAGATGTCATGAACATATCTCTTCAAACATGTTATAATTTTCTAACATGTATAACTTCAAAAATCTCGCATAATAGCAACTCATCCAAAATGCGAGAAGGGATTGGAAATCTAGAGTCAACTGTGACCATAAACTCTTTAAATCATTGACCTTTAAAAAATCTAAATAGCAGCTCATCCAAAATTATCATGTTAACTACTACCAAATAGTTTATGCATTAACCTGGATGTGATAATGATTTTTAAAATATGAGAAATTAAATAGTCTATTTAATTTATTAGATTAGAAGAAAAAGAGGATTACCTTGAAAGAAAAATCCTTTTGAAAAAAGTAGGACTGGTTTGAAAATTCTCTCTTTTTTTTTTAATAATTGATATGTTTTCTTTTTAAAGGTTTGTATAGTAGTTTTACATTCTAGACCTATATCTAGCTTTATTTAAGACAGTTCTTACTGGAGACTCCGGGGTTGGGAAATCAAATCTTATCTCAAGGTTTGCAAAAGATGAATTCCGGTTAGATTCCAAGGCCATTGGGGTTGAATTTACTTACCAGAGTATAAAGTTTGCAATCCTTTCTTTATCTATGTTTTTTTATTTCTTTTATCACCCACCTTTCGTAATTGAGATTAATCAAACTTCTTCTATATAGATTGGTTCCAAATATATAGATTATGAAAGACAAAATAAATCCAGAAACAGATATAAGAGCAATAAAACAGCTAAGCTGTGGGATTTTCTTGTTTTTATTTTTATTTTTTATTATTATTGGAGAAACTCAGCCAGAGGACTTTCTCCATTGATATTTTCCCCTATGTTGTAATCATAATTAAGAAGAGAAAGATAGTATTAATCCAACTCAGATGGGACCCAGAAGCCTAGAGAAATCTGATTTGGGTAATTCACGGAAACATCTGCAGTACAAGAGAATCTGAATGTGGAGGAAACATTATTGCATAAGATCATAAAAATCAACATTGAACGAGAATATTTTGCCTTGGCAACAAAAAAATGTAAAACTTAAAAACTTCAGACAAGAAAACTTTGGAAGCCAAAACAAATGGAACAGCCACAAGTCTTGGTAGTGGAGAAAAATGTAATTAATATTGAACAAGAACTCATGACCTTGGCAAAAAAAAATTTTAGTATTTTTGATGGAATGGCAATCATCTTGGTTGGTTGTAAAATGGACCGTTCTGTTAAATAGTTGTAGAACATAAAGGGAATGCTGTCCTTTGCTCATCCTTGTACTAACAAGCTAATGCAGATTGCATTCTATGTTTGTATCAATTCAGTTAGAAAATCAAAATGGAAGAACTTCACAAAAAGAAAAATTTTCAAAACATTGATTACAACAATTTCAATTGTTTCTACAAACAAATATACAACCTTGAGGATAGCAGCACTGTGATGAGGAGAAAGGGAATTGAGAAAAAAGAATCACAACCTGTCATTTTCTCAGACTAGTCCAAGGCAATCTAGAACTTCACCCCATATTTTTGCAGTCCAATGATAGAGAGTATGACGGTATATGCTCTTCTAGCCTGATTCTTCTGCAATTTGTGATGGCAGAGGCTTCTGATGGCCACTGCCTACGGATGTGCTTGGCCTGGGAGCTTGAGAACTGGTTATTGGCTTCTGAACGGCTTCAAAGCAGCCATGATCTCAGCAAACGTGGGTCTCAATTTTGGGTCTCTAAAATGTTAAATTGGATCTTTTGTCAGGAATGCAGAAATGAATTTTGAGTATACTTGATACATTTTAACAACCATGATAAACACAAAAATAGAATTCCCATCCACCACTACTAATTCATAAGAGAATTTAACCTTATATGATCTTTCTCAATGGAATTATCATTATCTGCTTGGGCAACAGTTATAATCAATTTTTTTAAAGAGAGCACAGAGATCATGTCACGCATGGGAAATCAAGTCCATCCTAACTAGGAATGAATTGGACAAGATATTTCTTTTGTAGAAAAGAAGATAAGAAGATAAGCATTAACTAATTGGTAGCAAGAAGTGGTACAAACAGGGATTAAATGGAATCACATTGGCAATGTTCAAGGCGTGGCGAGAAGTGGTAGTAGTTACTGTAGTGTAAACATGGGAATAACAGTTGAAATTCAATCATTCGCCATGTAACATAAAAGGTAGTGTGTTCTGAAGAATTTGTATGACCTTGATTATTATGTTAGCATTAGAAGAATTTGTATATGGCCTTGACATGGCTCGCTCTCTCTCTCTCTCTCTGAGAGAAAGAGAGAGAGAGAGAGACAGGTGGGTTTCCCAGGGTTCAAGTGACAACCTGGGCTGCACTCCAGTCAATGTGTTACTGGAGCAAACATGTATTAATAGCTATGGTTAAAGTGTAAGGTAAGAAAACAAAAGCGTTTGTGCCTTGGACTTCTCGAATCAGCATAACAATATAAACAATTAATGAGTGGATGGAAGAGAATACCAAAACAATACTTACGTCTGCCAGCACTTTTGAATAATATCTGCAACAACAGGATCCATATCATCTGGAATGTCAAGACGCCGATGTTGAAATCCAACAGCACCAACAACTTGCATTGGATTCATCCCCCCCCCCCCCCCCCCCCCNTACATGATGTAATTAAAAGCATCCGTCCAGGGTGAGAAACAAGATACTGCATCGAAAAAGGCTTACTTTTCATTTGCAGGTTCATTTCTTAGCACTTCTGGGGCCATCCACTCCGCCTGAAGGAGTGCAATAAAAACATTAACTTATCAATACCAGTTTCAAGGGTTGCATACTTGCAATCGAAGACACATAGAAACAAGTAAATTATCAAGAAAGCAAAGCATATTGCAAGACGCATTAATACACAACAGGCATGACAGATGACCGCGATATTTCAATTTTCCCAGATAAGTCAGTTCATTTAATGGAGATAAACCACAAGTTCCAGAGCAATATCACCAACCACCTATTGCAGTGCCTTCCCTTTAACATTTCTTAGGGAAAAAAATTAACTTTTTAACATTATTATATAAATTATATGGTAGTATCAACTACCACCAAATGCAGCCACCAAGAGTATATATGCTGTTCAAACCTTTGGTGAGAAGCGAATAAACCTTTTTCATTTACTCGTGACTATAATTTGTTGTAAACAGTAAGTCCACTCGGTAGAGTTCTCTCGTAGGGATTTAGGAAAGTTGAGAGAACATGTGACTTTGCTGTAATGCATTGATCAATATTTGTTCAAAGCATTCGCACATAAAAAAAAAAAAAAAAAAGGTGTTAATGTAAGAGTTTTATTTAAATTCTGTGTCCCACACACCCATCTTAATAGAGTTTGAAATAGCTCAAAACTTATCAATTACAAGATGAGTTATAATGGGATAAGAAAACTCCTAAGAGATAAGATTAACTCTATATCTCTAATCACAGTCAAACACAAACTCTTAGATTTCTTGATGGCCAGAAATCTATAAATAGCACTGAGGGGTTAAAGGGTTCTCACCTACAATATTAGAGTGCCTCTAGCCATCGGGAGACACTTGTGAGGCTAAGTTGCTAGGGTGATCCTTCTCTCATAGTCAGATTAATTTCTTCATCAAACAGATGAAGAAATGTACGTGTTCAATTATTATTGTTTTATTATTGTGGATCATAGAAAATCAAAGATTCAATTATTAATGTTCATGTTAAAATATTTAACATGTGGTATCAGAGCTTCAGGTTGTAGATTTTTTATGATCTCGATAAAATGTAAATATATGCTTTCGTGTACTGTGATTTTATTATATTGCAAAAGAGTGAAAATATTATTTTGACCTGACAAAATATTTTATGACGTTGATGGAAAGAAATCAAACTCTGCTTTTACGAAAGGATATGCAGTGAGAGACTGAGAATCATTAATGTATTTCGGTTTTGGTGTACCTATTTCTCCTATTAGCATAATTTGCATCTGACTTTATTGGGTGTATTTCATATATTGTATACGTTGCTATGTGTTGAGGAATTGCACAAAACCAATTGTTGTGTAAATTAAGAAACCATGAGTCGAAGTGTATATATGTTGGTGGAGCCGCTGAGTATTGGCCGGTGAGTGGTGGCCGCTGGGTCAACACACGGCTGTGAAAAGGAAGGGGTTTTAAGGGGCGGCGCAGAGGGGTTGTGAAGCCCCGAATGGGCATCGCCCCTGCCCGTTTAAGGTTCCCGTCGGCTTAAAGGGAGGTTGGCGCCGCGAGGAGGCTGAGAACCTCCTCGCCGACTTCCCTGTAACGGCGGCAGTGGGCTATCAAGTCCACTGGACGCGGCAGATTTGTAAGAGCAAAAAAAAGAAAAGAAAAGGGAAACCGTGAGGAGGACCTCGGCGGCGGGAGGAGGCTGGGTATGCCATGCCGTCTCTTCCTCGCCAGTAACGTCCATCGTTGTGCCGAATCGAGAGGAGCTCTCCATTGCTGCGGCGCCGAGAAGAAGAAAGGTAGAAGAAGACAGAAACTCGTAGGGTTTCTTCTAAAGTTTTAAAGGGCTTGGGCCGTGGGCTTTGGCCCAGCCCAAGAGAGAAGAACGGGCCACTGATGTGGCCCAGCCCGAAAAAAAAAAAAAAAAAAAANAAAAAAAAAAAAAAGAAGAAGAAGAAGAAGAAGAAGAAGAAGAAGGTGGAATTGAATTGGGCCTGGCCCTGCACAGTAAGCCCAGATCAGGGTCTGTTGACCGGCTCATCACTGAACCGGGTTGAGGCCCGGGTTATTGGGCCTGACCGGTCCAGACCCGGACCAGGTCAGATTATATTTTCATATTTTATTAAAATAAAATAAAAAAATAAAATAAAAAATAAAAAATAAAATTGAAATTTATTTTTTCTGTTATATACATGTTGTTCTTATTAAATACATGTATTAAATTAAATTTTTTATACATGTCATTATTGGTATATGCATGTATTAAATTAAATTTTATGCATGTTATTATTGTTAAATACATGTATTAAATTAATTTTTTCTATACATGTTATTATTGGTATATACATGTATTAAATTAAATCTTGTGTATGTTATTATCGTTAAATACATGTATTAAAATTTTATTAGATGTTGTTAAATACATGTATGAATTGATTATTTTGGCTTTTATTATTATATCATGCATATTTGTTTATCCAATATAAGGCAAATGATTTACATCAAATTTAAGAAAAGATTGGTTGCCCAAAGGTACAAGATTTTCTTAATTTTGGTGACAAATCATTAAACCCATAGTAAGGTGGATATGATGGAGTGACCACTTTGTGTATCAAGATCTATTCCCAAAGGAGGGTCTTGACGACACTTCTAGTTCATCCATCAAAAGTAAGGTGGGAGGGAACACTTTGTATGTCAGAGTTTACTCCCAAAGGAGAATTCTGATGATACAACTAGTTCATCCACAGAATTTAATACTGGTGAGAACACTTTGTGTATCAAGATCTACTCCCAAAGGAGGGTCTTGATGACACTATTAGTTCATCCATAATTGTTTAAATTCTGATTATTGTTTATAAGTGTCTAACTCAAAGCATTATGTGACAAATTTCTTGCAGTAAGCGTACCTACATCACTACACTCACAGATTTCATCTGTTCCTGTTTTGAATGGCTCTAATTTTTCTGAATGGGTTGAGCGAGTCAGGTTCACCTTAGGAGTTCTTGACCTAGACTCATCACTTACGAGTCCAAAACCACCACCCATCACTGAAAATAGTAACAGAGATCAGAGAAAGTCATTTAAACAATGGGAGAGATCAAACCGATTGAGCTTAATGTTCATGAAAATGACCATAACCGAAAATATAAAAAATTCACTCTCTAGTACTAAGGAAGCCCAAACTTTTTTGAAAAATGCTGAGGAGAGCTTTCGGTCCGCAGATAAATCCTTAGCAGGAACACTTATGGCTAGACTTACCATCATGAAATATGATGGTGCTAAAGGAATGCAAGAGCATATCCTTGAAATGACAAATATTTCCGCCAGATTACAAACCCTAGGAATGAAAGTAGAGGAGTCCTTCATTGTTCAGTTTATCCTGAACTCATTGCCACCTCAGTATGGTCCATTCCAGATGCATTATAATACTATTAAAGATAAATGGAATGTGAACGAGTTGACAAGTATGGTAGTTCAGGAAGAAGCGAGATTGAAACAACAAGGACATTACTCTGCTAATTTTGTGAGCAAAGAAGCTGGAAAGAAAAAGCACCATTATGGCAAAATGAAACAAACTGAACCACCGAAAGGAAAGCAGCCTGGGAAAGTTAATCAGGTTGAGCATAATAGTAACAAATGCTACTTTTGTGGGAAGCACGGACACATGAAAGCTGAGTGTCCGAAACGTAAGGCTTGGTTTGAAAAGAAGGGTAAGTCACTTGCCTTTGTATGTTTTGAATCAAATCTTGCAAATGTTCCCACTAACTCTTGGTGGCTAGATTCAGGTGCTAATGTTCATGTTTCCATAACCATGCAGGGATACCTTACAAGCCAAACACCAAACCCCAGTGAGCGATTCATCTTTATGGGAAATGAGAATAAGGCTGAAGTTTTAGCCATAGGAACTTTTCGTTTAGTTTTGAGTACCGGTCATTATTTAGACCTTCATAACACAATATATGTGCCTTCTGTGAGGTGTAATTTAATTTCCTTATCCAGACTAGATACTGATGGTTATTCTTTTTCATTCCATAATGGTAGTTTCAATTTATTTAGAAATAATTTATCTATTGGTTCTGGGTTTCTTTCCGATGATCTTTATCGATTGTGCCTCGATAATACATTTGTCAAAAATACCTATACTCAGTACCATGAAACATGTATTGGAATGAAAAGAAACATGATGAATGAAAATTCTTATGACTTGTGGCATAAAAGATTGGGGCACATCTCCAAAGAAAGGTTACAGAGATTAGTAAAAGAAGGGATTCTTCCGCATCTTGATTTTACTAATCTTGAAGTGTGTGTGGATTGCATTAAAGGAAAGTAAACCAAACATACTTAGAAAGGTGCCACAAGAAGTAAAGGGCTTCTTGGAATAATTTACACTGATATATGTGGACAATTCTCCACTAAATGTTTTGGTGGAGAAAAGTATTTTATCACTTTTATAGATGATTTTTCACGGTTTGGATATATCTATCTGCTACATGAGAAATCTCAAGCTGTTTCAGTACTTGAGGTATTTCTTATGGAGGTGGAAAGGCAGTTAGATAGAAAGGTGAAAATCATCAGGTCGAATTGAGGTGGAGAATACTATGGAAAATATGACGATTCGCCAAACTTCTTGAACAGCGTGGCATTGTTGCACAGTATACGATGCCCGGGACGCCACAACAGAATGGTGTTGCTGAAAGGCGTAATCGGACCTTATTGGATATGGTCAGAAGTATAGTAAGCAATTCTACCTTACCCAAATCACTGTGGGGTGAAGCTATTAAGACGGCAATATATATCTTAAACCGAGTTCCTAGTAAGTCAGTTCCAAAAACTCCTTTCGAGCTATGGACTGGTAGAACACCAAGTTTAAGGCACATGCATATTTGGGGTTGCCCAGCCGAAGCAAGACTTTACAATCCACATGAAAGAAAATTGGATCCTAGAACAGTAAGCGGGTACTTTATTGGGTACCCAGAGAGATCCAAAGGGTATAAGTTTTACTGTCCAAATTCATTGAACTTGGCGAGATTAGTGGGAGAATTGAACCCAGAGATGTGATCATTGAGGAAGTAAGGGTAGATGTCCCTATACCTACATCCTCAGAAAAGATAATGGTTCCTCTAATTGATCATTACAATGATACATTGGAACATGTAAATGATCATCCATCTCATAATGATAATACCACTGACGAACCAAGTTCGGAGTCACCAGAACAGGTTGTCTTACGCAGATCTCTGAGAGATCGGAGACCTACTATTTCAGCAGACTATGTGGTGCATATCCAGGAATCTGAATTTGACATTGGGACAAGTAGAGATCCACTAACGTTTTCACAAGCCATAAAGGGAAGTGATTCTAGTAAATGGATCGATGCCATGAAAGAAGAGTTGAAATCCATGGATCAGAATCAAGTCTGAGATCTCTTTGAATTGCCTGAAGGAAGTAAAAGAGTCGGGTGTAAATGGGTCTTTAAGACCAAACGTGACTCAAAAGGCAATGTTGAACGGTATAAAGCCAGACTTGTTGCCAAGGGTTTCACTCAGAAAGAAGGCATTGATTACAAAGAGACCTTTTCTCCAGTATCTAAAAAGGACTCTTTCAGGATCATTATGACATTGGTGGCTCATTATGATTTAGAGTTACACCAGATGGATGTGAAAACAACATTTTTAAATGGAAGTTTGGATGAAGAGGTCTACATGGAGCAGCCAGAAGGCTACTCAGAAAAGGGCAAAGATCACCTAGTATGTAGGCTTAAGAAATCGATATACAGGCTTAAGCAAGCTTCCCGACAATGATACTTAAAGTTCAATGATACCATTACTGCCTTTGGATTTAAAGAAAACATTGCTGATCGATGTATATACCTAAAGGTCAGTGGGAGTAAGTTTATAATTTTAATCATGTATGTTGATGATAGCTTGTTAGCTAGCAGTGATCTTGGCTTACTTTATGAAACCAAGGGTTTTCTCTCTAAGAACTTTGAAATGAAAGATATGGGTGAGGCATCCTTTGTGATCGGAATCGAAATTTTTCGAGATCGAAAACAAGGACTGTTAGGATTGTCTCAGAAAAGTTACATAGAAAGAGTTCTTGAGAGATTTGGCATGAAAATTTGTTCATCACTGGACACTCCAATATCGAAAGATGATAAGTTTAGCCTATCACAATGTCCTAAAACTGAGTGGGAGCGTAAAGAGATGGCAAAAATCCCCTATGCTTCAGTCGTGGGGAGCTTGATATATGCACAGATTTGCACGAGGCCAGATAGTAGTTTTGCAGTTGGCATGCTTGGGCGCTACCAGAGTAACCCAGGGATGTCTCATTGGAAAGCAGCAAAGAGGGTATTGCGATACCTGCAAGGAACTAAAGATTACCAGCTTACCTTCAGAAGAACTGATAGTTTGGAGGTAACTGGATACTCAGACTCTGATTTTGCTGGTTGCTCTGATAGCAGGAAATCCACTTCAGGTTATGTTTTCCTGTTGGCTGGTGGAGCGATCTCATGGAGAAGTATGAAGCAAACAATCACTGCTTCATCTACAATGGAGGCTGAGTTTGTGGCGTGCTTTGAGGCCACAGTGCATGGTTTATGGCTGAGGAACTTTATCTCAGGACTTGGAGTTGTTGACTCTATAACCAGGCCACTGAGAATTTATTGTGATAATTTCTCTGCAGTATTTTTCTCCAAAAACGATAGGTATTCTAAAGGTGCCAAGCACATGGAGCTCAAATACTTAAGCGTTAAGGAGGAAGTACAGAAACAAACAGTGTCCATAGAACATATTAGCACTATGCTTATGATAGCAGACCCATTGACAAAGGGTCTAGTAGCGAAGCATTTTAAAGAACATGTTGATAGAATGGGTCTTATGATACGAACATGTTAATGAGCTTGTAGATGTTTTGATTTCTATTTGGACCCTTAATGATATCTATTATGGTTATTTTGTTTCTGTTTTCTTGTCTTTCCACTTTATATGTACATTAAATGGTGTGGATGAATGATGACAAGATAATGTCTTAGACTTGAATTGGAACCCAAGGCATCATAGTATTAGCCTTAATTATCTCAATTAAAGATCATGCTAAATTCAGTTATTGGTGTTGTGGTATATGGAAGGAAATTTGTTGATTATATAACAGAGGACCGCCATGACTCGCATTAGTAGCTGGTTTGGCAATGATATTATGGAACTCATGAAATGTATTTTGAGCTATGAAAGTTTCAGGAAATGAATTTGCGCAGTATGGTTAATTTCCTGTAATAAACCCATGAATGGAAAATGTAAGAGTTTTATTTAAACTCTGTGTCCCACACACCCATCTTAATAGAATTTGAAATAGCTCAAAACTTATCAGTTACAAGATGAGTTATAATGGGATAAGGAAACTCCTAAGAGATAAGATTAACTCTATATCTCTAATCACAGTCAAACACAAACTCTTAGATTTCTTGATGGCCAGAAATCTATAAATAGCACTGAGGGGTTAAAAGGTTCTCACCTACAACATTAAAGTGCCTCTAGCCATCGGGAGACACTTGTGAGGCTAAGTTGCTAGGGTGATCCTTCTCTCATAGTCAGATTAATTTCTTCATCAAACAGATGGAGAAAGGTATGTGTTCAATTATTATTGTTTTATTATTGTGGATCATATAAAATCAAAGATCCAATTATTAATGTTCATGTTAAAATATTTAACAGTTAATTCTTTCTTTTGTTCTTTCTTAATCACCACAAGATCTACCAAGTTTCTGTGTACCGGCAGTGAAAAGGACAGATAGTTCACAATAAATTCAAGAAATGATGTAATATGAAGTATAGTACAAAACAGAGTGTTTCACCATTGCTGGAAACATATCAAAGGTGTGTAGAAACTAGAGGTAGCCATGGGATGCTTTGTTAAAATTAAACAATCAAAATGTAGCCATGGGATGGTTTGCACCCATATCCTCTCTTTTGAAATAACACATCCTTACCACTGAACCAATGCATCTCTTTGGGATAATGGTTCACGAAAATAACTAATAACCCACATTCAATAAATTCACATATTTTATATCACAATCTATAATAAATATAACAAAGATCACGTTGCATAATTGCCAAAATCAATTTTCTACAATGATGTTGGCTTATAGAATTCACTATAACTCCAACAGTTCTTCTATGCATCAATCTCTTATATATATATATAAATATATATATAAATATATATTAATATTCTCAATTAGTAAAATAGAGGATTTTGTTCCTATACAAATTTCTCTCTTTGCTTGGAGATTTGAAAATTTTGACAAACACTAGTTATGACTGCATAATGCAAACCCAAGGAGAACAAAAAACCACAAGAGATGAATATTTAGACACTCAGCATATCAACCAGAGTCGGAGCAAGCTATCCTCCAATGCCACCGTTCAACATGCAAAGGACCTTTGGATCTGTGTCGTAAATGTATTTGCGATTAATTTGAACATAAGGGATGTCAGCTATCCTCCGCCACTCTCCTCTCTAATCTTTCTTGCAGTGTTCTTCCAAGAGACGACATCTATTGATATGAAGTCTCTGAAGTGAGGGAGGTAGGCCATTCGTTGGAAAGGACCTCAACTTTTGGCCTCTTGCAAAATGAGTTAGCGAATCACATCCAGAAATACTAATATACGCAAGACAAGTCCTGTTGTACATTATTGGCTTTGGTAAGGATTCCAAGGATTTGCATTTGTCGATCTAGATTGTTTTGAGCGTGGATGGCATACCCAGTTGGAGGCTTGGAGCCCCCCTTCTGCCACCAAAGATGCTAGTTTGTCACAATTTTGTATGTTTAAAAAATGAAGAAATGGGAGATGTGGCAGTGATCGTCTGACCACAAATGCGTCATCTCCTCCCACCTTTCAATACTTAAATCTTCTAACTTTGCTAGCCCCTCCACATCAAATCCTTCTATTCTACAAGTGAGTTTAGAGATTGTATGAACATAATCAAATCTTATTGACTTGAAGCACCACTCTTTCGGATCTGTCAATTACTATTTTGGATTGATCTAGAAAGCTTGAAGCTGAAACCACCCACTACCCAGAGTCATTTATCTCAACACTTTTTAGTAAAGGAAGGCCCTTTGGTAACTTTCCCAATAGCTTCGGACACCTAATAAGGGAAAGGTGATGCAGCATTGGAAACATTTTGCAAGGACTCGGGTTCTCCCGCTCCTTCATATTCAAGAAACTCAAAGTCCTCGAGGATCTAAAACATTCTGTGGAACCGTGTCCACAAAACTCGTGACCAACGCTCTTCTCGCTAGCCATGCCCTGGATGGACAGAAATTTGAGTATTGCCAGTTGAAAAAATCTATACAGCCTCCTCCTATTCACACAACCTTCACACACCACATTTTTTTTAATTTTTATTATTTTTTTATCAAATATTTAATATATGAATAATGAATAGAAGAATTGAATTAGTTTAAAAAGAAAAAACTCAAAAAAAAATTAAAAAAATTTAAAAACTTAAAAAAATGTGGTGTGTAGAAATTGAGGAAGTTGTGTAGCATTGCTCATCCAAATAATTATTTTTGATGCTACTATGTGTTTCTGTTGATCTCTAGTCGCCACAAATTATTATTACGGCAATGTTTTGTCGCTGGTAGTAGACGTATTACTGTAGATTAGTTGTTACCGCGATATATGCAAGGCCGAAATAAATTTGTTACGGCAAATTTTATTTCCGGTAAAATTGTTTTCGGAAATTCTGTGTTGCCGGGAATAAGGCTTACCAGATAAGAAGGATCTTTCCCGCGACCTTTTCTCGCTGCGAAAGCCGTTTCCGGCATTTTTCCCAATTACCTGATTATAAAAACAGATTTTGAGTTTTTTCTATTATCTTTGTAAATTGTATATATATGCATATCAATGATTATTTTATAAAAAAAAACAACCTGTTAGTATTATTAGGAGCATGATTTCCTCTAATTTTTTAAATATTAAAATTATTTTCATTTTAAATATAGAGATAATATTATAAAAATAATAAGTACGAAGTTGTTCGAGTGTATACGAGCTTTGTACGAGTCGAGCTGCATTTCATACTAGTTGTATTGTTTAATAATCAATTATAATTTCGTATTCATGAGAGCTCATTTAATAAACTAATCAAACTAAATTTGAAGTTTTTAAGCACCTTGAACATCTGAAATAAAAAAAACAGAACATTTTAAGCACCTTCACTTTCTCTTTATTTTCTGATCGCCTTTACACATAACTCATTAGCAAAACGGGCTCTCACTTCAAGCTTAGGATCACTCTGTACTGCATACCCATGAAGATCTATCCACAAGAATCCCAGTTCTCATTCTTGGTCCACCTCTTCATTATGTACTGCTCCGGAATCATTATCTTTATTTATTTTGGAATATCTTACAATTATTTCAAAACATGACTAACAAATTCAAAGTTTTACAACTCCATCCCTTCCTCCATGCAACAAATTCAAAGAAAGAAAGAAACAAGTTTGGTCAATTGTATTTGATAAAACTATCTTGCTTAGTTGCAGGGTATTTTAACTTAAGGGTGTTAACCTGACAGTTTTATGCATTAGTGGTGTAGAAACTAAATACTGAACTGGAATGTTGCCACACCACAATTAGGTACAACCGTGATTTACTTTTAAGTGTTGAGTTGATCATCTCTACTAGGAGCGTAAAGAGTCAATTTCGACTGAGTCGAGTTTGATTTTATGTTCACGAACAACTCATTTAATATTCGAGGGGAGTTCGAATTTACTCACGAGTTCTTCGATTTGGCATAGCATAAGTTTTGACAAACAGATTCTGACGTTTTGCTATTATCTAATTTATAAATTGTATATATACACAAATCAATGATTAGCTTATAAGAAATCAAGTAATATGTTTAGTATTAGGAACATGCTTTCCTCTAATCTATTTTAATATTAAAATGTATTTTCATTATAAATATAGAGATAATAATACAAAAATAAGAAGTGCGAAGTTATTTGAGTGTATACGAGCTTTGAACAAGTCGAGCCACAACTTACAAGAGTTGTATCGTTTAATAATCGATTATAATTTCGTATTCATGGAATCATGAATGCTCGTTTGACAAATGAATTGAGCGGAATCCGAGTTTGATAGAGCTGATCTTAGTCGGCTTGTCGAGCAACCTTATTTATTTCAGACCCTAATCTCTACTTTTAGAGCTTCTTGTTAATCATTTTACATAAAATTGCAAAACAGATAAGCCATTGAGAGTGCTGTAGGAAGCTGAGAGAGGTGAAACAAACTGTATTTTCAGATAAGGCGGTTTCTTATGCGTAGATCACATGTTTGATGCTAAAAGGAAAATAAGTGTGAATTGCAAAATAATTACAATCCCACCAGAAAGAAGAAGAATCTCAACCACTTTTGAAGTCAGCAATTCTAATCTGCCCGAATACCAGTTCATGAAGAGTTCAAAGGCAGAGTAGAAAAATCCAATGAAATACGGTTTTTCATTTACCAAATCAAAGGAAGATTACAAAATTCAATAGAAAATAAAACAAAAAATCTAAACAGATATGACAAAGCACTTGAACATATGAAATAAAAAACAGAGAACTCTTGACAGATCTTATAGCTATATTTGCTATTGACATTGAAACATAAAGCCAAAGCAGGATGAAATATTTGGAATGGCAACCGCTTGCTGC
Organism: Pterocarya stenoptera; assembly: GCA_003123785.1. Classification (NCBI taxonomy): domain Eukaryota; kingdom Viridiplantae; phylum Streptophyta; class Magnoliopsida; order Fagales; family Juglandaceae; genus Pterocarya; species Pterocarya stenoptera. The sequence continues at coordinate 130,150 of QEOT01007861.1, read as the reverse complement.
AATTTTAGAAGACTATATTTGAGGTAGAGAAGAAGAATTCATGATCCAGCAATTGTGAAGACAGCAAATTATTTTGCTATGAGAAATGCCATCCATTGCACTCGTAATTTGCAACAACTTGAATCACTGTTCTGAACCGTCAAAGATCAAAGAAATATTCATCAGAGAGGTAGGTACAGACTCCCTACTACAACTACAATTCATATTTTCAATCAGTTAAACAATGGATTCATATTCATAATCCCACTTAAGTTCGTTCTTTCCCCTTCTTCATCTTTGCCAATGTGGTGCAAAGGATGAGCTGACAAATGTAACTAGTTAGGGATAGACCATAGAATTAATATGGCAAATCTCACCAGTTGAGTCTCAATCGGAGGTCCTTAATCGAGTATATATTAGATGGGGCAAATCTCACGAACTTTTTGCTCCATGCATGGCTTGAGTCTATCTTGGAATAAAGTCTCATGAACTTTCTGGAGAACTTGCTGATCAAACTTTTCTCGTTAGTAGATTTCAATCCCCTAGGTAATCATCTGAGTCAAAACAGTGCAGCACATGCGCTCAATGACTTTTCACAAACAAATTAGGACTTTGATTACCAACTTCCTCAAAAATTCAAGAGCTCGATATAACTTAATTAGATAAAATGTCTAAAATGCCCAACCATCACCAACTCTAAAGGAGACAAGATGTGGCCTGCTCCATATAACTACTTAATGAATGTTATAGGCACTAACAATCTCTTAAATTGACAGAACTTTAAACGGAGGCGTATTTGTTTTTTTTTTTTTAATAGAATTAAGGGTATTAGATGAAAGAGAGGTGATGTTATAGCCCTGCTGTATCTCAGGTTGTTGTCATCCCAAGCATCAATCTCTTGAAGTTAAGAGGAGAAAGCCTTTTTTTAGCAGAATATTTAGGTAAAAGAATCATTGCAAGACCACTCAACAAAGAGCAATTCACCAATCCCAACTAAACAGAAAACTGTTAGAGTATTCTGTTGTACATTAATAATACATCCTTTAGTTGCTGAGGAACCAATAGAAACAGTAGTGCTTAGTGGCAGGAAATATTGGCGAATAGATGTCCATTTCAGGATCAAAGTCATGTTTATGGTAAGTTTAGGTAAAGACAGTAAACAAAGACAGTAGTACTTGCACATTCATGCACTTCAGCAGAACCAGGAAATCAATGGAAAAGGAATATATGGTGAAGCTTTCCATTTCACAATACGCACATCATTATTCTTCAATATCAAAATGGAAAAATACAAGGAAAAGAAAGACATAAACAAAACAGTACCCTAAACCTTTTGTGCAGGATTTCCACAATTCTCGTATAATCAACACATCTATTTCAAAAGCAGCCCTTAAAATGGAACCCAGGGTAAGCATGTCTGGAGCCCATATATTTCCACTTGTAGCACAGCTTCTTCTGTCATTCTGCAAGTATTAAAAGCATCATCCGAAAGATATATACCCATATCAGAAACCAAACTAATAGCTAATTCCAATCCCACAAACAGACCAACAACTAGCCAAAACTTGAAAAACAAGACATAATCATAAACTGAGATAAATAACTTACAGTTCTACAGGTGTGGCATCTGTGAGAACTAATCTCATGTGCAAGTTAAACATATTTTCAGAAGGTAAAATAAAAATTGCTAGAATTTCAATATATATGATGAATACAGACCCCCAGAAGATACAAACACCTCGTATTCCTTTTTTTTTTTTTTTTGAGGGGAAGAAAATCTTTTTATTGATAAAAGACTCTATAAAAGAGATTGAATAGAAAATGGAACTTCCTCTATGTCGATGATGACATCAGAGATAGATAATGCATTTTGTCCTAGAGCCTGAGCAACAACATTTGCTTCTCTCCTTACATGTTTAACAACCCAGCTATCATACTGAGAAAGCATTTTTTTAACATCACAAATGAGCATACCTTTACTGTCCAAAGTTGTTTCTGTGCTTTCAATAGCCTTGACAACAAGAAGACCATCCCCTTCTAGTATGATCCTCTTGAAACCCAGCTCAATCCCAGAATAGTTGCATGAAGGGCAGCATATGTTTCTGCTGGCAATGGATCTGGGAAAAGGGATCTGTTCAACCTCATAGTAGCCAGTACATGTCCTTCCCAGTCCCTCGCAGCAGCTCCCACGCCAATTGTACCAGTGTCTTGTCAACTGCGACATCCCAATTGATCTTGATGATATCCTTTGGAGGAGCAACCCATACACATCTATCCGCTGGGGTAAGGGTCTGTTGAATTGGAAAAGACAGATTAATAGCTTTGAAGTCCTGCATTCTTGCAGAGATCTATTTAAGCAGTCTATTAGGAGTAAGAAATCTTTATTGCAAGATGAAATCGTTCTTCCTCTTCCAAAGACTCCATGTCACCTCTGCAAACTCTATTAATTCTTCACTGTCCAAACTATGTAGCATAAAAGTCACAGTGTCCTTGAAAGTCTGGTTGATAATTTTGCCCTTTCACAGCTTCAGCACTAAGACCAGACATCCCTGGCAGAGTTACATGTCCACAGTGCATGCTCTTTTGTCTCTTCTTCTTGATCACAGATGGGGCACTTTGGGCTGTCAATAACCTTCCTTCTAAACAGCTTGAGGTTAGTAGGCAAACCATCATGACATGCTTTCCATAGAAACAACTTCTCTGCACTGGGAACTCTCAATTCCCACAGCCTCTCCCAATTTTCCTTTTGATGGGTGCCAACAGAACCTTGATCTTTCTCTCAACAATTTCCCCTTGGAGATGGTAAGAACTTTTCACGGTAAAGAAACCATATTTTGTGCATCTCCAGATTTGTTTCTCTTCACTACCACAAGGACTTAGTGGGATCTTCGAATGATCTCAGCTTCTTCAGGTGAGAAAACTTCCTCAATCAGTTCTTGATTCCACTGTTTTGTCTCTTGGCCTATTAATTCTGCTACTTTTGCATCTTCTTCTAGTACTATGACTTGACTCTGGATCTTGAAAGAAGTGGGTTGGGGAACCCACTTGTCAGACCAAATCTTGATAGAGTTGCCATTGCCCACTCTCCAGAAAAGACCTTCTTCTAACAAAGGCTTTGCTGCCATAAAACTTATCCGCAAAAAGATGACTTCCTTCCCATCCCAGCTTTGCATTAAGAGAGTCCCCACCTGAGAAATATTTTAAGCCAAGTACTTTTGCTGCAAGTGAACCAGGGTTCTGCACCAGTCTCCAACATTGTTTGGCAAGCATAGCCAAATTAAAATCTTCTAGGTCTCGGAAGCCCAAGCCCCCTATAGACTTCCTTTTTCCCATCTGCTGCCGAGAAATCCAGTGTATCCTTTTTTCTCTCTTTTTTTCCCAACCAAAAATTCTGCATAAGTCTATTTATATCCACCAGAACTGACTTGGGGATTTTGAAGATTCCCATGTAATAAGTAGGAATTGCCTGGATCACAGCCTTAATCAATATCTCCTTGCCAGCTTGAGAGAGGAACTTCATTTTCCAGTTGCTGATTCGAATTCTCACTTTGTCTAATATGCTGTTGAATGAGCTGACTCGACTTCTGCCCACCATGGCTGGAAGTCCAAGATATTTCTCATAGGATTGAGTTGCTCTGACACCAGCTATACTGATGATGGCTTTCTTAGTTTCAGCCTTTGTATATGGAGGTTTTCTTCTTTATTAAGTCTTCGACAGAAGCCAATTCAAAGTCTCCAAAAGGTTGATCAACCTGTTCCACGCCAGTGTGTTGGCCCTGCAGAAGAGAAGTCTGTCGTCTGCAAAACATAAGTGAGTAATATGGAGCTTACCTCGAGCAATGGGAACACCAGTGATATGACCTGCAGCTTCAGCTTTGTTTAACAAATGGCTAAGGGCTTCAAAGCAAAGAATAGAAAGATAGGGTGAGAGAGGATCACCCTGTCTAATACCTCTGGTAGGTTTGAACTTCCTGTGTGGCTTGCCATTGATAAGAAGTGAATATGAAACTGTTGTGACACATCTCATAATGAGCTCGATCCAACTTCTAGCAAAACCCAGCTTCTCCATGATAGCTTCAAGGAAGGACCACTCTATCCTGTCATAAGCCTTGCTCATATTGAGCTTAAGGGCCATAAATCCATCCCTCCCATATAATTTGCATTGCATAGTATGCATTGATTCATAAGCTGTGATAAAACTGTCATTGATCAACCTGCCAGGAACAAATGCACTTTGTGTAGGGGAGATAATAGATGGGAGGATAGTTTTCAGCCTATTTGCCAAGACTTTTTCTGGTTTTGAGACTTCGGGAATTAAAGCAATGTAAGTGTCATTCAGGCCTGTAAACCAGGAACCAGATTTAAAAGCAGCAGGCACAGCTTGGCAAACCCCCTTATTCAAAACATTATTGAAAGTTATCTGCACGAAGAAAAAAAAAAAAAACAATGTTCAAAATATAATTATTAAAACAACTACATGAAAATATATGATATTTCAAAATCAATCTTACAATTTTCAAACTTATAGCTTTCGGCAGTTTCCATAAAGTCTTGAGAGTCATAATTAATGGAGGGAGCTTCCAACTAATTTTGTGTGCAAATAAGAGCTTCAACTGTTTTTTAGACTAAGGAGCTTCAAAATGAATCTAACACACGACCCCAACGTGAATGCCGACTCAGAAGTAACTGTAGAGATGGGAATGGCCAAGACTTCCCATCCTTTTCAAGACATTAACATATCCAAGTTAACGTATAAACTAGTTGAGCCTAGAGTTTATGGCAAATAGTTTATACGTTAACTTGGATGTGTTAATGTTCTAAAATCTACTTCAATATTTTAAAAAACTATTCATGTACTTTAAAAATATAAAAAAAATAATCTGGCCTCCCACATGAAAAAAAGAACACGAAAATCCGAATGTAATGGCTAGTCTATTTAGTTTATTAGTTTGGAAGAAAAAGAGTATTAACTTGAAAAAAATAGGTCTGGTCTGAAAATTTTCATTTTTTTTAAAACGCTTGTACAGTAGTTTCACATTCTAGACTTATATCTAGCAATATTTGAGATATTAAAAAAATTTGCCCATTAAGTCATTGTTTGGAGAAGCATAGTTTTTGCCCCCAATTGTAATCTTAGGATTACAAATATTGATTCTTCCATCTTGGAGAAAAAACAGCATATTAGCAAGCAAGATTAATAATGAGACTACAATCTGTCAACTTAACTATAAAAGTAGATATAAAGCTAAGTTTGGAACATGGAAACAGCTGAGCTCATATGAGTCGAGTTCAAATTTAAGTCTAATCCAACATTCAAACACACAACTCCTAAATCACTAAACATCACTCAACTCAAGACCTCTTTACATGGGGGACCTACAACCTTTTTCAACTCAAGACCTCTTTACATACAGGACTCACAACCTTTTTTAACTTCCCATAAATACATCTAAACTCATCTTATAAATAAATCAACTAATCTCAATTCTGCTCAACATTCAAACGCAACCTTATCTCCCTATTTGAGAGGTCTTACCTTCTCACAATTTGGATCCCAACCATCTGGTGTTTTCAGAAATGGTAAGAAATACAGGTTACAAAGTTGGTGATTGGGTACGCCATGTGAAAATGGAGAGAAAATTGCTATGAATGTATTGATTCTTCGGATTAAGACCGCTTCTAATCTTCGGAAATTGGAAATGTAATAGTCAGTCTTTTTATTTTGGTAAGTTTAACCGAACTGGTCTTCCCTAGACATGAAGTTTAAGAGATTTTTTCTTTTGCTGACATTAAACTGTCTTTTATTTTGCCACATTTTCTTCTAAGAAATAATGCTCTTAAAAAATATATATGCTTCGGACGAGACAATTCATTGGAATGATTAACTATGATCACTAAGAAACAACTTTTAGAGCAACCAAAATTAATTAATTGCTTCCGAATAAGCTAAATCATCAATTTGTATGAGGGAAGACCTTCTAATCAAGCTTTGACACATCAGCATAAATATTAAATATGAAAATTAATATTTGGCCTGTTTGTTAATGACACCCACAGATCTTGATAACATCAGGAAACAGCCATGATGTCTTTTCCTCAATGTTTTCACATGTAAATACTCTGTACCCTCCAAAAAACAATGCCAAAGAAACTGCTAAAAGTACAGATCAAATAGATATTTCCCTCTTCTTATAAACTTCATTTTCTTCTCAAAGTTTTCTTCTTTTCCTTTTGTCTTTCTTGATCAGAGAGATTTAGAGCAAAAGAAATACAAAATAAATAGCTGATGCATTTCATGAAGATTGTGATTATCTATTCAAGACAGTTCTTACAGGAGACTCTAGGGTTGGGAAACGATGAATTCCGGTTAGATTCCAAGCCCACCATTGGGGTTGAATTTGCTTACCGGAATATAAAGTTTGCAATCCTTTCTTTGTTTCACCCACCTTTCGTTTAGATTAATCAAACTTCTTCTATATAGATTGGTTCCAAATATATAGATTATGAAAGAAAAAATAAATCCAAAAGCTGAGGGATTTTCTTGTTTTTTTTTTTTATTATTATTGGAGAAACTCAGCTAAAGTTGCTTATGGAATTCACTAAAATTCCAACAGTTCTTCCACACATCAATCTCTTATATTAACTTGAAAGTGGGTTGCTACATCAAACCCAACGAGAACAAAAAAACCACGAGAATTCAGCACAGCAACCAGAGTCGCAGCAAGCAATAGGAGTGACAGGATCTCTTCAATGCCACCGTTCAACATTCAAAGGAAATTTGGATCAGAGCCAGAACAAACTTACCTTTGGATTTATTCCTCCGTTTCAAGTCTCGTAAAGGTATTTGCCATTAATTTCAACATAAGGGATGTCAGCTATTCTGCGCCACTCTCCTCTCTGATCTTTCTTGCAGCGTTCTTCCAGCAGAGGACATTTATAGATTGCAAGTTGCTGGAGTGAGGGAGGTAGGCCATTCTTTGGAAAGGACATCAACTTTTGGCAATTAGAGATGTTAAGCTCTAGGAGTGAGGGAGGCAGTCCATCCTCTGGAAAACACGCAAGGTTCTCGCAGTCAAATATCCACAATGTTTTAAGAGAGGTGAGTTTTCTTAAGCCCTCGGAAGGCAGGCATTCCAGATGCTGACATCCACCAATATCAAGTTCATGAAGAGAAGTGAGGTTGGTCAGCCCCCAATCGAACAAGGCATCAGTGAATTTATGATGAGAGATCATAAGTGTTGTTAGATTTGTGGGAAAACCTTCTTTGGGTAATGATAAAATGCTCGGACAATTCCGTATTTTCAAATCTCGAAGAGAGGTGAGATTGTGTATGCAATTTTGCAGTCCCTGCATTTTCTCACAATCGAAGATGGTTATGGTTTTCAGAAACAAATTATGACGAAAACTCTTCGCTACTGACTCCAGCTTCGGACATTCTTGAATAGAGAGGCTTTGAAGTGTGGTAGGTAATTCTCCGCTGGATGTTAAGAATTCAAGGGATGGACAATTGCAAACGTACAAGACCTCAAGGGTAGGTAATTCTTCGCTACTGTTGTTTGTATCATTATCATCATCCTCCACCAAAGTCCTCATACTCTTGCAGTAGCTTATATGTAGCTTCTTTAAAGTTGGAGGCAGATGGCTTCTTGCAAAATGCGTTAGCGAATCACAATTATAGATATCAATAGACTGAAGATACGTGTAGCTGTACATCAATGCCTTCGGTAATGATGGTTGGAGACGCTCTTGATCAACTTCTTCCGCCACCAAAGAGACTAGTTTGGGACAATTATAAATGTTGAGATGACGCAGAAATGGGAGATGTGGCAGTGATCCCTTGTTGTCAAACCACAAATTCGTCAGCTCCTCACAGTTTTTAATCGTTAACCATTCCAACTCTGCCAGACCTTCCATATCTGAAATTGGTGAAAGTGATCTAGATAATTCTATTAATTTGAATGTAGCCTTGCTTCCACACACCAACCCATGCATATCAAGCACTTCGGATTCCTCAATGTTAAATTTGCATTTATCTGGAAAGCATGAAAGTGAGACCACCAACTGTGCACAATCATTTATCACAACTTTGTTTAGTAAAGGATGGTTGTTTGGTAACTTCCCTAATAGCTTCGGACAGTTATGAAGGGAAAGCTCACGCAGATTGGGGAATTCTTCACAAGGACTCCAATTCTCCCACTCCTCCATGTCATGGAAATGCAAAGTCTCTAAATTACTAGCACAAAATTCAGAACCAACACTCTTCACTTTAGCCATGCCCTTGATCCAAAGATTTTTGAGTGATGGCAAATATTGCCCCAATGGAGGTAATGATGTGCAATTGTAACAATTCTCTAATCTCAATGAGACCATATGAGGAAATGAAGGAGATGTTAACCAATTAGGAAATCTTGTACCACCATAGTTAATTATAACCAGCTTCGTCAAAGCATCGTGAGGCCGTAGCCCATTTGGTACCTCTAGTTCACTTGTCGTGTCTTTCGACTCATCAATGTATTTACTCCATTTCAACCACAAAGCATTAATTTTCATCTTTTTAATTAATTCAGCATCCTTTGCATCCTTCGGTTCAATCATATTCTCTAATCTTGAAATGCAGAGTGTCCCTCGAAGATGCTTCAAAGGTCCAAGCTCCTTTATTCCAGAGCAACTACTATCTTTTCCCAGAACTAGATTAGACAGTGTTTGAAGACAAGTTAGTTTACCTATTTGCATAGGCATTCCTTCCAAACTATCTGCATCTTCAATGTTGAGGTGGCGCAAGTTAACCAAGTTTTGAAACATTGAAGGTAATTTCTTTAGACAAATACATCTCTCCAACAACAATGTTTGTAAATTGTAGAGACTAGTTATTGATTCTGGCAGGCCTCTAATTTGAGTTTGGGAAAGGTCAAGGTACCGTAGATGCTTCAAATCACCAATAGAATCCGATAGCTTCATTATGCTGTATCCATTGAAAGATAACACCCGTAAAGAATGTAATGTTGGAACCAATCCAAAATGAACATGATGAGCCAAATAGCAATAACCTGGATTTGGTAGCATGAGAGGTAAGAATGTACGTAAACTTGTGAATTTAGAAAAAACGTCAAACTTTTTAGTTACATCATAATAGCTTCCCAAATAAGATGAGTGGCGTGGCTTTATAGGAATATTCTCATGCTTATTACTTCCAACCCTATCTCCCATTCTAAAGCACGTATCGCCTGCAACCGACTGAGCCAAATCATTGATGAGGTCATGCATCACAAATTGTGATTCATTAATACGTGACTGTTGGAAAAATGACCTTGACAACAGATTGCGAAAATATTCGGAACCCAAATCTTCCATTTCCTCTTCATCTTGTAGGGATTGAATCAAACCTTCTGCCACCCATAATAGAACCACCTCCTTCTCCTCAAATTCATAGTCCTTTGGTAGTATTGAGCAGTATGCAAAGCACCTCTTTAAATGTGAAGGGAGATTGTCATAGCTTACCTTAAGAGAGGAAGGAATTCCACTTTCTTCCACTGAAATATCCCATATCTTATTCTTCAAAACTTTTTCCCACTCATTACGGTCTTCATGTTTACTGCGTAAGACTCCTCCAATAGTTTTTACTGCCAATGGCAAGCCTTTACACCTTCTAACAAGTTCCTCACCAATATCTTTAAGGTTTGGATGGGCACTGAAGTCTCTTGCATCCAATGCATGTTGGGTAAATATGGACAAACAAGCTTCATTTGACAACTCCTCCAACTGAAAAGGCTCAACTTCCTTGTTTCCCATTTGTGACGAGACTTTCTGGATACGAGTTGTGACAATAATACTACTTCTCTGAGCCCCTACTTCAAAAGGAGCACGTAGGAGAGTCCAATCATTGTAGTTCTCGTTCCAAACATCATCAAGAATTACTAGAAACCTTTTCCCAAGTAGTTTCTCCTTCAATTTGACTTGCAACCAATTTAGATCTTTGCCATCACAGTTTTCCAAGGTCAAAGATTGTAAAATTGTTTTTGTAACTGCAGCAACATCAAAATCTTCTGAAACACAAGCCCATGCTTTCAGATTGAAAAAGCTCTCCACGTTTTGATCATTGTATACCAGCTGGGCCAATGTTGTCTTTCCGATACCCCCCATACCAACTATAGGTATCACATTGGGTACTTTATTCGAAGCATCACTATGTTTTTCGCTGACCAATAATTTAAGTATAGCCCCTCTGACTTCCTCCCTACCGTATATGTGACCTTCGGTCACCACCGAAGTTGAGGGAGGTCTCTCTCTTCTTTTGTTTGGCCTCGGACTAACATTTTCCTTCAAATTAAGTTGATCTTTTTGGGTCCTGAGATCATTAAATCTTGTATTTATTTTCTCTATCTTTGAGCCCAGCCTAAACTTGATCTTAACAGCACTTGGAGTAAAACTAGTACAACAAGCAGGGACGAGATTTCGTACCATACTAGCGCTAGCCTGACTTTCAGCGGCCATCAACTTGCGTTGTAAAGCTTCTATGGCGAACTCATCGAGTATATCTTCCACGTCGTAGGCCAAGTCTCCGAGATCATCAAGCCAAGCTTTCACTATCTTTTTAGCCTGTTGCTTCTCCTCTGCATCATCAAGCACCTCTCGAATTCTCTCCAAGGTTTCGCCCCACTTGTCCAGCTGTTTTCGAAGTCCCTCTCGGCGAGCAAATTTCAGCAACTCGGGAGACGCCAGTCGGTCAAACAACACTTGAAGGAATGCAGAAAGAAGAAGCTCTGCCATTGTTTTCGTCAGAGAAAGGAAACGAATTTAGGAGAAAGTATGCAAATTAAAAAATACTGTTTTAGGCCTTTTTGTTTTCGTAAGAGAAAAGAAGGCAGGAAGACTATAGCAAGAATCCAAATTTTCTAATGTGTATTTATGCTTTTTATGTTTATGTGATGATTCTTCTTCTTTTATTTGGTGCATGACCACCACAAATTCAATCAAGTTGCCGATATTTGTCCATCCGAAGTTTGAATAATGTCATTTAATTCAATCACATGGTATGGAGTACTACTCCACCACATGAGTACTTGGCCACATTAATTCAACTAAAAATAAAAATAATAGCAATCACTATTTATAATTTAATTCAATTTATCTTAACATCCAAACGCAGTATAAAAATTTCGTATATGCAGCTAATTCACAGTGAATATTTTAAAAAGGACAATCATTACTAATACTACCAGAAATTAAAGATACAACACCAAACAAATACCCATAAGCCACAATATTTACCAAATTTCAGCATAAAAATATTACATTCATCTGAATAAATTTAATGAAAATCAGAATAAGAAAAAGGCCCCTAAGTCTTCACTCTTCAGATGGATCTATACCTCCATACTCGTAATCTCCGGACCTCTGCATCAAAGTTTATGATTCCACGTAGCGGAATCACAAATGGGGACACCACAATGAGATTTCGCAAAATCTCAACAAGTTAAATAGAAAACTAACACTAAAAAATACAAGCATAGAAAAATACGAAGTTATGCAAAAATGGTAATTTCATAGGACTCTAATATCTACCATTATTATAAATCACCAATACCTTCCCAAACTTCACAGAAAAACACCACTTACTCAAAATCATTTTTTCTTTTGAAAAGTCACCATTTAATTAAGGTATGCACCATAGCCTCCCTTAGGGACCACCCGCATACTCTGACTCCCTTCGTCACACGACGGGTAATGACCGTGCACGTGACTTTATAATGAGCGATGCCCAACTCCGCACCCGACACGTACGTGACTGGCATCCTCTAACCTTTAACAGCAAAGAGGCCATGAAGTCGGCATGAGAGCGTTACAGTCTCGCTTGAGCCAGTTATCGCTCAACGACAAGCCAGGGGATGTCACTCCTGAGTGACCAGAGGAGCTTCACCTAGATAATGCTCCATTTCGACTTGGGGTTGTGATCCATATAAAGTTCATATAATCATTTTATTAATACATGCACCATGGTCTCCCCTAGGGATCATCCGCATACTTTGGTTTATTTCGTCACACCATGGGAAACGATCGTGTGTGTGACTTCATAACGAGCGATACCCAGCTTCGCGCCCAGCGAGTATGTGACCAGGCATCCTCTAGCCTCTAGAAAAAGTACCTATTGCGACGATTAGAGAGGCTACGAAGTCAATACAAGAGCGTTACAAGATAATGTAAAATTGGTGGGGAATGCTAAGCTCGTTCGGGGGGGAAAAATAAAAAGATTTCATACATTTTGCCACCCAAACCAAGTAGGGACGATTTTTAGCCCGTTGCAAGATTTTTTATTTTTATTTTTTTTGCGGCGAAAAAAATCACTTCAATAACCTTAAAAATCATTGTAAATGAGCCCAGCAAGGGGCCACTCCATTTAAATAGCAAAAAGGCTGCGATGAATTTCGATTCGTTGGAAAAAGTGACTTAGTGTGGCGATTTTATAAAATTGCCACAATAGGTACTTTTTCTTGTAGTGTCTGTCATTAGAGAGGCCATGGAGTCAACACGAGAGCATTACCGTCTTGTCCAAGCCCGTTGTCACAAGGCGACAATCCAAGGAATGTCACTCAGTTTTATGTGCTTTCGACTGACGAGATAGAAGAACTCCACCGAGATAATGTCCCATCTCGACTTGGGGTCATGATATGTACACACCCACAAAAACATAATTTTAATAGAAAAATGGTATTAGAACAACAATACTCCAACCATGCCTCAATTCTACATTTCCCAACCAGACTGGACAACACATATTCACAATTCTTCCAACAACATGCATTTTAAAGTTTAGTTCAGGGACCACTCACTGACATGAAGGAAATTTCTAGATGGTCACGGCACGCTGAGTCTTAAGCTCTTGGTCGTGGTGATTCCTCTCATTTTCGAGAGGAAAAATCAGTGCATGTTTATTTGTTTTCGCAGATGAGATGAGATGAGTTGAAATAAAAGTCAAAAGTTGAATAAAATATTGTTAAAATATATTTTTTTAATATTATTTTTATTTTAGAATTTGAAAAAGTTGAATTGTTTATTTTATTTTATGTGGGAGTTTGGCAAAGTTATAATAATAAGATGAGATGAGAATGGTTGTGAAGAAAAAAAAAAGGCTTAAGTCACCATAAACTCAACTCGCTACAACCAATTTGGAGACCTAGTTAAAAAGCCTTTGCAAGGTGACGTGGATAACACATTTAACAAAGTGCTTACAATGATGAGTTGATTTAAAAAAGAATTTTAAAATTTGCATTTCACAAATCAAATCTTGCCATATAAATAATGTAGATAGTGTGTTCTATATATCGGGTTGCGAATAGAAGAACTCATTCAACTTATAACATTCCAAATCCAATATAAGAGGTACCTTAAGATTCAAACATATTGTTTAAAAATCTCATATTTGAACCTACAATACACTTAGAAGGAGCAAATGTGTGTTTTTACAATAACGATGGCCAATTTAAAAGTTCTCCAAGGACAATTTTTCAACCAATCGTAATCAACAAAATAAATAAATATCATAAGCATCAAATACCAAACTCCAAAGACTTGTGTTCGAGTCTCCTTTTGATTTGTTGATTAGCCAGCTATATTGATTTGTAAGTTATACCAAACTCCAAAGACTTATGTTCAAGTCTCCTTTTTAAAGTCTTTTCCCATTCTGTTTTTTCTTTGATTCCTCTAATCAATCACATCTGTGGAGGCCATGCACCACACTTGGCCACATTAATTCAACTAACCTACTAAATCCATGGGATGCATCTTTGATTAAAAAATAATAATAAGAAAAAGAAAAATAAGACCATAGCTACAACAAATTTTAAACCACCCTCCCCATTCCCAGAGCGTGGTGCATTCTTGCCAAACAATGAAAGCCATGTGATATATATACTAAGGCTGTGCTTGGATGTTGAACTGAGCTAAGTTCTTTATGATTAGTAGTGAGTTAAGATGGCTGGGTGAGTTTTGTGAAACTCACTTAAGATGAGTTTAAATTGTATTTGGATATTAAGATGAGTTTAGATATATTTATAGAAAGTTGTAAAATAATTGGGTCCGACCATTAAACAGTATTGTTCATCTGACACCTTTGTCCCACTTCCAGGGCCAAACTTGCAAGCAAAAGAAAAAAAATTCAAAGGCAAATAACGGAAGCTGCACTTGCAGCCAAAGTAGGTTCACATGGGTTTGTTAGATGAGGTCCAGCAATAATCTGAAATCCGAAATCTGAACTTTGTCAAGTGTGGGGCCCAGCCAATAATCTCACATTTGAACTGCACTAAGAAGAGGATGAAACATGCGTTTGGATGTTCAAAGTGGTTTAAAAATAAAGTGCACTCATTGTGCATCCAAACGAGGCCTAAACGAACTCCCCAAAATAAATACCATCTACCTTCAAGTTTTCTAAAGGAAAAACCGAGAAGTAAAATGACAAGACAACGAGTTTTGGGCAATATAGATAAATAGAAAAAATGAGACACAACTAGGAATCTTTTTTGTGCACATATAGCTTGAATAAATGTTATTTAAAAAAAAAAAAAACTGGAATAAGTGATTGTTCACAAAGAAAGGAATTTGATGACCCAAGTGGGTTCCAACTTCCTCTAAAATTCAAGAGCTCGAAACAAGATGTGGCCTGCTTGGTATAACTTAATGAATGTTATAGGCACTAACAATTTCCAAATGCCTACTATAAAATAAAGTTTTCCTTCAAATCAGGTTGGAAAAGTTTTTCCAAATCAATCTCTTAAATTCACAGAACTTTAAACAGAGGCGCATTTTTTTTAATAGAATTAAGGGTATAAGATGAAAGAGACGTGATGTTATAGCCTTGCTGTATCTCAGGTTGTTGTCATCCCAAGCATCAATCTCTTGAAGTTAAGGATAGGTTTGGAAGATGGGATGAGATACAAAATTCTCATCTCATCTCATCATTACAACTTTTTTAAATTTTCACACAAAATATAATAAACAATTCAACATTTTCAAATTTCAATTCAACTTTCTCAAATCTCAAAACAATAAAAACATTAAAAAATAATATTTTAAACTTTCATTTAAAACAAAAAATTCTCATCTCACTATCCAAACCTATCGAGGAGTAAGCCTTTTTTTAGCAGAATATTTAGGTAAAAGAATCGTTGCAAGACCACTCAACAAAGAGCAATTCGCCAATCCCGACCAACTTACCAGAAAAGTGCTGAGTAGTCTGTTGTGTACATTAATAATACATCCTTTAGTTGCTGAGGAACCAATAGAAACAGTAGTGCTTAGTGGCAGGAAATATTGGCGAATAGATGTCCATTTCAGGATCAAAGTCATGTTTATTGTAAGTTTAGGCAAAGACAGTAAACAAAATCTTGGCAAGACAGTAATTTGCATCCAAGCAGCCTCCATGTTAAATCTTTTATGCCAAACATGCAATTTTCGAAAACTAATAGGCATACAGAGATGCTCGTGCATCCTTAGATATATGTAGCCACTCCCATTGTGTTGCCAAATCCTCTGCCTCCATTAAAACGTAAATTCAAAACAGCAAAGTAACAACCGAAGAAACTAAAACTCACAGGGAGTGAGACGATGACCTTTGCAAAAAACAAAGGCACTAGAACCTTACTCTTTCTCCTCAGAGAAAAGGAAGGCACTCTCCCAACAAGCACCCTCTTATACTTTGTGTAACCCTTCTAAATATTGACTTGCAAATAGAAGAGTTCATGAATAAAATAACACAAAATTCTTTCTAACAATATATAATTAGATAAGATTTTTTTTTTTGTAGAATTACTGTTATTGATCATATTTGCAAATACAATTAAATAGCTACTTGGTTCTTTTCCAACTCTAATCAATTATACTTTTATAAGATATTAATACGTTTATAACAGTTATATAATTATTTATACTCATAAAACAGTTAAATATATATATAACAATATATATATATCTACATATATTACATATTTATTCATGGTAACAACTACATATACCCCATATACGGTGAACTATATACTTATATCATAATCATATGAGACAAGATAAATTTCACAACAACAAAATTGTTTTTCGGGGACAAATCATCGCATCCCTAAAAAGAAATGCATATGAATAGCAAGATCAATTTCGTCAAAAAATATTTTTTGGGACGTGTTTTTTCCTACCAATGCCATGACCTTCAAAAGAGGATGAAACATATGTATATGTATTTCGATAGCTCTTGGGACCAATAGATCAAATGATTTACTTGAATGATCAAATAATTGAACCGACATGACACCCTGCATGGGTTGATTGATTGAAGAAACACGTTCTTTGTGACTAAATTGTTTACGTAAGTACTGTTGCTCCATATGATCTGGAGGTAGGCCCAGGATATAGGCACATAAGAACTTGGCATCTGAGATTCTGAAACAAATCTGACTTGGATTTAAGTGTACACTGTTGTTCATGTCTTTGGGAAGAATTAGCTTTTAATCTTGTAACAGAGAACTAGCGGCCTCTTTTTGGCTTGTTATTGCATCGATCATGATGTGTTTAATTTTTATTTTTTTTATAAAAAGCATACTGCATTAATTAAGAATGGACATTACAACTTGACCTGAAACATACATTACAAGTCAACTTCAAACAATAATAGCTCCTCAGTCCACATTGTGACTGACATGGTCTAGTCCAAACTGTAAACCTCTCAAGACTTAAAGTCTGAGAGACAACACAATTCTGTCCAAGACAGAGTTAACAAGCCCCTACTCCAACGAGTAGGGTGCACCAAACCTCACTCTCCTTCTAAGACGGAGTTGAGGACACACTCTTTGGACAAAAATCCAAGAGACAATGTGTTTTTTGATTTTTCTAAAAAATAAAATACATTACAGAAAATAAATTACATGGGAAAATAATGGATTACATCTTGGAAAGATATAGATCCGCATTTCAACCTTGGAAGGAAAAAAAAACTACATAAAACAGTGGCTGTTATGGCGCGTGAGGGCCACGCGTCACCCTGAAGGTATGGCGAACCGGTCAAATCTAAAGTAGCCAGTGGCCCTGGACCCAAAAAAGCCACGCATGGCGGCCGGATGGTGATCTGAGTGGTGGTGCGTGGGATACACGCACTCTCTTTGGGCCGCACGTGTAGCTCACGGGCCGCTCTGTTGGGCGAACTTCTTTGCCCATCTGAAGGATTGGCGCCTTGGGGAGCCCGTGGTGGGGCGGGCGCATGGTGGTCGCCGGATGCTGGAGAAGTAAATCGGCCTTCCTCCATACTTTGCCCTGAAAAACACCAAAAAAGAAAAGGAAAGGAAAAAAACTAGAGATCAGGAGAGGAAGGAGAGAAGAGCGAGGGAGGGAGGAGCTTGAAGCTCCTCCCCCTGTGATTTTTCTGAGCTAGAGGTTTCTAGGGAGAAGGAGGAGCCTCTCTCTCTAAAACTAGGGCCGGCCGAATCCAGCTCTGCATCTTCCAATCCATCATGATGTGTTTATAAGCTTGAATGATCCGTTCTTGTGATGGACATGTACTGGTATATTTGTTTGTGTCTACAAAATATATTACTCTCTTTTGTTTAATTTAAACATTATTAATATTTGAAACGGCCTCATTAATAATAAAGATATAGAACTATGGCGCTTTTCTGAAAATAAAAATACGCGACATTACTTCAAAAAAAAAAACTGAACGTCACTTGATCAATGTTCTGCAATCTCTGGTAGGGCTTTCTGAGCTCAACCCATTATGAAAATCACTTAATTATTACGTGTTTTTTTCTTGCTATCCACTCTTTTTAAAATCTTAATGCCTCCATTTTCAAGCAAATTGTACTTGACTCACCACCTTACAGCAAGTCAGACTCAACTTTCCCAGGTATATATGCAGAAGAAAAAGGCAGTGGTCCGTCCATGCCTCAACATTTTATTTTCTGGTAGTAACATAATAAGATGTTATTATATATGTGGCATATTTATGCAGAGAGCATCACAAAACCATCAAAGAGTAACCTATATTGCTGATCGGCCTTCCGTTACAGATCAGGAGCAAATGCAAAGAGTTAACCATGGAAGAAAAATAGGAAAAAAAAATTGAAAGCTATATTACAAAATGAACGTTTTCATCATGGAAAACTTCCGCCTGAAACTTTGAGGGTGTGATGAAGAATGCTCCAGCCTCCTGGTTTGGTGTGTGGGTAAGGAGTGTTGAACTAATCAAGTTTGAGGTTTCTTCTTCTCTGCCAAATGAACAAAGGACCTTCTAATTAGACATTGCAAATAACAATACAAATACAAAGTATGAATAATGTATAAACCGTAATTATGTACCTTTTCAGCTCCCAATGATTTTCCAAATATGTATTGATCAGCAATATATGCCATTCTTTCTCATGCCCTTAACGTAAATACCCCAAGAATGGCATACCCCAACAAGAACAGTCGGAGCATTCAGCAAACCGTTAAGAATAACAGCAAGAAACAGGAGCAACAGAACCATTCCGACACCAGCATTCAGGTCACAACCAAAAGAACTCACGAGCAAATAAGCATATTCAGTTTTCATCAAAGGGATATGTTCCTTGCAGAGTTAGCAGAGGACATCTCTTAATAGAAAGTTGCTGGAGTGAGGGAGGCAGTGCATTCTCGGGGAAGGACGTGAGCTTCTCGCACTCTTCAATACGTAGCTGCTTAAGAGAGGTGAGGCTGTAAGTGATTGGTAACAAGAAGGAAGGGAAAACAGAGAGCAGTAATGGAGGTTCTGAACCTTGATTCTCTATATATTTGCACTGTATATTTAAAAGGGAAAGGAGGTCGTGGCCTATATACAAGTTGGCTCTGTAACAAACTAACAGAAAGTAAAACTAATTCTATATTTACAGTCGTGTAAAATAAAGAATTAAGAATAAATGAATATAAACCTCTTAAACGACAATGTGAGGTAAAACCAGAAGTATAAACGATTTGTAGCTTTCTACCCTTTATCATCTAACAGAGGCTTTGAAAGCCTTCAGAAGACAGGGTTTCCAGGTTCGGGAAGTGTTTCTGAGCCCAACCATAGCAGACCCTTTTATTCGATAAGTGAATTCTGAAATTGTAGAAAGAGACATGAAATTTAATGAGTTGAAGTTAACCTTACCTCCACACACCACTCCTTTGGATCTGTCAATCTCAACTTGGCAGAGCTCAGGAAAGCTTGAAATCGAAACTTCCAACTGCAAGCATCCATATATCACAACTTTCTCTAGTGAGGGAAGGTGGTTTGGTAACTTTCCCAAAAGCTTGGGACAGTCTCCTATAAAAAGCTTTTGCAGGTGTGGAAACTCTCCATAAGAAATCCAGTTCTCCCATTCTCCCATCCCCTTGAAATATAGTGTCTCTAAGGATCTAAAAGTCTGTTGGCAATTTTCCCCATAGAACTCCGCACCTATATTCTTCACGCTAGCCATGCCTTCGATTGAAAGGTCTTTGAGTGATGGTAACTGCCCAATTGGTGGCAATGATGTGCACTTTTTACAATTTTCAATCCTTAGGAGCACCATATTAGGAAATGAGGAATATCTTAACCAAGATGGAAATCTTGTACCACCATAGCATCTGATAATGAGCTCTTTCAAAGTGCCTGCCGGGTGTAGCATGCTAAGTATATCTAATTCACTTGTTCTGTCTTTTGACTCGTTCAAGTTGTCACTCCATTCCAATAACAAGCCATCAAGGCCAGACTTTTCAATTAACTTAGCATCCCTTGCATCCCGAGGTTCAATCACATTCTCTAATCTTGAAATACAGAGTGTCCCTTGAAGATGCAATAAAGGCCCCAGCTCCTTTACTCCAGAGAAACTTGCTTCTCCCACAACTAGATGAGACAGTGTTCGTAGACATGTCAATTTACCGATTTGTGGAGGCATTCCTTCCAATGAGAATGTATTTAGAATATTGAGGTGGCGCAAGTTGACAAGGTTCTCAAAAGTTGAAGGTAGTTTCTTTAGATAAGGACATTGCTCCAATATCAATGTTTGCAAGTTGTAGAGAGTGGTTATTGATTCAGGCATGCTTGTGATTGGAGTGTCAGAGAGGTCAAGATATCGTAGATGTTTTAGATCTCCAATTGAATTTGGAAGCTTATAGACGCGGTACCTACTTAAAGAGAGCACCCGTAGGCATTGCAATTTTGACAACAGTTGAAGAGGAACCTCATGAGCCAAGAAACGATACCCTGGACTTCGTGGAAGCATAAATGTCATGAATGTACGTAAACATGTAAGTTCTGAAAAGGCCTCAAACTGTTTAGTGCCACAACCTTGATGAGATGAATGTCGAGCCCTTTTATAAATTTTCCTTTGCTCACTACTCCCAAATCTTTCCTCCATTCTAAAGCATATATCTGCTGCAACTAATTGAGCCAAATCGTTGATGATGTCATGCATTAAAAATATTGAGTCATCATAGTTTGATTGTTGGAAAAATGACCTCGACAATAGATTGCGAAAATACTCTTTACCTAAATCTTCCATTTGCTTTTCCCCTTCTTGTGGCTGAATTAAACCCTCTGCCATCCATAGCAGAACCAACTGCTGCTCCTTAAATTCATAGTCCTTTGGAAATATTGAACAGTAGGCAAAGCATCTCTTCAAATGTGCAGGGAGATGGTAGTAGCTGAACATAAGAGTTGGAACAATTCCACTTCTCTCCTTCGGTATATCCCATATATTTTTATTCAATACTTCTTTCCACTCATCAGGATCCTCCTTGAAACGTAAAAGGCCTCCAAAGGATTTTGCTGCCAAAGGCAAGCCTTTACACCTTATCACAATCTTCTCTCCAATATCTTTAAGATTTGGATGTGTAATGAAGTCTCTTGCCCCGAATGCATGTCGGGTAAATATAGATAAACAAGCATCATTTGACAACACATGCAAACAATAAGCTTGAATGGTACCCATCATTGATGAAACTCCTCGGTTACGAGTTGTAATGACAATTCTACTTCCAGGAGCCCCTACTTCAAAAGGAGCACGTAGGATACTCCAGTCGTGGTAGTTCTCATTCCAAATATCATCCAGAATGACTAGAAACTTCTTCCCTTTTAGTTTCTCCTTTAGTTTGACTTGCAATAAATTGAGATCATTATCATTACAGCTTCTAGTGGTGACAGATTTTAAAATCGTTTTTGTCACCTTAATAGCATCAAATTCTTCGGAAACACAAGCCCATGCTTTCAGATCAAAAAAGCTTTGCATATTTTCATCATTGTATACAAGTTGAGCAAGTGTTGTCTTCCCAATACCACCCATGCCAAGTATAGGAATCACAGAGAGTTCAGCATCCTCAGTTTCTGCACTCATCAGTAAATCAAGTATAGCCTGTTTATCTTTTTCTCTACCATAAACATGAGCTTCATTCACTAAAGAAGTTAGGACTAGTGTCCCTCTTATTCTATGTGACCTCCTTTCAACATTTTGTCTAAAATTCAGTTCACCTTGTCTTGCCACAAGATCGTTGAATCGTTCAGTGATTTCCTTTATCTTTGACTGGAGCCTAATGTTGATAATAAAACGAGTAACACAACCATGTATGAGTTTTCGTACCTTACTTGAGCTACCTTGGTTTTCATTCATCAATGCTTCGGTTGTAAACTCATCCAATATGTCTTCCAGGTCGTAAGCAAGATCTCTGAGATCATCCAGCCACATCTTCACTACTCTGAGAGTATGCTGCTTCTCCTCCGCATCATCAAGCACTGTCCGAATTCTTGTAAACGTTTTCCTCCACTTGTTTAGATTTTCTAGAAGTCCCCCTCGACGTGCAAAGTCCAACAATTGAGGAGACACCAATTGCTCGAGCAACGTTTCAATAACCGAAGAAAGATAGAGCTCTTTTACTTCCATGGTGTTCTCTGTATAAAGGAATGACCGTGTAATGATGCAAAGATAGCCAGGAAGTCCAATTCAAAGACAAGTAATTGGTTTCTTCTACAAAAACTTTAGCACTAGTCTGAAATGTTCATATCACTTGAACAGTTTAATTTTGAAAAATTAAATAAAAAACTTCCATTTTCTATTGAATAATAGACTAGGTAATGAATGCAAAATATCTTAGAATTATGATAAATGATATTTTTAATCGTAGAGTGCTCAAGCGCCGCGCAATTCCTTTGAAAAAAAGTGAGTAAATACATGACTCATATGAAAAAAAATTAATTTTTTAATAGTTAACCTTACTCTTTTTCAAAAGAATTGCGCAGTGCTTGCGCACTTTATGATTGTATCTAACATTACTCTTAAAATTATTGGGGCCTACTCCATCCATAGAAAATTATTATGAAGGAAATTAAAGTCCAGTTGTACAGTATTATCTAGAGCAATTTCCTCGAAATTGTTTGATTTCTTTCTTTATTTGTCTAGGTAAGTATTTATCCCAAGAATTTCAAAAGTCTCCTTCAATTTCTTGTAAAGTAGGGTACCTAGATGGCTCAGTTTTGATGGCATTTATAATTGACTCACTAGCCAGCTCTATAAATTTGTAGTCATACTAAACTCCAAAGACTTGTGCTCAAGTCTTGTTCCTCTCTGTTTTTTCTTTGATTTATCTAATTCAATCACATCTGTGGAGTCCACCAAACTTTGGCCACATTAATTCAACTAACCTACTGAATCCAAGGGATGAAAACTTAAAAATAAAAAAAAATAAAAAAAATCCAGTTTCATTCTTATAGCACAATTCCAAGATACAATTGGAAGATTTTTCAAAGAATTTAAGGAATATGTGACACTAGCTACTAGCTATAGGAATTTAAGGAAAATCTAACTATCTTACTTTATTCCTGCTTTTCCTTAATGAGAATATGGATACAATGGAAATGGAGTTCTTCCAGTTGTGACTTAAAGCCACAAGCAATTGGTCCACTTTTTGGATTAAAGCAAACCACCACTGGAGGTTCATTGCCCCCTCTTTTTATTTTACCTTCTCTTTCTTCGAGTACTACTATCACTATAACGTGATTTTTGTATGGGACACTCCTCTGTCTTCTTATATTTCTTATTTAATTTCATTGCTTGGAGAGTCTTGGAGAGTCTTCCACGTGCTGACCTATTTAAATTTAAAAAATCTCTCATATGCTCGGGAACCTAGGCTCCACGTGAGCCAAACTGTTTTCTTTGATAATAGAATATTTCATACTGACTAAATAAAGTAATTACATAGCAGCATCTACAAGAGTTCTTTGTAGAATAAAAGCAGGGGGAGAATTCCACCAAACAGCAGTATCATTTGGCATGAATAGCAAGTAAATGAGCAGCTCCATTGCCTTCTCTACAAACATGGGATACGTCATAGAAATCAAAAGTCTGAAGCTGGTATTTGATCTTTGCTAGAACAAGGCCATTTGTAGGCCTCTAAGTGCTGCACTGGCCTCCACATCTGCAACAGCCTCTTCCTTTCTGCTCATAGCCAGCTTTAAGTGAATCCTGACTAAGACTCCCATCAAAACTCAGCTTATCCTTCAGGAATCCAATCAGTGGCTTCATACAAACTAAGATTCCTACATCACCATATTCCCCATGCAATAGTTAAGAAAATTAAGACAAACTCAACATCTTTATACTTCATCATATCCCACAGCATCAAACCAAAATTAGACTGATTTTGCATCCAAGCAGCCTCCATGTTAAATGTTTTATGCCAAACATGCAATTTTCGAAAACTAATAGGCATACAGAGATGCTCATGCATTAATTAATTTGGGAGCTCATGCATTAATCTTTTATACTAATAGGCATACAGAGAAGGCCTTGGAACATGCACTTTTCTCTTACCAATTGCAACATTCCCTTCAATCAAAACGTAGCAGTTTTGGAGCTCAATAATTTGTCAAGTTTGTCAAGTTCAGCAATTTGCCAGTTTGAAAAGAAAAAATTACATGTTCGAATAGTTAGACATTCAGCATACCAACCAAAAAGAGTATTGCTTTAACCCGATCGAAAATACCTTTTATCGGTAGAGGTGGAAAAGCATACGCAATGAATAAAGGGTTCCCAAGTATGCACTTCAGCAGATCCAGGAAATCAATTCGAAAATGAATATATGGTGAAGCTTTCCATTTCACAGTACGCACATCATTATTCTTCAATATCAAATTGGTAAAATACAAGGAAAAGAAAGACAAACAAAATACCCTGAACCTTTTGTGCAGGATTTCGACAATTCTCGTATAATCAACATGTCTATTTCAAAAGCAGCCCTTGAAATGGAACACAGGGTAGGCATGTCTGGAGCCCATATATTTCAACCTGTAGCACAGCTTCTTCTGTCATTCTGCAAGTATTAAAAGCATCATCCGAAAGATACCGATGTCAGAAACCAAAATAATAGCTAATTCCAACTCCACAAACAGACCAACAACTAGCCAAAACTTGAAAAACAAAACATAATCATAAACTGAGATAAATAACTTACAGTTGTACAGTTGTGGCATCTTTGAGAACTAATCTCATGTGTTAAACATATTTTCAAAAGGTAAAATAAAAATTGCTAGAATTTCAATATATATGATGAATACAGACCCCCAGAAGTTACAAACACCTCGTATACTTTTTTTTTTTGAGGGGAAGAAAATCTTTTATTGACAAAAAACTCTATAAAAGAGATTGAATAGAAAATGGAACTTCCTCTATGTCGATGATGACATCAGAGATAGATGATGCACTTTGTCCTAGAGCATGAGCAACAACATTTGCTTCTGTCCATACATGTTTAACCGACCAGCTGTCATACTGGGAAAGCATTTTTTTAACATCACAAATGAGCATGCCTTTACTGTCCAAAGTTGTTTCTGTGCTTTCAATAGCCTTGACAACAAGAAGAGCATCCCCTTCTAGTATGATCCTCTTGAAACCCAGCTCAATCCCCAAAATAGTTGCATGAAGGGCAGCATATGTTTCTGCTAACAATGGATCTGGTAAAAGGGATCTGTTCAACCTCATAGTAGCCAGTACATGTCCTTCCCAGTCCCTCGCAGCAGCTCCCACGCCAATTTTACAAGTGTTCTTGTCAACTGCAACATCCCAATTGATCTTGATGATATCCTTTGGAGGAGCAACCAATACACATCTATCCACTGGGGTAAGGGTCTGTTGAATTGGAAAAGACAGATTAATAGCTTTGAGGTCCTGCATTCTTTGAGAGATCTGTTTAAGCAGTCTATTAGGAGTAAGAAATCTTTTTTGCAAGATGAAATCGTTCTTCCCCTTCCAAAGACTTCATGTTACCACTGCAAACTCTATTAATTCTTCACTTTCCAAACTATGTAGCATAAAAGTCACAGTGTCCTTGAAAGTCTGGTTGATAATTTTGCCCTTTTGCAGCTTCCTTGAGCACTGAGACCAGACATCCCGGTCCAAACTATGTACCATATTAACTCACTACTATTCATAATCTTCGAAAATTGGAATTGTAATAGTTAATCTTTTTATTTTGGTAAGTTTAACCGAATTGGTCTTCACTAGACATGAAGATTTTTTCTATTGTTGACATAAGACTCTTTTATTTTGCCACATTTTCTTCTAAGAAATTATGGTCTTAAAAAAATATATGTTTCGGACGAGACAATTCATTGGAATGATTAACTATGATCACTAATAAACAACTTTTAGAACAACCAAAATTAATTTGCTTCCGAATAAGCTAAATCATCAATTTGTATGAGGGAAGACCTTCTAATCAAGCTTTGACACATCAGCATAAATATTAAATATGAAAATTAATATTTGGCCTGTTTGTTAATGACACCCACAGATCTTGATAACATCAGGAAACAACCATGATGTATTTTCCTCAATGTTTGTACGTGTAAATACTCTGTACCCTCCATAAAGCAATGCCAAAGGAACTGCTAAAAGCACTTTGTTTGAAATACGTACACACACACACACACACACACACACACACATATATATATATACTGATATAGATATAGATATTTCCCTCTTCTTATAAACTTCATTTTCTTCTCAAAGTTTTCTTCTTTTCCTTTTGTCTTTCTTGATCAGAGAGATTCAGAGCAAAAGAAATAAATAATAAATGGCTGATGCATTTCATGAAAATTGTGATTATCTATTCAAGACAGTTCTTACTGAAGACTCTGGGGTTGGGAAATCAAATCTTATCTGAAGGTTTGCAAACGATGAATTCCAGTTAGATTCCAAGCCCACCATTGGGGTTGAATTTGCTCACCGGACCATAAAGTTTGCAATCCTTTCTTTATCTGTGTTTTTTTATTTCTTTATGGCCTACCTTTCATTTAGATTAATCAAACTTCTTCTATTAATCAGACTTGTTCTATATAGATTGGTTCCAAATATATAGATGATGAAAGACAAATTAATAAATCCAGAAATAGATATAGGAATTATAAAACAGCTAAGCTGTGGGATTTTTTTTGTTTTTTTAATATTGGAGACACTCAGGTAAGCTGTGGGATTTTCCAGTTTAAACTCAGCCAGACAAGAAAACTTTGGAAGCCAAAACAAATGGAACAGCCACAAGTCTTAGTAGTGGAGAAAAATGTAATTAACATTGAACAAGAACTCATGACCTTGGCCACAAAAAATTTAAAACTTAAAAACTCAAACCAACAAAAACTTATAGTATTTTTTATGGAATGGCAATCACCTTGGTTGGTTGTAAAATGGACTGTTCTGTTAAATAGTTGTAGAACATAAAGGGAATGCTGTCCTTTGCTCATCCTTGTACTAACAACTGATGCAGGTTGTATTCTATCTTTCTATCAATTCAGTTAGAAAATCAAAATGGAAGAACTCCACAAAAAGAAAAATTTTCAAAACATTGATTACATCAATTTGAATGGATTTCTACAACAAATATACAACCTTGAGTATAGCTGCACTGTGATGGGGGAAAAAAAGGGAATTGAGAAAAAAGAATCACAATCTCAAATTGGATTGAATGTAGGGAAATCAACCCGTCACTTTCTCAGACTAGTCCAAGGCAAATCTAGAACTTCACCCCATATTTTTCAAGTCCAATGACAGAGAGTATGATGGTATAGTTTGCTCTTCTAGCCTGCTTCTTCTGCAATTTGTGATGGCAGAGGCTTCTGACAGCCACTGCCTGCGGATGTGCTTGGCCTGGGAGCTTGAGTACTGGTTATTGGCTTCTGAACGGCTTCAAAGCAGCCATGATCTCAGCAAACATGGGTCTCAATTTTGGGTCTCTAAAATGTTAAATTGGATCTTTTGTCAAGAATGCAGAAATGAATTTTGAGTATACTTGATAAGAAGATAAGAAGACAAGCATTAACTAATTGGTAGCAAGAAGTGGTACAAACAGGGATTAAATGGAATCACATTAGGAATGTTCAAGGCGTGCAGGGCTCCTCCATACAGCGAGAAGTGGTAGTAGTTACTGTAGTGTAAACATGGGAATAACAGTTGAAATTCAATCATTCGCCATGTAACATAAAAGGTAGTGTGTTCTGAAGAATTTGTGTGACCTTGATTATGTTAGCATTAGAAGAATTTGTATATGGCCTTGACATGCCTCGCTCTCTCTCTCTCTCTGAGAGACAGAGAGGTCTCTCAGAGAGAGAGCAAGGGAGAGACAGGTGGGTTTCCCAGGGTGTTGACAGGGTTCAAGTGACAACCTGGGCTGCACTCCAGTCAATGTGTTCCTGGAGCAGGTATGTATTAATAGCTATGGTTAAAGTGTAAGGTAAGACAACAAAAGCGTTTGTGCATTGGACTTCTCGAATCAGCATAACAATATAAACAATTAATGAGTGGATGGAAGAGAATAACCAAAACAATACTTACATCTGCCAGCACTTTTGAATAATATCTACAACCGCAGGATCCATATCATCTGGAATGTCAAGACGCCGATGTTGAAATCCAACAGCACCAACAACTTGCATTGGATTCATTCCCCCCATGGTTGTTGCAACGTAGAGAGTTCCCATAGTATGACCCCAAAGCTATAAATGTCACACCTGCATATTGTATTACATGATGTACTTATCAAAAAAAAATATTGTATTACATGATGTAATTAAAAGCATCCGTCCAGGGTGAGAAACAAGATACTGCATCGAAAAAGGCTTACTTTTTAACATTATTATATAAATTATATGGTAGTATCAACTACCACCAAATGCAGCCACCAAGAGAATATATGCTGTTCAAACCTTTGGTGAGAAGCGAATAAACCTTTTCATTTACTCGTGAATATAATTTATTGTAAACAGTAAATCCACTCGGTAGAGTTCTCTTGTAGGGATTTAGGAAAGTTGAGAGAACATGTGACTTTGCGGTAATGCATTGATCAATATTTGTTCAGAGCATTCGCCACATCAAAAAAAAGATAGTTCTTTCTTAATCACCGCAAGATCTACCAAGTTTCTGTGTACCGGCAGCAAAAAGGACAGATAGTTCACAATAAATTCAAGAAATGATGTAATATGAAGTATAGTACAAAACAGAGTGTTTCACCATTGCTGGAAACATATCGAAGGTGTGTAGAAACTAGATGTAGTCAGAAGAATATATCCAGCACTGAGACATGAATGTGATGCATCCGTGCATCATAAGTGAATTACCCAAAAAAACAGAACGAAAAAGAAAAAAAGGATGAAAAGTGTAAACGGCTTACTATCCCTGCAGTTGACCTTGAAGAAAGAAATGGTTTTTTGATAAGTAGACCTTGAAGAAAGAAATGTGCTATTCTTTATCCGTGATAAGCCAAAATCGCACACCTAAACACGCAGGAAAGTTCACGTCATACTGGATTAGGCAACATGAATAAAAGCCCTACCATTCAAGATACATGAAATAAATTGAAACAGCAACATGACTATACTTCTCAGGAAAATTTTCCATTAATAGAAACTGAACTTTCTTAGATCTGTTTTCAAGAAAATATTTTCTTCTAGTTTCCAAAAGCCCTACCATTCAAGAGCCTCTTTCGAAGCCATTTCATTGGTTGTGTGCTTCCGTGTGCGTGTGTGCGCACGTGTGTACTAGTAGGTGCTGTGTTACTTTCAAGTAAATCAAATCCTGAGAAGAAAAAGGAATATTCGTCTACTATGCAGCTAGAGCATACTGATAAGTCATGTTACTAATAAGGGCTTTTGTTCGTAAGTTTAAATACAGAACACGTTGTCTTCCATAAATATGGTCAGAACAAGAGCATTTGCATACCTGGGAAGAAATTCAGTGACAATTGAAAGATTTGGGGGACGTGTTACAGCTCCCATGAAGAGCACAACATTGGGATGCCTGAGTCTTTTCATTAACAGCACCTTGAAATTCAAACCACAAGTAGAACAAATGGTTTCAACAAAAATCTCCAGAGACTTAGAGATAACAATGACAGCTAGCAAAAGTCTAAGTTGAGAGGAAGAAATCACAGGCAGACTTTCCAAAATCCTGATCATCCCTTATTTTTATGAGTCAATCATACGCTCAATCAAAATAAGGCAATGAGGGTATGGAAAGTTTTGACAGCACAAGCAGGCTTTCAACTGAAGAGACCAAAGAAATAACTCCAATTCTGTATTGCACTATAACTTCATCTCCTATGTGTCAATTCTGTATATTCGCCACAGTTAATGTGAGGGGTCAAGAATGGCAGTAAATCAGATGTAAACCAGGAGATCAATTTCTTGAAGTGACATCTTGCTAGCAATATTAAGCAGAAAAATCATATCAATTAAGGTGCAAACACAAAGCATTTAAAACAAATGAAACTAAGTCTTATTTTCTTGTGAAACAGGAGCTAAGAACCCAAAAAACTGTAAATGCAAAGAAATATTTAAAAGGGAAAAGCAGATTGTACCTCACTTTTGAATTCCTCAAGCCCATGCTTTCAAAATCTTCAGAAACACAAGCCCATGCTTTCAGATCGAAAAAGGTTAGCACTTTTTCATTATTGTAAACGAGCTGGGCGAGGGTTGT
This sequence comes from Pterocarya stenoptera, assembly GCA_003123785.1. NCBI lineage: Eukaryota > Viridiplantae > Streptophyta > Magnoliopsida > Fagales > Juglandaceae > Pterocarya > Pterocarya stenoptera. Next base: position 100,208 of record QEOT01007861.1, on the reverse strand, counting down.
CTTTCCGATACCCCCATACCAACTATAGGAATCACATTCACTTTAGTCAAGGCATCACTACATTTATCACTTATCAATAATTGAAGAACAGCCTCTGCGACTTCCTCCCTACCGCAGATGTGATCTTCTTTTGCTTGGCCTCGGACTAACATTTTCCTTCAAATTCAGTTGATCTTTTTATGTCACAAGATCATTAAATCTTGTATTTATTTTCTCTATGTTTGACCCCAGCCTAAACTTGATCTTAACAACACTTGGGAGTTAAACTAGTACAACAAGCAGGGACGAGATTTCGTACCATACTAGCGCTACCCTGACTTTCACCGGCCATCAACTTGCGTTGCAAAGCTTCTGTGGCGAACTCATCCAGTATATCTTCCACGTCGTAGGCCAACTCTATGAGATCATCAAGCCAAGCTTTCCCTGTCTTTTTAGTCTGTTGCTTCTCCTCTGCATCATCAAGCACCTCTCGAATTCTTTCCATGGTTTCGCCCCACTTGTCCAGCTGTTTGCGGAGCAAATTTCAGCAACTCGGGAGACGCCAATCGGTCAAACAACACTTGTAGCAATGCAGAAAGAAGTTGATCTGCCATTGTTTTCGTCGGAGAAAGGAAACGAATTAAGGAGAAAGTATGCAAATTAAGAAACACTGAGCTGCTCAATTTTAATGTTGGATCCTAATTTGTAAAAGATTAATGGGCTCCGTGAATTCTACAAAAGTGCGTTAAGATTTTCTTTAAGGAACTAAATAAAAGATTTTATTTTATTTTAAGATTTTGTTTTCGTGAGAGAAAACTAAGAAGGAAGCAATAGTACTATAGCAAGAATCCCATTAGAACTGTTCTCTTTATGTGATGGTGTGAAAAAGGACATGACTAATTTACCAATTGTAGCTAAGGTTGAAAAACCGACTTATCGTTTCGGTTTTAGGCCCAAATCGAAACCAACCGAATAGGTCTATTTCTTCACTTAAACCGGCCGAAACCGACCGTAAATGGGGGGAGAATCGGCTGGTTCAGTTACTGGTCGGTTCACCGGTTTGAAGCCAATTTGGGCCACCATTTTTGGCCCATTTTAAGACTTTTGGGCCGGTTTTAGCCTTTTTTTTTTTTTTTTTTGCAGAATTTTATGATATTGTAATTTTATATATTCAATTTCTTTTTAATTGTAATGTCATTTGTAAATGACGTGGCGCACACCACCAACCACGCGGATCACCTGCAACAAATGAAAGGGTGGCCTTGGGTGCCCTGTGAAGCCTCCGATGCCAAAGTCAGTATAATAATTTGAGAATAAATCTATGTAAAGTAGAAGTAAATTGAGTTTGAGTTCAAGTCCCCCTTTTGTTACCTCTTGTAGGCTATTTATAGAGGTTGATAGAGTTCAATTTGCATTAGGAAACCTTTTCCTTTTAGGAGTGTGAGTATGAGTCCATCTCCTGCTAGGAGTCTGAGTCCATCTCTTCTTAAGAGACTGAGTCTATTTCTTCTGAGGAGACTGAGTCATCTCCTTGACTTTATCTCTTAGCTAAAATTGTGGAGCTCAAATATCCCCTCCATCATGTATATACTATTAGTAACTAATAACTACTACATATATACTACTTATACTTTATAGTCTTATTATCTTATATACTACTTACTAGATAAATAAATAAAAAAAAAAAAAACTCCACTAGATGTTTAATTCATATTACAAATTACAAACAAAACCAAATTGTCTTAAGCAAGTAAGCAATAAATAACAACTTTTCTTGAATAAAATTTCACAAATCTTCATTCTTGAAGATTCCCAATGGCCAATCCAATCTTCGACTCTTCAGTCATCAATAGTTGTGATGAATAATGCTCCCAACTCTATATAGAAAAAATCAAGTAATCAATATTAATAAATTAGGATAATGATAAAATAAAAATTAAATTATAAAAGTAAATGAATATGGAAATTGAATGAGAAAAACACATAACTAGATTCTACTACAAAGCTCTCTACATTATCCATGGAGTCTTGAATATCAATTGGCGTTAAAGGATGTTGCCACCAATTCTGAGTACAAATAAGTGCCTCAACAGTCTCGGAGCCAATGAACTCCGAAAGGGATCAAGTACACAACTTTCCGTACTAAATGTTGACTCAGATGCAACCGTGGAAACAGGCATGGCTAACACGTCTCGTGCAATCCTCGCAAGTATAGGATAGTTAGGCTCATTCACTTTCCACCAATTCAACAAGTCAAAAGATTGGTTGAATGCCTCACATCCATATGATAAATACCGGTCTATCTCAGATTTGGTAACTGTAGATCCAGAGGCAGTCGATGCTTACAACCACTCATAAAAAAGTTGTGACTCATGATTATCTTTAACATCATTTAGAAGTGCAGATACTGGAGGGGAAACATGTTCTCTACTAGTCGAGCTAAAACTGAACGTCGCATTATACTCCGCATACATGTCTGACAATAAATGTCTCACCCTCAACAACAAATCTTCAGCCCAATTCTCATCCTAAATTTTTTTTCAAGTGGAAAGTCAGAAGCCCCAACTTACTACTTGGATCAAGGACAACTGCAATCAACAACATCAAATTCATCATATCCAATGAACCCCAATACTTATCAAATTTAATTCTCATACTTATGGTCATACTCATCAAACAAGTATTTTCACTCTCACTCAGCCTAACCAACTCTTTTTGGAGCCTACAAATCTCCAAGAAACTTGTATTTGCCGTGACATGTAAAGACCCAAAAAATCGACAAGTGGTATCATAAAACATCTTCAAAAATTTCACAAAAACCCACACTGACTCCCACTCGTCAGCTTTAGGAGGCCCAATGTTTCCATCCTTAAAGTAAGAAAGAAAATTGTAATCCTCACTCTCCATCCGCCTAAAAGCCTTCTCAAATTTCTCATCAGCCTCCAACATCATGTAAGTTGAATTCCATCAGGTTTGCACATCAAGGCACAATATTTTTTTACAATCAATTTTCTCATTTTTTGCACATCTCTTAAACTTGTCTAATCTTGCAGGGGAGGAGCGCACATATCTAACTGCATTTCTAACCATTGTAATGGCATCATCACACTCCTTAAGACCCTCATTCACGACAAGGTTCAAAATATGAGCACAACATCTCATGTGCATATACTTTCCCTCTAACATATTCTCCGTAAAAAAATGTCTCAAATATGCAATTGCAGTATCATTTGAGCTAGCATTATCAACAGTAACAGTAAATATCTTATCAATGCCCCAATGAAGGAGGCACGATTCAATATATTTTCCAATAGTATCCCCTCGATGATTAGGAATTAAACAAAAATTAATGATTTTTTTTTTTACAATTTTCAATCACTATCAATAAAATGCGTAGTTAGGCACATATAATTTAGATTTTGTACCAATGTCCACGTATCGGTAGTTAATGAAATCCTCATTCCCCCAACTTTAAACAACTTTTTAAGTTTGGCCTTTTCAGATGCAAATAGTTTCATACAATCTCTTGCAACCGTCACTCGACATGGCATTTTAAATCTAGGTTCAAGCAATCAAACCAACTTCTTAAATCCTTGCTCTTCAACAATTCTAAATGGTAACTCATCGAGGATTACCATATCCGCAAGTGCCAACATTACAGCCTCCTCACTATATTTATGGGTTTCAAGAGTTTTTAAAGCACTATCACTCTCTCCAAACCCCTCCGAGGATACCTCACTTGCCAATGTTGTTTGGTATTTATCTAAAGGCCCACATTTATGAGGATTTTTGGGACATGAAGGTAGATGGTTTTGCATGGTTGAAGTTCCGTTCCTCTTCGAGTGGCTGACTCGTTCGGAAATGAGCAGCACAAAAGGCTATCCCAAGTGCAGGAACATGTCGCGTAGTAATTAGGAATAAATTCCTAGATCGTCTCCACAGGGAAAGTGCTAAAAATAAACTCGTGTAAAATGGTGAAAATATTTACGATGAGAAAATAAAAATAAAAAGTGATGATATCTACAATGGATGAAAGAGTGCAGTGAAAAGAAGTTTTACTGGTCGTGAACCAGATTCATTTTATTTGATTTGAGTGTTTGAGATGCAGTGAAGATTAAAGAAATTAAAGTGCGAGACAGTGAATTTAAATTGCTGAAAATTAAATGACTGAAAATTAAAAGAGCAAGAAAATTAAATGACATAAAAATAAATTGCTGAAAATAAAAGTGCAGAAAAATAATTGACAGTAAATTAAATGACAATAAAATAAAAGTGCAGGAAATTAAATGACATAAAATAAAAGTGCAGAAATTTAAAGTGCAGAAAATAAATGACAGTAATTTAAAGTGCATAAATTAAAAGTACTGAAAAATAAAAGACATTAATTTAAAGTGCATAAAAATAAAGTGCATAAAAATAAATGACATAAATTAAAATAAAAAAAAAAAATAAAAGTGGAGACTGCAGATAAAGGAGAACAGCTCGATAACACAGTTGGTCCATTAGGCTCTCAACTGCATCACCGAACTCCCTCACTTCATCTGCACTTTCTCCCAAAAAATCTGCAGACTACTCCTAACTATTCTACTGGGCTTCTAACATCTGCCTCCCGTTTCTCATTCATCTACAAGCCTTATATAGGCTTTAAAAGGAAATGCATTCGCGCTGTATATGCTCATGCTTAGCTGCCCATGTCTCCCACAAGCAGAAGAATCTCATCTGCCTTCAGTCCGCCCATGTGCATCTTTTCTTTCTTTTCTTTTCTTCTTTTCTCCGCATGCATGTTTTCTGGTCGGCCAGTGCGTGCCATTTCTTCTTCTTCTTCTTCTTCTTCCGTTTCCTTTCTCTTCTTTTTTCTTCCGCAGCCTTCGTCCGTAGCCTTCCTTTTTTTTTTTTTTTTTTTGGTCGGGCCCATTTCCTTCTTTTCTTTCTTTCTTTCTTTTTTTCTTCTTCTTTCTTCTCTTCTTCCTCCCCGTGCGTCGCCCAGTTTCGTCCCCCAGCGTCACTTCCTCTTTCTTTTCTTTCTTTTCTCTTTCGTTCGGCCAGCCCATCTTTCTCTTCTATTTCCTTCTTTTTTTTTCTTTTCTTTCCTCCCCTTCTCTTCCGTTTTCGTTTCTCTCTTCTCTCTGCTTTCCGTTCTTCTGCTTTTCTTTTCTTTCCTTTTCCGTTTCAGGTTTCGGATAAGCTGCATGCATGACCATGCATGACTCGTAGCTGGTGTTGGTGCTGGACGTGGATGGTGGTTTAGAGGTTGAGAGGTTCTGTTGGTGGAGGCCAGGTGGAGCTGGGCAGTGACGCACGGAGGAGGCTGGGCAGTGCTGTGGAGGTTGGATAAGGCTGCCGTGGCGTCGGACTGGCCGTGCATGGGGTGGAGGACAGATCGCCGGCGTTGTCTGGTGTTGCTGGTGGCCGACGGAGGTGCATGGTGGTGTGGAGATGCACTGCTGCGCTGTTCACTGTGCTGCACAGGAGGCAACGTCGTGAGGTTGAAGACGACTGAAAACGACATGTCGTTTTTGTCTATTGACAAAACGGCACGTCGTTTAGCTCAGACGGCAGAAACGACCAACGTTCAAAACGACATATCGTTTTACCCTTAGACAAAACGGCACGTCGTTTAGCTCAAACGACAGAAACCAAATAGTTCAAAACGACATGTCGTTTTGGTCTGCTGACCAAACGACATGTCGTTTAGTCAGCGCAGAAAATCAAAAAATAAAAATAAAAATAAAAATAAAAATAAAAATAAAATAAAATAAAAATTAGACAAGCAAAATTAAATAATGATCACATAAAATAAAAATAAAACTAGACAAATAAAATAAAATAAAATAAGATAAAGAAACTAAAATAAAATTAAACAAGAGATGAAAAAAATAAAATATTAAAAGTGTGTTGTGCATGTGAAGAACTTATTGCCCAAATAAATCACAAGTTATAAAATCAAGCATAAACTATGTTTTTAATCAATTTAATTCACAACTTGGATTTATGCCTCTTAATCAATTTTTCCATCTAAAACCAATGATAAAATAATAAAACAATTAAAAATATATTGGTTTTAAATGTGTAAAATATGCAATAATGCAGCTCAATCACACCCCCCAACTAACTTTTTGCTAGTCTCTGAGCAAAATAGTGAAAATTAATTGAGATGAATATTGCATAAAGCTCGAAATCCGAACAAAAGCAATCAAACATAATAATGAATGCTCACAAAGCGACACGTAACTATCAACTCCCAGGGGCTATATTCACCAAGACTGTCTTAACAATCTTTCATTAAGAATTTGGGAAAATGTCTCAAAACTCAGATGTGTGTGTGTAGCTAAACGACTGTGTGTTCTTCATTACTACTCGGGATTTATCTCAGGATTTTTCAACCTTAAGATTAATCATTTCTGATTCTAACTACCTCAAAGCCCAAGGGTCTAGCAGTTTTCATGCCAACTCTGTTTAAAGGTTGATCACTCAACCCCCAAAGTTTGGGTAACTGTTTCTAACCCTTTAATAAGGAAAGCGCATCGCTTCATCCTTTATTTATTATTATTACTATTTTTTTTTCAAGTGGATTCGAACAGTGGGGAATCAAACCGAGGACCGTGCGCCTAATCCACACAATCCCAAGTTCGCCCTTACCACTGAGGCAGATCCATTTTTTTTTTTTTTAAAAAGGCTCGGTAGTCCTGCAGTTTACTTCTTCTGTGTAAAATCCATGAACAGTAATGAAGAACACTATGAGTGTAAGCATGTGCAAAGTATTGTTTGAGATTTTTCCTTCATTATATATAAATCATGCCAAGTCTATCTCAATAAATATAGCATCCCGGTGTTTCAAGTCATACATCAAGCAGAATATGATGCATCAGGAATTATGTTCTATGCTCAGGGTTGAAAATAAATCTTCATAAAATAATCCCGCTCAACTACACCACCAAGATGCTCAAATGGTAGAAATAAAGTGTGTTAATCAAGTTCATAACAGTGCATATTGCATTAAGGCAAAATATTGTTTATCCAGTGCACACACACTAATACAGAAAAGATGAGCAATAAAAGAAAAGTTATCACAGAAAATAAAGAAAGAAAAACAATCAACAAACAACAAAAAAAAAAAAAAAACAATCATGAAATCCATTATACACACGTAAAAAGTACACAAATAATAAAATAAAAAAAATAAATACATAACAACACAGAAACTAAACAAAGAGAGGCAATAAAAGAAACAATACAAAATAAACAACAAAATGCAATTTCAGAAACAGTGTTTAAGTAAGTATGCGAGAGTAGAGAAAAACTTCCTGGCCTAGAGAGAAATGCTTGGGGTGAAAAAAATTTTCTTGCGAAAATTTTTATGTGTTTTAGTCCAGCTAAGTGTTGAGTGTTCTCGACACTAGAACCCTCAAACTGGATCGAATTTAAAGATGATCTGCCAGCAAGAGTTAAACATCCACTTGCCATAAATCCTGGGTGTCGTAAATCCCGAAGTTCGACAATTGCCGTAAATCATGGATGTCGTAAATCCCGAAGTTCGACAATTGCCGTGAATCATGGAGTCCTGGGTCCGGATCATGCTGTAAATTGCAAATGGACAAATGCTTTATGGCCTCGATCTCTGCTTGGGTCCCGACTGGATTGATCATTGCTGAGCCTTTGAATGCTCCGGACCTCTATATAAGAGACCATTTCCACCCTCTCGTAACACAGAACAATCTCTGCATTTCTCATATTTCGTTTTCTCTTTCTCAATTCTCACTACTTCTCTCAATCTCTCTACTTGTCAAATGGCCAGCCAACATCCTGCTAGCAATATTCCTGATCTGAATCAGGCATTACCTACCCCTCAACCAGTCTTTCTCTGTCCTGAGGCTGTCAATGCCATGGTTGGGGCAGAGATATATTTCTCTACCCGGTCCGATGCTGAGGTGGTTGCAGGCATGAGAATGTTGGGTTCCCAATATGCTGCTGCCATTAATGTTATGTCCAGGAGATTTCTTTCACGAGAGAATGAGGTTGACGAACTTAAACTTCAGGTTCTTGAATTGCAAGAAAAGCTTGCAAGTAAACGAAAAAAAATTGAAATTTTAAAACATGAAAATAAGGAGTTGTGGGGATGTGTGGAACAGTATGCTTGAAGACTTCAACCACACATAGACGAGATGGAATGAAAAATGGAACAATTACAAAGTGATCAGCAGCGTTTAACAGCAGAGTTTCAACGTTTACAAGAAATGGGGGGTCAGTCTGCTGTTTAGTCTGCTGGCTTATGATAAAGCTTGTTTGTTCGTTTTCTTTCCAACTCTTATAAAATTAGTCTTTGAGTATTACAGTCACAACAAATCTCCTTCCCTTATTTATTTATTTACTTTATATATTTAACACACAGAACACCAAATCATTCAAATTTTTTTTTATATATATAAATATAACACGCAGAACACTAAATAAAAATATGCAAAGAAAAAAAATGATTTTTTTTTATAAAAATATGCAGTGAATTTTAATGAAGTAATTAATGCAAAAACAGAAAAGAAATGACTCATTCAAAAGCGAGTTTTCTAAGACTCAATATCCCTAAAGAAATACCGCAAAACAAATGGGATAACAGGCAAGATAACTACTTTGACATAGCGGACACTTGCGATCATTGTGCAATCACGTGTCGGTATCACTTCATCATGCCAGGAAATCCTGGACACTGACATGGTTTTTTTTTTTTTTTTTGAAAATAAAGATAAAAAAACACGAGTTTAAATTTAAACAACTTTCCCCGGCAATGGCGCCAAAAACTTGACTCGTTCGGAAATGAGCAGCACAAAAGGCTATCCCAAGTGCAGGAGCGTATCGCGTAGTAATTAGGAATAAATTCATAAATCGTCTCCACAGGGAAAGTGCAAAAAATAAACTCGTATAAAATGGTGAAAATATTTACGATGAGAAAATAAAAATAAAAAGTGATGATATCTACAATGGATGAAAGAGTGCAGTGAAAAGAAGTTTTACTGGTCGTGAACCAGATTCATTTTGTTTGATTTGAGTGTTTGAGATGCAGTGAAAATTAAAGAAATTAAAGTGGGAGACAGTGAATTTAAATTGCTGAAAATTAAATGACTGAAAATTAAAAGAGCAAGAAAATTAAATAACATAAAAATAAATTGCTGAAAATAAAAGTGCAGAAAAATAATTGACAGTAAATTAAATGACAATAAAATAAAAGTGCAGGAAATTAAATGACATAAAATAAAAGTGCAGAAATTTAAAGTGCAGAAAATAAATGACAGTAATTTAAAGTGCATAAATTAAAAGTACTGAAAAATAAAAGACATTAATTTAAAGTGCATAAAAATAAAGTGCATAAAAATAAATGACATAAATTAAAATAAAAAAATAAAATAAAAGTGGAGACTGCAGATAAAGGAGAACAGCTCGATAACACAGTTGGTCCATTAGGCTCTCAATGATTGAGCTGCATTATTGCATATTTTATCTATTTAAAACCAATAATTTTTAATTGTTTTATTATTTTATCATTGGTTTTAGATGGATAAATTGATTAAGAGGCATAAATCCAAGTTGTGAATTAAATTGATTAAAAGCATAGTTTATGCTTGATTTTATAACTTGTGATTTATTTGGACAATAATTTCTCATGCACAACACACTTTTAATATTTTATTTTCATCTCTTGTTTAATTTAATTTATTTTAGTTTCTTTATCTTATTTTATTTTATTTTCTTTGTCTAGTTCTATTTTTATTATTATTTATTTTTGCTTGTCTAATTTTTATTTTATTTTATTTTATTTTATTTTATTTTATTTTATTTTTTTTATTTACTGCGCTGACCAAAGCGTTTGGTCAGCAGACCAAAACGACATGTCGTTTGGAGCTATAAGTTTCTGCCGTCTGAGCTAAACGACGTGCCGTTTTGTCTAAAACCAAAACGACATGTCGTTTTTCCCATGAGTTCATTTCAACCTCTAAAGCTAAACGGCGCCGTTTTGTCTAAAGACCAAAACGACGCCGTTTTTCACCTGGATCATTCCTACCGTCTAAGCTGAACGACGCCGTTTTGTCTAAGGGCAGAAACGGCGTCGTTTTGCATCGTCTTCAACCTCACGCCGTGCTTCCTGTACAGCACAAAGCACAACGTAGCTGCGCTCCTCCGCGCCACCATGTTCCTCCGATGGCCGCCAGCAGTTAACAGAAAACGCCGGAGACCAATTCTCCGCCTCCCAGTGAGCCACCGGCGAACACCATACACGGCCTCCACCTTCACGTCACCGCCACCTTCGGCAACCTCCTACACAGCACTGCACCATGCATGCGATGCACATCCAAACCAGCACGAAGCCTGGGTAGGCGACACTGCCGAAAGCAGGGAAGAAGAAGATGGCCAACGCACGGGAAGAAACTAAAAGCAGAGGAAGAAAAAGAAAAAGAAAATAAGAGAAAAAGTGCACGAGCACGGGACAGAGCTGGATGTGGAAGCAGCGGGAAAAAGAAAGAAAAAAGAAAAGAAGAAAGAGACGCAGAGGAAACGTGACGAACGTGCATGCATGATGCGGACGACACTGCCAGGGAAGGGAAGAAAAGAAAAGAAAAAAAAAATAATAAGAAGAAGATGAAGCAGAAGAGACGCGGGGAGAAGGGAAGAAAAGAAAAGCAGACAGAGACGCGGGGAGAAAAGGAAAGAAAAAGAAAGAAAGAAAAGTAGAGGGCTGGCCGAACGAAGCACGCGGGGAGAAGAAAAAGAAAGAAAAAAAAAAAGAAAGAAGAAAGATGCAGACAGCGAACGTGCAGACAGCGAGGAAGAAGAAAAGAAAAGAAAAGAAACATGTACATGGGACAGCTCGAATGCAAGTAGTGCAGTGTCTTCTGATGCCTATATAAGGCTTGTGAACGAAGTGAAATGTGAGGCTGAGGTTAGACGCCCCATAGAGTAGGGAAGCTGAGGCGGGTGAGACGCCCAGAGTAGAGTAGAGTAGATTAGTCTGCAGATTTTTTTTGGAGAAAATGCAGATGAAGTGAGGGAGTTCGGTGATGCAGTTGAGAGCCTAAATGGACCAACTGTGTTATCGAACTGTTCTCCTTCGTCTGTAATCTCCACTTTTATTTTATTTTATTTTATTTTAATTTATGCAATTTATTTTTATGCACTTTAATTTAATGTCCTTTATTTTTTTCAGCACTTTTAATTCCTGTACTTTTATTTTAGATCAACAATAAAATTCATAATGTGAGTTTGATTAATTGATTGGTATTATTAGAAACTTTGATTATCTATATACTTCTCTTGATTCACTGTGATTTTCGAATACAGTGAATGCTTGAGGAATCCCTGTGGTAATCAATTGGACTTGTGAATGTCTCTACCATCAATTGGATAAACTTAATTTTATTTTTCAGTACCTTTAATTTCTGCACTTTTATTTTACTGTCCTTTATTTTACTGTCTTTAATTTTCTGCACTTTAATTTTCTGCACTTTAAATTTCTGCATTTAATTTCCTGCACTTTTATTTTCTGCAATTTATTTTATGCCATTTAATTTTCCAGCTCATTTAAATTTCAGTCTTTTAATTTCCAGCAATTTAAATTCACTGTCTCGCATTTTAATTTCTTTAATTTTCACTGCATCTCAAACACGCAAATCAACCAAAAATGAATCTGGTTCACGACCAGTAAAAATCTTCTTTTCACTGCACTCTTTCATCCATTGTACATATCATCACTTTTTATTTTTATTTTCCCATCGTAAATATTTTCCCCATTTTACACGAGTTTATTTTTAGCACTTTCCCTGTGGAGACGATCTAGGAATTTATTCCTAATTACTACTCGACACGCTCCTGCACTTGAGATAGCCTTTTGTGCTGCTCATTTCCGAACGAGTCACTCAACTGCATCACCGAACTCCCTCACTTCATCTGCACTTTCTCCCAAAAAATCTGCAGACTACTCCTAACTATTCTACTGGGCTTCTAACATCTGCCTCCCGTTTCTCATTCATCTACAAGCCTTATATAGGCTTTAAAAGGAAATGCATTCGGGCTGTATATGCTCATGCTTAGCTGCCCATGTCTCCCACAAGCAGAAGAATCTCATCTGCCTTCAGTCTGCCCATGTGCATCTTTTCTTTCTTTTCTTTCTTTTCTTTTCTTCTTTTCTCCGCATGCATGTTTTCTGGTCGGCCAGTGCGTGCCATTTCTTCTTCTTCTTCTTTCTCTTCCGTTTCCTTTCTCTTCTTTTTTCTTCCGCAGCCTTCGTCCGCAGCCTTCCTTTCTTTTCTTTTTTTTTTTTGCTGGTCGGGCCCATTTCCTTCTTTTCTTTCTTTCTTTTTTTCTTCTTCTTTCTTCTCTTCTTCCTCCCTGTGCGTCGCCCAGTTTCGTCCCCCAGCGTCACTTCCTCTTTCTTTTCTTTCTTTTCTCTTTCGTTCGGCCAGCCCATCTGTCTCTTCTATTTCCTTCTTTTTTTTTTTCTTTTCTTTCCTCCCCTTCTCTTCCGTTTTCGTTTCTCTCTTCTCTCTGCTTCCCGTTCTTCTGCTTTTCTTTTCTTTCCTTTTCCGTTTCAGGTTTCGGATAAGCTGCATGCATGACCATGCATGACCCGTAGCTGGTGTTGGTGCTGGACGTGGATGGTGGTTTAGAGGTTGAGAGGTTCTGTTGGTGGAGGCCAGGTGGAGCTGGGCAGTGACGCACGGAGGAGGCTGGGCAGTGCTGTGGAGGTTGGATGAGGCTGCCGTGGCGTCGGACTGGCCGTGCATGGGGTGGAGGACGGATCGCCGGCGTTGTCTGGTGTTGCTGGTGGCCGACGGAGGTGCATGGTGGTGTGGAGATGCACTGCTGCACTGTTCACTGTGCTGCACAGGAGGCAACGTCGTGAGGTTGAAGATGACTGAAAACGACATGTCGTTTTCGTCTATTGACAAAACGGCACGTCGTTTAGCTCAAACGGCAGAAACCAAATAGTTCAAAACGACATGTCGTTTTGGTCTGCTGACCAAACGACATGTCGTTTAGTCAGCGCAGAAAATCAAAAAATAAAAATAAAAATAAAAATAAAATAAAATAAAATAAAATAAAATAAAAATTAGACAAGCAAAATTAAATAATGATCACATAAAATAAAAATAAAACTAGACAAATAAAATAAAAGAAAATAAGATAAAGAAACTAAAATAAAATATTAAAAGTGTGTTGTGCATGTGAAGAACTTATTGCCCAAATAAATCACAAGTTATAAAATCAAGCATAAACTATGCTTTTAATCAATTTAATTCACAATTTGGATTTATGCCTCTTAATCAATTTTTCCATCTAAAACCAATAATAAAATAATAAAACAATTAAAAATATATTGGTTTTAAATGTGTAAAATATGCAATAATGCAGCTCAATCAGTGGCAAGTGTATATCTTGCCATAATAATTACACTTAGCCTTAGGATCATCTACGGAACAACCCTAAACTTTTGTAAAGTAGTCCCAAACAATTGACGGATCCTTCCCTTTCCGTTTCTTAGGAAGTGGACAATTACTACTATTAGGAGCACTTGAGGCCGAGGATTTTGGTATTTGGGAGTTCGAATTAAGCTTAATTGGACTTGACGAAGAATCCATCTAAAATGTAAAACAAAAAAAGAACAAAACAATCAACACAATTGTCAATTACACAGTAGTTAGTTTGCAAAGTGGCAAACATTACAAATCTAAGATTCTAATCTACATTTTAGATCGCTCATAAACCTCACAAATGATTTTAAGAATCAACCAAAATAACACTATGACTAAACCAGTGTCAACCTGTGAACATTTCAAGAATCAACAGTTAGACACATTTCAAGAAACTGTCAACCCATGAGGTTGTGAACTGTGAACATTTCAACAATTAAACATAAAATGCAACCAGAATAACACTATGACTAAACCAGTGTTTAAATTAAAATTTCAACAATTAATCATCACTGATTCAAATTACAATTTCAACAATTTATCCTTAACCCTAGAATAACACCAGAGTTTAAATCACCAATTCAAATGTCAACACTTCAAGTTCTTCAACATTACTTCAACCAGAATTTCAACACTTCAAGAATCAAAACTAAAATTACCTAAAATAAACGTGGAGGCTTGGGCTTGTTCACGATGGAGGCTGTGCCGTTTGCCGGAGGAATGTGGAGCGGTGGAGGCTGCGCCGGTGCAGTTGCCGTTGGAGAGCTGTGGAAGGCTGAAGCTGGTGAGGCTGGACGGCGTGGATGCTGGACGGCTGCTCGCAATCGCCTCGGTGCACTGGGAGTGGGTGAGTGAGGTAGCGGCTCGAAATTGAATGAGAAGGAGAGGCCGTTCCCTTTAAATGTTTTTTCTAAACTTAAGATGCAGAACGACGCCGTTTCACTTATTTTTGGCTGGTTCAAACTGGGACCAAACCGGCTGACGTCGGTTTTGTTAATTTATTACCGCTGGCCAACCGGTTCCCTGTCGATTTCGATCGATTACGAGCTCCGGCGGCCGGTCTGAGTCGGTCTCGGTCGGTTGGGCGATTTTTTGTACAGCCCTAATTGCAGCCCACTCATCTAATGGAATTACGATCAAGACCAACTCAAAGCTTCATAAAATGCAACTTTCTTACTTGGAAAATATATATATATATATATTTATTGGCCTCTTAAATTGAGTGATATATACTTTTAAATATCATAAAAATACAAATATTGTAAATTCTACTTCAAAAAAATCAATAAGATAAGTATAATAAAGGATAGATCATAATATAATAAAAGATAGTAATTGCACTTATTTCTAAAAGGGTAGTAGACTTTTTTACTAATTGGAGAGGATTATATGACTATGCATAAATATATACTTCAAAAGGAGGAAAATGAACACATATACTAATTTACTAAAGCATAATAACATGTAATTAGACGCTAGAAAGTCTAGTATATTATTAAGTTAGAAATAAATTAGACATTAGTATAATAACATGTAATTAGACACTATAGTATAAGTCTAGTATAAAAATATGTTAGATATTAGTATATAAGTAAATTAGCGGTGAGTGGGTTAGTTTGATTTTTAAAGTTCTTGAAAAAATTGAAATTTGAAAGACCACAAAAAATTCTTTAATTATATTGCTTTTACTTTACTTAGAGAATGAAATTTTTTATACAATTCAATCAAGGTTATCTCCTTTTGCCAACACTAAAGCACGAAGGGACAGAAAGGAAAAAATGATTCTTGTTGTAGACCAAACACTAGTAAATCAGACAAGCTCAAGAAATGGTTCTCGTTGATTGATGCGGTAACGTTGTCACATAAGAGGGTTCTGCTAGCAGCGAGTTGCATAGGACACTGTATGGCTTTATTCTATTTGAAGTTTCATGGAACAATGTCCGAGGCATCAACTACTTGAATGAGTTTCAGGTAATATTTTTTGTACATGCTTCCTATTCTTTCTTCAGTTTATTTTGATTTTTTTTTTTTGTGTCCTATGGTTTTCTGGCGTAGAGGAAACGTTGAGAAGAATAACAAGTGCCAAAACAGAGTAAAGACAGTAAAAAGGAAGAGCTGTGTCTTCCGAGTTGATGCAAAATGCAGAAGAAAACTGGTTTTCTTTTCCACACGATTTATTCAATAATTCATTGTCCCCCTCCCATACAATTGCCATCGAATATATAAGAAACTTATTAAGGAAATCAAACGACTGAAATGGAAAACATTCAAAAAGGAAACAATTGGAATATAAACTTGGAAACAAAATTTGGTGTTGCGTCTGCAGCTTGATAAGCGTGGCTGAAGTTTCCTTATTGGTGCTGAGAATCGTATAATCAAGGATCGTGTCCCGTTGTTGCCAAATTGACGTCGCCTACGTCCTGCATCAATTTCATGTCATGTCATCTCTGAAATTGTAAGATCAAGCTGCCAATCTGACCTACATGTTGCTAATCAGGGAAGAGACTGCTTGCAAACACACTAGCTCGATTTGTGAATGTGCCCTTTGTCATCGCTGATGCAACAACTTTGATACAGGTATAACTACCTACTCAATTGCAAGCGAACTTCATTTTGGAAAGGTAAAGGTTGGCTTGCTCTCATGGTATTACTTTAATGATTTTGTTTGGCTACATTCTTCTGGGATGTTTTTGTTTATTTATGGTCATTACATTCAAGTGAAGGAGGCAAATAATGCTTTAATTTCCTTTTGTTTTAATATTGCAGGCAGGTTATGTTGGAGAAGATGTTGAATCAATCTTGTACAAATTACTTGCGGTATGCTTCATGTTTTTCATCTTTAGATTACAAACTGAAATTTATTTGATCAATCATGGAAGCATATTGCTACCATGAACTATTCTTGGAGTTCTGAAAGCATCTCATGATCTTTGCAATGGTTTGATTGCTCCTTTCATTGTATTTTTTTGTATGAAAATTATCAAGAAGGGAGGTACTTGTCCATTTAATTTATCAAGAAGGGAGGTACTTGTAAAAAATTATCAAGAAGAGGGGTTACTGAGGAGATATTGCCTCCTTTACTTGAGATGAAAATTTTACCACGGTACAGAGTGTGTATCCAATTTATATGACCCACTGATCCGAACGTTTGATCCAAAAAAACTCCACTGTGCATTTTTTTGGGTCATGTTCAGTGGAGTTTTGTTTGTATAGGAAGAACAGAAAAGTGTAAGCAGCCTGGTTGAGTACTCAAAGAAAGTTGTAAACAGAAAAGTGACAATGAGATATACTCTATCAATTCTCTAAATTTTCATCCTGCAAGATTCTGTATTGCCATTAGTTCTCTTTGTAAGTTATTTATTTGATTGCATTTGGTTTTACTGAAAACTCGCATCTTCACAAGTCCTTGAACTTTCTGTCTATAAATCTCTTGCCGCTTAAGATCTTATCTGCCTTTGCTGTTTTAGGTGCATCACTTTTCCAACTGTGGGGTAAGATGGTGCTTTTAATTTCTGGGACAAAGACAGTAAACAGAGACTCAAGGTGTGTACAGATCTCATATAAAAGTTCAAATCATATTTCAATGAAGTATAGGTTCTATTCTTCAGTAACTAATTCAATACAGACTTGTTTTTTTTATGCATGTTTCAACAATAAAATGTCATAGTTTGAAACAGATGCACCTACGCATTCTTGCTAACCTATAATATAATCCTCCTGTATCTATCGTGCAATTTCAGGCCAAAAAAAGGAAATCTAATGCGCGGGATATCTTTTCTATGGTTGATTTTGAATGACTTTGTTTGGTGCCTTATTTTTCTTTTTTCTGGTTTACTTCTTTGTTCATCTTCAATTCGGTTTCTCTATCTTTATATGCAGATGCTTTTTCAATTTGATTTTTGTCTCAAGTGGTTCAGATTTTTGCAAATTATTGTACATGATGGGTGATTTGCTTCCGGGTTTTCTCAAAACGTGAGTTTTTATTGTCAAAATAGAGGAATCTAAGGTGATTAGCTTACCTTTTAGGGAGTTTAAGATTCATGTGGAATATGGATGCAAAGTAAATGCGTTTCAATCACATAATACTCTTCTATAACTTTTTTTATCTTTTGGTTAGAAGCCATACAGCTTCAATTAGTAAATCATACTTGAATGAAACCAGCTCCTTTATGGCTTGTTTAAAGAACAATTATTTAGTTAATGGTGTTGTTTGCAACAATAGAAAATTTTGGTTCCTGCAAGTAGATTCTGGAAATATTTGAGTTGTTTAAAAAAATGCATGGCTGCCTAACCATATTCACATTAGTGGATTTTCTGCTTGCTATATATATATATATAGGCCAGTTGAAATGAAATATTGGACATGAAATCTGCCCTCGCCTCTTCTTATTTATTCTGAAACTATTTCTTTAAATTTTGTGGTTAATAAAAGTACCATATTTGCTGGTCTGGAAGTCATGAAATGCAATGTGGCTACCAGAAATTTTAAATTATTGGAACATTTGGGTTAGTGAGGGTGCTAACACTTGTGGGCTTTATTTGTGTGGCTTGACAAACATTTTTATACAGCACTAATTCAAAAGCTTGAGTTAGTGGAGTTAGACCTTATAATATCATATCAAAAACTGAGTGATTGTGAGAATTTTGATAACTATAAAGCACATATAGGTATTTTTTTTTCTTTCAAAAAACTTTATTAGAAACTACATATGATCTCTTCGGTCTGATTAAGTTTTCTTTAGCTAATCTGAGTTGATCTTACATATTCTAGTCTTGAGCCAGCTGCTCATGGATATGTGTCATGGGTTTGATTCGTGACACCTTCCCTGATCCTCACTTTGATTGGATTTTGCAGTTGTGTCAAGAAGTGCTGCTGCAAGATGGGTAGAGGAAAGATTGAGATCAAGATGATTGAGAACGTACACTACCAATCGTCAAGTCACCTTCTGCAAGAGGAGAAATGAACTCTTGAAGAAAGCTTGTGTTGTTGCTTGCTTGGTATGCACCAAAGCTTGTGCTGTTGTTACTTGTACTATCAGCTTGTGCTGTTGCTTGCTTGGTATGACACCAAGGCTTCTGAAGTGTAACTGTTAGTAGCATTCTCTTTCAATAATCGTGAGCCATGACTGGATACAAAACAGAGGTGGCTGTGATTGGCCTTTTATAGTTTTAAGATTATGGTATATATTAATAGTCAATTGGATGCAGTGTTCTTGTAAGGCATGTTGAAATATAATGTGAATTTGTATTTTTTATATAGAATGTTTTAGTACCTTTCTTTCTTTCTATTTTTTATCAAAGACCATAGTCGCCGGAAATAATTTTGTGTTATTGCGGGGGACAAAATTTGCCAGAAATAATCATTTTTTGCAATGATTTTCGTTGTTTTTTCACAAAAGTGAACAAATAGTTTCAACTAACATGCAGCGAATTAAAAATCGACGAAAATACTCAAATGCGGCAATTTCAGGCACTTTTTGCGACGAAATTGGATTCTGGGTTAAGCATATCTGCCATAACAAGATTTTGTTCACTTTCTTAAATTACCACCAATATTTGTCATATTTCATTAACATTTTTCCTAACATAGTTGCCAACTTCTTATGAACACTTCTGCAAAATTTGTTCAAATAGCTATACAGTGTAGCAATTTCTTTAATTAACAAATTTGAAGTTCTATGAGTTGAGTCTTAAATCCATAAGGTAACATCAAAGAAAATCTTCAAAACTGTATGAAGGCCTCTATGGTTTCCCAATCCTTGGGTTTTGGTTCCCCTCCTCCAACCTCCAATAAATGTGGTACAAATTGATTGCCTTCATCTTGCATTAGGTCAAACGCCACAGAATACTTTAGAGCCACACTCAACATAAGAGATGTGGAGTTCCACCAAGTTGAAACATCAAGAGAAAGCAGCCCACCACCCAAGATATTTTGATTGTCTTCATCTTGTCAAGTCTTGTAGGGGAAGACTTCACAATGTTCACACACTTCACTGCGTTTAGAATATTCAATCAATTCGTCAATTTCTTTCAACCATTCATTGACAATGAGTTTTAAAATATGTGCACAATATCTTATGCGCACAAACTCATTATGTAATTCCATACAATTTCCAACGATAACCATTTTCCTTAAATAATCAATGGCCATTTTATTGGAAGATGCATTGTCGACAATAATGGTAAATATCTTCTTTATACTCCATTGAAGTATGGATGACTCGATCTCTCTTCCTATTGTCGCCCATTTATGATAAAAAAAACTTGCATAAATTTTATTATTGTTTTGTACAAGTTCCAATTATTATCAATAAAATGAGTTGTTATGCATATATAATCAAGATTTTGCATTGATGTCCATAAATTAGTGGTGATGCAAATGTTATATATAACTAGATGTCATGAACATATCCTTAACTTGTTCTTTTCTAACATGTATAACTTCAAACAATCTCACATTATAGTAATGCCAGAAGAGATTGGAAATTCGGGTTCATCTATGGCCATAAACTCAGCTTTAAACTCTTGACATTCAATAAATCTAAATGGCAATTCATCTAGAATTATCATATAAAGTTATAAACTACTGCCAAATAGTTTATATGCCAACCTGGATGTATTAAGGTTTAAAATCTGCTTCAATATTTTAAAAAACTATTCATGTACTTTAAAAATATAAAAGAAAATAATATGGCCTGCCACACATGAAAAAAACAACACGAATGCAATGGCTAGTCTATTTTTTTTATTAGTTTGGAAGAAAAAGAGTATTAACTTCTAAGAAATTATGCTCTTAAAAAAATATATTTCTCGGACGAGAAAATTCATTGGGAGGATTAACCACAAAGGATAATTCCAGACTCCAGTAGGAATTCTGTGTTTCCCACTACAAAGAAATCAATGAAAATTCAAACCACCGTAATCTTTAACTATTTCATCAAACAATATCTCTGCATTATAACGGAGACTGGAGCAAACTAGGGAAACTTTCTCAAATGGAAGCCTTTTTGACAAAATAACAAACTTTTTATAATGGAAACTTGTTGAAAAAATAAAATCTGCAGGAAAGTTGCAACTTTCTTTTTCCGAAATTGCCATATTGGTCTGCTCATGGCCCACCTCTGGCTTCTTGCGTGCTGCATCAACTTTCTCCATTGATATTTTCCCCAATGTTGTAATCATAATAAAGGAGAGAAAGATAATATTAATCCAACTCTGATGGGACCCAGAAGACGCGAGAAATCTGATTTGGGTAATTCACGGAACATTTGCAGAAGAAGCATTCTTGCATAAGATCATGAAAATCAACATTGAACGAGAACATTTCACCTTGGCAACAAAACAATGTAAAACTTAAAAACTCAAAGCAACAAAAAGTTTTAGTATTTTTGATGAAATGGCAATCACCTTGGTTGGTTGTAAAATGGACTGTTCCGTTAAATTGTTGTAGAACATAAAGGGAATGCTGTCCTTTGCTCATCCTTGTACTAACAACTAATGCAGATTGCATTCTGTCTTTGTATCAATTCAGTTAGAAAATCAAAATGGAAGAACTCCACAGAGAGAAAAATTTTTACAAGAATTTCAATGGATTTCTCCAAACAAATATACAACCTTGAGGATAGCAGCACTGTGATGGGGAAAAAAGGGAATTGAGAAAAAAGAATCACATTCTCAAATTGGTTTGAATGTAGGGAAATCAACCCATCACTTTCTCAGACTAGTCCAAGGCAATCTAGAACTTCACCCCATATTTTTGTAGTCCAATGACAGAGAGTATGATGATATAGTTTGCTCTTCTAGCCTGCTTCTTCTGCAGTTTGTGATGGTAGAGCCTTCTGACGGCCACTGCCTATGGATGTGCTTGGCCTGGGAACTTGAGAACTGGTCATTGGCTTCTGCAACAGCTTCAAAGCAGCCATGATCTCAGCAAACGTGGATCTCAATTTTGAATCTCTAAAATGTTAAATTGAGTATTTTGTCAGAAATGCAGAAATGAATTTGATTATGCTCGTTACACTATAACAACCAAAATAAACACAAAAATAGAATTCTGATCCAACACTACTAATTCATAAGAGAATTTATGATCTTTCTCAATGGCACTATCATTATCTACTCAGGCAACAGTTTATACTCAAGTTTTTTTTTAAGAGAGCAAAGGGATGATTCCTTGTCCATACTCGGTAGGAATGAATTGGACAAGGAAGACAGTTCTTTTGGAGAAAAGAAGATAAGAAGACAAGCCTTAACCAATTGGTTGCAAGAAGTGGTAGTAGTTTATACATGGTATTAACAGTTGAAATTCAATCATTCTCAATGTAACATGAAAGGGAGCCAGACATTGATTATGTGGATATGAATAGCAAAATTAATAGAAAGAGAAAAGGAATGTTACTTGCACATCCAGTTTTCAGATGGCAGTCGGAAGTCGCAACGACTTGTGTCAGTCTTTTGAACAATCTGCAAGCATTGAACAAATACATATTCATCAGCCTATATATATATATTCATATTCTTAATCGGTAAAAAAGTGGATTTTTTTCTATACCGATTTCTGTATTTATATGGATGTAAAGACATCCCATATTCAAACCCAATGTCATGCAATCGACGATTTGACAAGAAGCAAATCCATAAATGAAAATAATAATAAATCCATAAATGGAAATTTGGATCAGAGTCCGAACAAACTTACCATTGGATTTATTCCTCTGTTTCTGTGTCATAAATGTATTTGCGATTAATTTGAACATAAGGGATATCAGCTATCTTGCGCCACTCTCCTCTCGGATCTTTCTTGCAGCGTTCTTCCAGCAGAGGACATTCACAGATTTGAAGTTGCTGTAGTGAGGGAGGTAGGCCATTCTTTGGAAAACACGTGAGCTTCTTGCAGTAAGAAATCTGGAGTGTTTTAAGAGAGGTGAGTTTTCTTAAGCCCTCTGAAGACAGGCATTCCAGATTTGAGAATTCTGAGATGCGGAGGATTCTTAGAGAGGGAGGCAACATCATCTCTGGAAAGGACACCAGATGCTGACATCCATGAATTTCAAGTTCATTAAGAGAAGTGAGGTTTTCCAGACCCCAATGGAACAAGGCTTCAGTGAATTTAAGACGAGAGATTCTAAGATATGTTAGGTTTGTGGGAAAACCTTCTTTGGGAAATGATAAAATGCTCGGACAATTGACTATTTGAAAATGTTGAAGAGAGGTGAGGTTGTGTATGCCATTCTGCAGCCCCTTCATTTTCTCACAGTTAGATATATGAAGCTCTCTCAGGTTGGAAGGGAGGAGCAACAATTGAAGATTTTCACAACAGTGGATGGAGATAGTTGTAAGAAATGAGTTATGATGAAAACTCTTGGCTACTGACTCCAGCTTCGGACATTTGTAAATAAAGAGGCGTTGAAGTGTGGTAGGTAATTCTCCGCTTGATGTTAAGGATTCAAGGGATGGACAATTGTCAACTTCCAATTCCTCGAGAAGAGATGTGATGCCACCACTGCAAGTAGTATTGTTGTTTGTATCATTATCATCATCCTCCACCAAATTCCTCATACTCCTGCAGTAGCTAATACATAGCTTCTTTAAAGTTGGAGGCATATGGCTTCTTGCAAAATGCTTTAGCGAATCACATTCGAATATTGTAATACACTGAAGACACGTGTTGTTGTACATCAATGCCTTGGGTAATGATGGTTGGAGACGCTCTTGATCAACTTCTGCCAGACCTTCCATATCAAGCCCTTGAAGTATTTTCAAATATTGAAGCGAGGTGAGGTTTTGTATGCCATTCTGCAGTCCCAGAATTTTCTCACAACCACATATCCAAAGCTCTCTCAGATTGGAAGGGAGGAGCAACACTTGAAGATTTTCACAATTGTAAATAGTGAGTTGTTGAAGCGTGGCAGGTAATTCTCCGCTTGATGTTAAGGATTCAAGGGATGGACAATTCGTAACATTCAAGACCTCAAGAAGAGATGTGATGCCACTACTGCAAGTAGTACTGTTGTTTGTATCATTATCATCATCCTCCACCAAATTCTTCATACTCCTGCAGTCGCTAATACATAGCTCCTTTAAAGTTGGAGGCAGATGGCTTCTTGCAAAATGCGTTAGCGAATCACAATTGTTGATATAAATAGACTGAAGACACGTGTTGTTGTACATCAATGCCTTGGGTAATGATTCCAAGGCTATGCATTTTTTGATATTAATAGATGTGATTCTGAGTTGGAGAAGCTCTTGATCAACTTCTTCCGCCACCAAAGAGACTAGTTTGGGACAATTAGAAATGTCGAGAGATTTCAGAAATGGGAGATCATGTGGCAGTGATCCCTTGTTGTCTGACCACAAAGTCGTCAACTCCTCACAACTTTCAATATTTAACCGTTCCAACCCTTCCATATCAAGCCCTTCATCTGAAATTGGTGAAACTGGTCTGAAGAGTCTCATTGATTCGAATGTAGCCTTGCTTCCACACACCACCCCTTCCATATTAAATTTGCATTTATCTGGAAAGCATGAAATTGAGACTACCAACTGCGCACAATCAATTATCACAAATGTGTGAAGTAAAGGAAGGTTTTTTGGTAACTTCCCTAATAGCTTTGGACACTTACAAAGGTAAAGCCAACTCAGATTTGGGAATTCTTCACAAGGACTCCAATCCTCCCACTCCTCCATGTCGTCGAAATTCAAACTCTCTAAATTACTGCCACAAAATTCAGAACCAATACTCTTCACCTTAGCCATGCCCTTAATCGAAAGATTTTTGAGTGATGATAAATATTGCCCCAATGGAGGTAATGATGTGCAGTTGTAACAATTTTGTAATGTCAAGGAGACCATACGAGTAAATGAAGGAGATGCTAACCAATTAGGAAATCTTGTACCACCATAGTTAATTATACTTAGATCCATCAAAGCGTCGTGAGGCCGTAGCCCATTTAGTACCTCTAGTTCACTTGTCCTATCTTTTGACTCATCAATGTCCCAACTCCATTCCAATGACAACACACTAATTTTCATCTTTTTAATTAATTCAGCATCCTTTGCATCCTTTGGTTCAATCACATTCTCTAATCCTGAAATGCAGAGTGTCCCTCGAAGATGCTTCAAAGGTCCAAGCTCCTTTATTCCAGAGCAACTGTCTTTACCCAGAACTAGATTAGACAGTGTTTGAAGACAAGTTAGTTTACCTATTTGCATAGGCATTCCTTCCAAACTATTTGGAAATAAAATGTTAAGGTGGCGCAGGTTGACCAAGTTGCATAACATTGAAGGTAATTTCTTTAGATGACTGCAATACTTCAACAACAATGTTTGCAAGTTGTAGAGAGTAGCTATTGATTCTGGCAGGCTTCTAATTCGAGTTTGGGAAAGGTTAAGGTACCGCAAATGCTTCAAATCACCAATAGAATCTGGTAGCTCTGTTATGTAGTATCCATTGAAAGATAACACCCTTAAACAACGTAATGTTGGAACCAATTCAAAAGGAACATGATGAGCCAAATAGCATTCACATAATGGTAGCATGAGAGGTAAGAATGTACGTAAACTACTTGTGAGTTTAGAAAAAACCTCAAACTTTTTAGTTACATCATAATGGCTTCCCAAATAAGATGAGTGGCGTGCCTTTATAGGAATAGTCTCATGCTTAGTACCTCCAACTCTATCTTCCATTCTATAGCACGTATCGCCTGCAACCGACTGAGCCAAATCATTGATGAGGTCATGCATCGTGAATTGTGATTTAAAAATATGTGACTGTTGGAAAAATGACCTTGACAACAGATTGCGAAAATACTTAGAACCCAAATCTTCCATTTCCTCTTCATGATCTTGTAGGGGTTGAATCAAACCTTCTGCCATCCATAATAGAACCACCTCCTTCTCTTCAAATTTATAGTCCTTTGGTAGTATTGAACAGTATGCAAAGCACCTCTTTAAATGTGAAGGGAGATTGTCATAGCTTACCATAAGAGAGGAAGGAATTCCACTTTCTTCCACTGAAATATCCCATATCTTATTCTTCAAAACTTTTTCCCACTCATTGCGGTCTTCATCTTCACTGCGTAAGACTCCTGCAATCTTTTTTACTGCCAATGGCAAGCGTTCACACCTCTTAACGAGTTCCACACCAATATCTTTAAGGTCTGGATGCTCACTGAAGTCTCTTGCATCCAATGCATGCTGGGAAAATATGGACAAGCAAGCATCTTTTGATAACAATTCCAATTGAAAAGGCTTAACTTCCTTGTTTCGCATTAGTGATGAGACTCCCTGATTACGAGTTGTGACAATAATACTACTTCTTGGAGCCCCTGCTTCAAAAGGAGCACGTAGGAGAGTCCAATCATTGTAGTTCTCGTTCCAAACATCATCAAGAATTACTAGAAACCTTTTCCCAAGTAGTTTCTCCTTCAATTTGACTTGCAACCAATTCAGATCTTTGCCATCACAGTTTTCCGAGGTCAAAGATTGTAAAATTGTTTTTGTAATTGCAGCAACATCAAAATCTTCAGAAACACAAGCCCATGCTTTTAGATCGAAAAAGCTGTCCACTTTTTCATTATTGTAAACGAGCTGTGCGAGGGTTGTCTTTCCAATACCCCCCATACCAACTATCGGAATCACATTGGGTACTTTAGTCAAGGCATGATCACTATGTTTATCACTTATCAATAATTGAAGTACAGCCTCTGCGACTTCCTCCCTACCGTAGATGTGATCTTCGGTCACCACAGAAGTTGGGGGTGATATCTTTCTTCTTTTGCTTGGTCTCGGACTAACATTTTCCTTCAAATTCAGTTGATCTTTTTGTCTCACAAGATCATTAAATCTTGTATTTATTTCCTCTATCTTTGAACCCAGCCTAATCTTGAACTTAACTGCACTCGGAGTAAAAGCAGTAAACCAAGAAGGGATGAGATTTCGTACCATACTAGCGCTAGCTTGACTTTCACCGGCCATCAACTTGCGTTCATCCAAATTAGCTTCTGTGGCGAACTCATCCAGTAAATCTTCCATGTCGTAGAGCAAGTCTCTGAGATCATCAAGCCAATCTTTCACTGTCTTTTTAGTCCGTTGCTGCTCCTCTGCATCATCAAGCACCTCTCGAATTCTTTCCATGGTTTTGCGCCACTTGTCCAGCTCTTCTCGAATTCCCTCTCGGCTAGCAAATTTCAGCAAGTCAGAAGACAACAGTCGGTCAAACAACACGTCAAGGCATTTAGAACGAAGGAACTCTGCCATTGTTTTCGTCGGAGAAAGGAAACGAATCAAGGAGAAAGTATGCAAATAAAGAAACACTACTGTTTTAGGCCTTTGTTGTTTTCGTGAGAGAGAGAAGAAGGAAGCAAAACTATTTATTTCCCAAGTGCATGGCATTTTTGTTTTCGGTTAGGCATGGCCCGCCATAATCATTATCAATCTGAGCTGCTCCATTAATGTTGGATCCTAATTCGTAAAGATTAATGCGCTCCACGAATTTGTAAAAACTAAAAGGTTCTAAGTATCATTTTTAACTAAAAAAACTAAAAGGTTCTAAGATTTTAACTAAAAGAACTAAAATACAATAATATAAAAATGATAATAAAAATAATGACGCGGGGCATTACTTCAAAGATAAAAATCACGTCCACGTTATCTATCGTGTTGTCTCTATCAGTTAATTAAATTCGTGATAGTAGGGTAGATGGCTTAGTTTTTTATGGCATTAATAGCTGACTGAAACTCCAGAGACTTTTCATGTACAATTACATGAAGTCTTTTTCCACTCTGTAACTCTGTTTTTTTTTTTTTTGGCTTCCTCTGATCCAATTTTTTGAATTAAAGTAAAAAATATTAATATTTTAATAGATAATAGTACTTGAGTTGTAATATAATTGGTGTTGTATCATTGTCATTTTTAATATATGACACCAAAACACATATTCTTTCTATTTTTTTTTAAATAGATTATAATATTTATACACACTATAGATGAAGAAATTGTAGTACTATTTGGATCAAAGTCTCCTCAAATTCGTGCTCGCCTTGAGAGCCTTCAGTGGGCCTTGAGAGCCTTCAGTGGGAGAGAGATACATACACATATAGAGTAGACCTTACAACATTTAATATTGGTACTTGTACAAATATATTTTGCAACATTATATAAGCCATAAAGTTTGTAGAGTCCACTTCATATATTTGGATTAGAAGTATCTCAATTTTTTTTTTTCTAATCAAGCATATTATAGATAATAAAGATACAAAATTTAAGGAGGATCCTTTCCACTATCAATATACAAAAAACAACTAGGAATTTTATCTAAGGGTAGGCTTCCAAAAACATGGTTGGTAGCTGCCCATTGAATTAAGGTTGAAGCTGGAATCCCTAAGTGGAAATTTTGTCTACGTCATCATCTTCCAACTGCCCGCATTCAATCGTGAAAATTACTCTAATGGGTAGATGGCAAAGTTTTTGTGGCATTAATTATTTAGCCAAAGTCTTCGATTCTTTCTTTCAAGTCTCTTTCCAGTACTCTGATTTTTCTTCGATTCATTTAATTCAATCACATGGTCTGAGTATGGACTACTCCACCACATGAGTACTTGGATACATTAATTCCCTCGGGACATCTTCTCCTTGATCTGTCTACGTCATCATGTTCCTACTGCCCATATTCAATCGTGAAAATTGCTCTGATGGGTAGATGGCACGCTTTTATGGCATTAATTATTTAGCCAAAGTCTTCGATCTTTTCTTTCAAGTCTCCACCACATGAGTACTTGGCCACATTAATTCAACAAGAAGAAATATATTTGCAAGTCGACCACGTGGATAACACATTTAACAAAATGCTTTAATGTGAGTTGATTTAAAAAAAATTAAATTTAAATATCACAAATCAAAATCTTGCCATGTTAATAATGTAATAATATTCAACTTATAACATACCAAATCCAATAAATGAAGTTCCTTAAGATAGGCCACAGAATCGGCATGAGAACATTACCGTCTCGCTCGAGCTGATTATCGCTCGGGAAAAACCTAGGAAAAAATGATATAACAACATCAATACTACAATTTGTTTACAACTAAGTATAAAAAAAAAATTATTACTTTATCTATTTTGAACTGCTGCAAGTACAGAAATTTTGAACTAAAGTAAAAAAATATTAATATTTTAATGTGTAGTAGTGCTTGAATTGTAATATATATAGTTGGTAGTGTATCATTGTCCTTTTTAATATATGACACCAAAACCACTAATTTTCCAAGTTTCGGCACAAACATAGATAGAGCACAGTTAATGAAATTATATTGACATGAAACAGATACAATGCAAATATGCAACAGGTTATTTGTGATTGACATGCATGGGCGCACAACATCAATTAATAATTAACACAACGCTTCATGGCCCTTAGCCACTTCACAAATTCACAACCAACTACAATTTCCATCCCAATGCTTCACAACCACGCCTCAGTTCTACATTTTCCAACCAGGCTGCACAACACAGATGTGAGATGTAAAGTATTATCATGAACAGTGAGCACCAACCAAGTCTTGCTTGACTTGAACACCAGAACATGATATAAAATTCCATACGGATTAAAAAAAATAATTCTGCAATCCTGCACATTACTTAAAAATATGTGATTTTATTCTTTTACCCTCAGATTTCATGAAATTTGAAATATGAAATAAAATGATAAAAAAAAATAAAATTTCATGTTTTTAAGTGGTGTGGAGAGTATGAGGCACGACTCCAACAAATAAAGCTCACATGCAATAACGATGGCCAATAAACAAATAATTTGGGACTATACAAGTAGTTTTTGGAAAGAATAATTCTTCTCATCAGTCACTATTCATTATCTCACATTCCACACTCTATGAAAAATACCCTTATACTCTATTAAAAAAATATTATAGGTGTGAAGTGTGAAAATGAATAGTGGCTGATGTATATAATTCATCTGTCAGAAAACTTTAAAAAAAAAATTTGAAAAGTTGGAAAAAAGAAATAAATTTCATTGATTTGAAATATAATAATTGAATTTTGAGAAGAAAGTTTTATTTTTCTACTCAAATTATACTAGCAAAATATAGTCTCGACACCTTGAGTAAAATTATAAAAAGATAACGAAATATGATATTTATCATTTATTTTATTATTATTCTCTTTAAATTTTTTTATATGACATCAAATAATTAGTTCAATATTAAGCCATTAAGTATAACGGTAGCGGATGATAGAAGATGATTGTAAAATACAATAATATAAAAATGATAATAATAAAAAGAATGATGCGTGGCATTACTTCAAAGATAAAAATCACGTCCACGTTATGTATCGTGTTGTCTCTATCATTTAATTAAATTCGTGATAGTAGGGTAGATGGCTTGGTTTTTTATGGCATTAATAACTTACTGAAACTCCAAAGACTCAAACTTGCGACTTTACAGATAGATTTTTTTGGAGAACTTTAAAGAATTTCAATATAGCAGAAATTAATTAGTAAAAAGCTTTTTATAACCTAAATATCGCTTGCAACTCTTCAATATAGCAGAAAGTTTTTCTGGTTATGCATTAATTGATTTTGTAGTTATGCCAAACTCCAAAGACTTGTGTTCAAGTCTCCTTTTTTTTTTTTAAGTCTATTTCCACTCTGTTTTTTCTTTGACTCCTGTTAGTCAACTATGGCACCTTCATTCTCCTCTTGTAAAATGACGGTAGTCAAGGTGTCGGGATTTTGGCCGCTTGGGTCAAATGCCCCTGGCGCACAGTGACAGCAAGTGTGTGCTCACATGCAATACAATAGTCTACAACTAATTCACAGTGAATATTTTAAAAAGGACAGTCATTACCAATACTACCAGAAATTAAAGATACAACACCAAACAAATACCCATAAGCCACAATATTTACCAAATTTCAGCATAAAAATATTACATTCATCTGAATAAATTTAATGAAAATCAGAATAAGAAAAAGGCCCCTAAGTCTTCACTCTTCGGATGGATCTAACTCCATACTCGTAATCTCCGAACCTCTGCATCAAAGTTTACGATTCCACGTAGTGGAAACGCAAATGGGAACACCCTAGTGAGATTTCGCAAAATCCCAACAAGTTAAATAAAAAACTAACACTAAAAAAAAAACAAACATAGAAAAATATGAAGTTATGCAAAAATGGTAATTTCATAGGACTCTAACATCTACCATTATTATAAATCACCAATACCTTCCCAAACTTCACAGAAAAACACCACTTACTCAAAATCATTTTTTTCTTTTGAAAAGTTACCATTTAATTAAAGTATGCACCATGGCTACCCTTAGGGACCATCCACACACTCTGACTCTTTTCGTCACACGACAGGTAATGACCGTGCGTGTGACTTTATAATGAGCGATACACAACTCCGCACCCGACACTTACATGACTGGCATCCTCTAGCCTTTGCCAGCAAAGAGGCCATGAAGTCGGCATAAGAGCTTTACCATCTCGCTTGAGCTAGTTATCGCTCAACGACAAGCCAGGGAATGTCACTCCTGAGTGACTAGAGGAGCTTTACCTAGATAATACTCCATCTCGGCTTGGGGTTGTGATCCATATAAAGTTCATATAATCATTTTATTAATGCATGCACCATGGTCTCCCCTAGGGATCATCCGCATACTTTGGTTCCTTTCGTCACACCATGGGTAATGATCATATG
The DNA here is from genome assembly GCA_003123785.1 of Pterocarya stenoptera. Lineage (NCBI taxonomy): Eukaryota > Viridiplantae > Streptophyta > Magnoliopsida > Fagales > Juglandaceae > Pterocarya > Pterocarya stenoptera. The sequence continues at coordinate 69,056 of QEOT01007861.1, read as the reverse complement.
TGTGACTTCATAACGAGCGATACCCAGCTTCGCGCCCAGCGAGTATGTGACCAGGCATCCTCTAGCCTCTAGAAAAAGTACCTATTGCGAAGATTAGAGAGGCCATGGAGTCAACATAAGAGCGTTACATGATAATGTAAAATTGGTGGGGAACGCTAAGCTCATTCGGGGGGAAAAATAAAAAGGTTTCATGCATTTTGCCACCCAAACCAAGTAGCGACGATTTTTAGCCTGTTGCAAGATTTTTTTTTTGGGATCGCTGCAATAACCTTAAAAATCGTTTTAAATGAGTCTAGCAAGGGGCCACTCCATTTAAATAGCAAAAAGGCTTCAATGAATTTCGATAAGTTGGAAAAAGTGACTTATTGTGGCGATTTTATTTGTAACCAAATAAAATTACCGCAATAGGTACTTTTTCTTGTAGTGTCTGTCATTAGAGAGGCCATAGAGTTAACACGAGAGCGTTACCGTCTCGTCTGAGCCCGTTGTCACAAGGCGACAATCCAGGAAATATCACTCAGTTTTATGTGCTTTCGACTGACCAGAAGAACTCCGCCAAGATAATGTTCCATCTCGACTTGGGGTCATGATACGTACACATCCACAAAAACATAATTTTAATAGAAAAATGATATAAGAACAACAATACTACAACCACGCCTCAGTTCTACATTTCCCAACCAGACTGGACAACACATATTCACAATTCTTCCAACAACATGCATTTTAAAGTTTAGTTCAGGGACCACTTTCTGACATGAAGGAAATTTCTAGATGGTCATGGCACGCTGAGTCTTAAGCTCCTGGTCGTGGTGACTCCTCTCCATTCCGAGAGGAAAAATCAGTGCATGTTGGGGCTGCTGTATAGAGGGACGAAATTAGGAAATCAAATGCACAAATGTGAGATGTAAAGTATTATCATGAACTGTGAGCACCAACCAAGTCTTGCTTGACTTGAACACCAGGACATGATATAAAATTCCATACGGATAAAAAAAAGAAAGAGAGAGATTTACAACAAATAAAGCTCACATGCAATAACGATGGCCAATACACGAATAACTGGTGACTATACAAATAAATTTCGGAAAACTTAAAAAAAAAAAAAATCAAAAGTTGGAAAAAAGAAATAAATTTCATTGATTTGAAATTTAATAATTGAATTTTGAGAAGAAAGTTTTATTTTTCTACTCAAAATTATACTGGCAATAAAATTATAAAAAAATAACGAAATATGGTATTTATAATTTATTTTATTATTATTCTCTTTAAATTTTGTTACATGCAATCAAATAATTAGTTCAATATTAAGCCATTAAGTACAATGCAGTAGCGGATGATAGAAGATGATAGTAAAATAGAATAATATAAAAATGATAATAAAAAGAATGACGCGTGGCATTACTTCAAAGATAAAAATCACGTCCACATTATGTCTCGTGTTGTCTATATTTGCCTAGAGCAACTTCTCATTGCAAGAATTTCAAATGTCTTTTATCATTTAATTAAATTCGTGATAGTAGGGTAGATAAATGGCATTAATAGCTGACTGAAACTCCAAAGACTTTTTATGTACGATCATCACAAGTCTTTTATTCCGTAGCTGGTGGCCTCATTAAGGCCTCTTTTGGTAGATATCTGTAATAAAATATTTATAAATACTAATAAAATAATTTAAATTATGATGTTTTTTAAAGTTTTGAAAAATGAAAAAAAAAATTGAAAAAAAAATTTTAAAGTTTAAATAATGTTAGCATATACTTTTTTTTTAATACTTTTTTACACAAATTGAGTTATAAAAGCGGTTAAAGAGATAGAATTTCAAATTTTGTGAAAATTACTTGATGGCAGATGGCTCAACCTTTATGGCATTAATTATTGCTGACTTAGTAGCCAAAGTCTCCATCTTTGATCAAGTTTTTTTTTTTTTTCTTTGATTCATTACAATTACATTGTATGGACTACTCCACCACATGAGTTGGCCACGTTACTCCAACAAAGAAAAATTCTATTTATAAATAGACGTGGATATATATGCTTACATGACATGATTTATAAATTTAATATTACCATATAAGTGATGTAGATAAATTCAATATAGCCAAATTGAATAAATGATGTATCTTAAGATTCAAGGTATGGACTAGTCCACTACATGAGAGAAAAAATGGAATAAAAATATTATAAAATTATAAAATTATTTGAATATAATTGTATATTGAAATTTTAAAAAGTTGTAATTTATCTGTGTTTTATTTGGAAATTTAGAAAAATTATATAGGATTTTATATTTTTGTATAATAATTAGGTAATGATTTGATGATTTAATTTATAAATCCTCAAATCACAAAAGTTGCTTGAGTCATGTCTCACAATCATTTCGAGTATAAAATGGCAAATCTCTCAAACATTTTGCTCGAGCTTCAGTTTGTCTTTAGAATGAATCCTCACAAAATTTTTTAGAGAACTTGCTCAAACTCGTGTCGTTCGTGTGAAGCGAATTTCATGTTTTTGCAAGTTTCTATCCAATTTCAATTAGGTGATTTAAAATTTGTTAAGGCAATCATCTGAGTCTTCGAAACAACCTTGTAAACCAAAAATTTAGAGGATATTAACTACAAGTTTTCATCGAGTTTTGTTTTTTAAACAAAAAAAAAAAAAAAATCATAAATAAAAGCAAAGATATAAGAGAAGGGAATAGAAAACTCTGAACAAAAGCCTTAATCCTCGATTCAGTTTCTGGAACGAATAATGGACCGAAAGTCCGAGCCCATGTTCCTTGAAATATGTTCCTTGAAATTTGTGTCATGGAGCCCATGTTCATCCACCAAGTGGATTCAAGGCTGCATGCAGTTGGTAACAAAGAATTGGTAACAAATAAAGAAAATGACGTGTGCCTATTATCAGTATTTTCCTCCTCTTCTTGTACGTTGCAGGTTTGGAATCTACTGAATTGGTCTATTATTTTTTTCTTTTTTAAATCATTGAGTTGCCGAGAGTGGATGAGAAATTATGAGTATAAAATTTGTAGTTCAACATGAAAATGGGATTACTTTGATTCATTACAAATATACAATTAGATAAAATAAATGACAAATTGCATCAATCTCTCATATATATATAATATATATATATAGATTCTCCATCAGTAAAATAGGAGATTTTTTTTTTTTATACAAATTTCTCTCTTTGCTTGGAGAATTGAAAATCTTGACAAAGTTATGACTGCATAATGCAGACCCAACGAGAACAAAAAACCCCAAGAGACGAATATTTAGACACTCAGCATACAAATCAGATTTGCAGCAAGCTATCCTCGAATGCCACCATTCAACATTCAAAGGACCTTTGGATCTATGTCATAAATGTATTTGCAATTAATTTGAACATAAGGGATGTCAATTATCCTCCTCCACTCTCATCTCTGATCTTTCTTGCAGTATTCTTCCAAGAGACGACATCTATTGATATGAAGTCTCTGAAGTGAGGGAGGTAGGCCATTTGTTGGAAAGGACCTCAACTTTTGGCCTCTTGCAAAATGAGTTAGCGAATCACATCTAGAAATGAAATACTAATATACGCAAGACAAGTCCTGTTGTACATCGTTGCCTTTGGTAAGGATTTCAAAATATGACTATCAAATTCAAAGTTTTACAACTCCATCCCTTCCTCCATGCAACAAATTCAAAGAAAGAAAGAAAGAAACAAGTTTGGTCAATTGTATTTGATAAAATTTCAAAAAAAAAAAAAAATTGTATTTGATAAAACTTTCTTGCTTAGTTGCATGGTATTTTAAATTTTTAAGGGTGTTAACCTGACAGTTTTATGCATTAATAATAACCGTCTTTTAAAAAAAATAAAAAATAATAATAATAATAATAATAATAATAATAATAATAATAATAATAATAATAATAATAGAGCAGTGCTGCAAAGAAGCCCCTTATAGCTCACGAAATGCACGAAATGTACACGTGGATAAGTGGGGTTCAAAAAAGAATTAAAACCGTAAAAGTTTAAAACACAAAGCTCTCTGCATTCCCGTTGCCCTCCTCCCTAACAAATCCCTTTCTTTTCCTGAGAACCCATTGCCCAAAGAAATCACGCATCACCCATTCGCACTGCCATCCTTCCATTGTACTAAGAAGCCCATTGTCCAAAGGGAAGGTAATCTCTCTCTCTCTCTCTCTCTCTCTTATTTTATTTTGATTTATATTCAGAATGATAATATACAAAGGAGAAAAGTGAAATCCCATCAAATACTATGTCTAAAACGTTTGGTAGAACATGAACTCTAGTATGGAATCACTCATCAAATTAACCCAAAAATTCTAGATGGACACGGTTCAACAAACTATAGGAAACACTTCACACAAAATATAACTTTTGAAAAATTGGAAAAGCAATCAGAATTCTAAAACCATCCGCGTGCTTATGAAATCAAACAACTCCTTAAAGACTGAAAAAAATTAAAATAGAAAGGGAATAGACGCTGATACTGGCATTTACGAAGCAGAGTGTCCAACAATTGCCATTGTATTCTCTGTAAAATTAAAATAATTTGTTATCACGTGTTTATTTTCATGTTCGATGTTGGGTGTAATTTGTAATTGATAGGAGCTAGGTCTCGCATGAGTTGAAAAGGCACCATGCTTCCAGACTCTTGCAAAAAAATAAAAAGTTAGAAGCCTAAGTGGGAAACCTGGGGAGATTCTGGAAGGATATCGTTTTGTGTTGAACTAGAATTTGCCCACAAGAATTTATTCAGACATCTTGTCATTTGTGGAGCATCTTCTACATAGTCCAATTGTATGGGTTTCAGAACGGTTTCGTCGAGCTAGTTTAAGCTCTTTCCTGCACCTGGTATCGTGCTGCGTTCAGCCATGGAGAAATAATGAAATGCACAGAAATGAGGTAGTCAGTGGCGCAAAACGAAAGCAAAGGATTCCATTAAGTAAGGGTAAAATAAACATTTCATTATTGATGACGTGGAAGGTGTGTGTTTCGTGTCTAATGGCCGGCGTGCTTTATAGCATTTTTCATAATCTATTACTATATATAAAAGTCAAGTTTTAACTTGCTGAATTGGCATTTCGTCCGCACAAATCGGCTTAACAATCCATAAATTATCAACACATCTTACAAACCAGCAAATCGTTTATTCGTAAAGGTTCAAGCAGTGCAATGAAGTTGCAAACCGTTTATTTGCAAAGAGTCGAGAGGTGCCAGACTTTGAAGAACCAAACGTCAATTGGTGGAAAAGATTTAGAGCACGGCTTAGACGTCAATCGATGTAAAAAAAGTAAGAGCACCGCTTAGACGAATCTGATTTTCAGGACTACAGTTCGGCATAATTCCGTTTATTTGCAAAGAGTCAAGAGGTGCAATGATTTAACATATTTACAAAGGCTCAAGCGGTGCAATTGTCTACGTTCTCTATAGTTATTTGCAAAGTTCGTCGATATAGTTAAAAACGAAGGGCCAAGCACTCCCATGCAGAGAAACCACTCCCAAGCACACTTCCAGACCTAAACCCGTGCCATAGAGAGGAGAGTTCCTTACTGAGAGATCGTTACGGGCAGCACGACTGAGAGTGGTGGCAGAGCACGGGGAGAAAAGAATGGAGAGTGAACTGTCATTCACGGCGTAGAGAGTGAGAACGTAGAGAGAGAGAGAGAGAGAGAGAGAGAGAGAGAGAAGCAGCGGCTTGGGGGTGGCTTGGCGTGCTCGATGGCGCTGTCTATGAAAGTGGCGACGTCGAGGTGGGGCTGGCAATGTGGCTCACGGTGGGGAGAAATACCTCTGTTTTCGGTGGTGTAAAACAGAGCACCTCGGGCTTGACGTCCTCGGCGCTGAGTAACTCCTTGACGAAGAAGACGATGAGGACTGCGACGAAAACGAGCTCCCACCCATTCTGCCTCCCAAGGACGTCGAGTTTACTCTATTTATTGGAAACTGAAGATTCTCCCGAGAATTTCTGAGGCATCATGGGGTTGGGAGCCAACTTGATTGGGCTCGGGGTCTGAATGCAGGCGAGGAGGGCAGCACCATTGACGATGACTTGGTGTATGGCAGAGACGATCTAGAAGGAAACCAAGTCCATTTGATCTTGGCCGATGAGTTGGTTGCGGTTGACGAGTCCGATAGGAAGCACTGCAGGTTATCCATTTTCTTTCGGACCGTGGAGAGATTTAGGAGCGACACTCGGGGGTCCGAGCTTCCTAGCCGAACCAGAGCGGGATCGAACCCCAGCTCGCCAGTATATCTCCCCGGAGTCAGGAAAGAATTGCCGGTGTTGAACATCTATCCTGATTTTGTCTCAGCAAAAATACTACCAATAGTTCAATATCGTAGAGGGTGAGGAGCAGAAGTAAAGAAAGTCTAGTACGTTTATAATACATTGAGTTTAGACTTCAAAAAAACAATAAAAGCATCATTGTGCCTGGGACGTGATCCTGATCATTCAAGTCAATAATCATACGTGAGGTTGAGATTCGTTTATTCTATTTTTGTTTGAAAAAATTACGTATTATAAGACCATGCATTGGTTTAGTTAAGGGTTACAATTAAAACTTAAATCCCAATTATTGCAGATAAAATACTATTGAATGATTGTTATGAGTAGACGATATATATATTGAGTGCATTGTTTAGACAGTAAACTATTTCATTTTCTTTTCTTTTTGAAATTTTGAGTTTTTAGATTGTATTTTCGGTGAAGATGGCAAGACTATCATGGTCTATAAGGCCCGCATAAAAGAAATAGTCATTGCAGTTTAATGGTTCATTTTCTTATCTCATTTGGTTGCGAAATTTTGTAAATGATCATATGCATTTTGATTTTGCTGTTCTCTCTTGCTCTGCTGTAGGCATTGTTTTGCTTATGGCCAAACAAATAGTGGGAAAAGTCATATAATGCAAGGCTCCGCATTGTATATTAATTTTTTAATATTATAAATTGACTATGAAATATTTATTAGTAAAATAAACTCTTTTATATATTCATATTCTATTTTATATATATTTGATATATTTTTTTTTAATAGTTGTGAAAGTGATTATGTATAATAAACTATTTAGAGTTATAAATTTAACATAAATAACGATTCGCGCGTTGCGCGGGTTATAGACTTAATAATAATAACCGTCTTTTTTTCTGTGTTTTTGCCCAGCGGCACGGCCCATTGGAATTCCACCGTCTTTGTCTATAATTTTGTAATTCTATTTAGTGGTGTAGAAACTAATACTGAACTGGAATGTTGCCACACCACAATTCGGTACTGCCATGATTTACTTTTAAGCGTTGAGTTTTGATCATCTCTATTAGGAGCGTAAAAGAGTTAATTTGGAGTGAGTCGAGTTTGATTTTCTGTTCACTAACAACTCATTTAATATTCGAGGGCAGTTCGAATTTGTTGCCTCGATTTGACATAGCATAAGTTTTGACAAACAGATTCTGACGTTTTGCTATTATCTAATTTATAAATTGTATATATACACAAATCAATTGAGCGGAATCTGAGTTTGATAGAGCTGATCTCATCGGCTTGTCGAGCAACCTTATTTATTTCAGACCCTAATCTCTACTTTTAGAGCTTCTTGTTAATCATTTTACATAAAATTGCAAAACAGATAAGCCACTGAGAGTGCTGTTGGAAGCTGAGAGAGGTGAAACAAACTGTATTTTCAGATAAGGCGGTGTCTTATGCGTAGTCACATCTTTGATGCTAAAAGGAAAATAAGTGTGAATTGCAAAATAATATAACTCACATTCATCCTAATCTGCCCGAATACCAGTTCATGAAGAGTTCAAAGGCAAGAGTAGAAAAATCCAATGAAATATGGTTTTTCATTTACCAAATTAAAGGAAGATTACAAAATTCAATAGAAAATAAAACAAAAATTCTCAACAGATATGACAAAACACTTGAACATATGAAATAAAAAACAGAGAACTCTTGACAGGTCAAATAGCTATATTAGCTATTGACATTGAAACATAAAGCAAAAGCAGGATGAAATATTTGGAATGGCATCCGCTTGCTGCAATTTTAGAAGAGTGTATTTGAGGCAGAGAAGAAGAATTCATGATCCAGCAATTTTGAAGATAGCAAATTCTTTTGCTATGAGAAATGCCATCCATCGCACTTGGAATTTGCAACAACTTGAATCACTGTTCTGAACCATCAAAGATCAAAGAAATATTCATCAGAGAGGTAGGTACAGACTCCCTACTACAACTACAATTCATATTTTCAATCAGTTAAACAATGGATTGCATGAGCAGTAAACCAGACCTATTCATATTCATAATCCCACTTAAGTTCGTTCTTTCCCCTTCTTCTTCTTTGCCAATGTGGTGCAAAGGATGAGCTGACAAATGTAATTAATTAGGGATAGACCATAGAAGTAATATTAATTAACCCTGTTTTGCCAAGGAATAAATCAGAAGGAATGAAAGGAACAAGATTTACCAACAACATTCTATCCAGAAGGAGCATCTTCAGCGTCAAAACTTCTGCTTGCAAATACAAGGTGGTGATGATAGATCACTTGACAAAAGGAACATATGCTCCCAACAAGCAAAACTTCTCCAGAGTCCAAATTAATTACTGCAAAATGAACATTACCGTTCCAATTACTGATTACAATAGCCCATAGTGAAACATCCATAGCGTGAGTGAACTCATGGAATCATACCCACTAGCGGATCAAAATAAAAGCAGTCACTTTTACTGAAATATGACATCCCTTTACGAAAAAGTTCTCACTTTTTCAATATCTCAACCTACATGAACTTTGTAAAGTAGACCTTAAAGTGATATTACGATTACGATCTATCCCTACTCATAGTCATATTGCTAATTGGCATAGAGAGAAGGCCTTGGAACATGCAATTTTTCCTTACCAATAATTGGCATATTGCTGATCTTGACAAAATCAGAATATCAATATACAGTTACGTAGCTTTCTTTGACCCCAATCATTCCTCAAGTTCGTCAAGATGAGCAATTTACCAATTTGTAAGGAGAAACTGCATGTTCGGAGGCCTTCCTTCTCTCTTTGTTTTGTGATTTGGGAAATTTGACAAACACCTGTTATGTCGTCAGGCAAACGAGAAGTAAAAATCACAGGAAGAATATTTAGACATTCAGCATACCACCAGAGTAGCAGCAAGTAAGAGGAGTGACGGGATCTCTACAATAACGCCATTGAACATTCGAAGGACCTTTGGATCAGAACCAAAACAAACTTATCGTTGGATTTATTCCTCTGCTGCTGTCATAGATGTATCTCCGCCACTGATTTCAACATAAGGGATGTCAACTATCATGCACCACTCTTCTTCCTGATCTTTCTTGCAGCGTTCTTCCAGCAGAGGACATTGACGGATTTCAAGTTTCTGGAGTGAGGGAGGTAGGCCATTCTTTGGGAAGGACCTCAACCTTTTGCAATTACATATATGAAGCTCTAGGAGTGACGGAGGTAGGCCATCCTCCGAAAAACACTTGAGCTTCTCAATCTGTTAAATAGCGTAGAACATAAAAGGGAATGCTGTCCTTTGCTCTTCCTTGTACTAACAACTAATGCAGATTGCATTCTGTCTTTGTATCAATTCAGTTAGAAAATCAAAATGGAAGAACTCCACAAAAAGAAAATTTTTCAAAACATTGATTACAACAATTTCAATGAATTTCTACAAACAAATATACAACCTTGAGGATAGCTGCACTGTGATGGGAAAAAAAGGGAATTGAGAAAAAAGAATCAGAATCTCAAATTGGTTTGAATGTGGGAAATCAACCCATCACTTTCTCAGACTAGTCCAAGGCAATCTAGAACTTCACATCATATTTTTGCAGTCCAATGACAGAGAGTATGATGGGGTATAGTTTGCTCTTCTAGCCTGCTTCTTCTGCAGTTTGTGATGGTAGAGGCTTCTGACGGCCACTGCCTATGGATGTGCTTGGCCTGGGAACTTGAGAACTGGTTATTGGCTTCTGCAACGGCTTCAAAGCAGCCATGATCTCAGCAAATGTGGGTCTCAATTTTGAGTCTCTAAAAAGTTAAATTGGATCTTTTGTTAGGAATGCAGATATGAATTTTAAGTATACTCGATACACTATAACAACCACGATAAACACAAAAATAGAAATTCGACCCACCACTACTAATTCATAAGAGAATTTAACCGTTTATGATCTTTCTCAATGGCACTATCATTATCTACTCTCTTTCTTTTAAGAGAGCAAAGGGATCATTCCTTGTCCATACTCGGTAGGAATGAATTGGACAAGAAGACAGTTATTTTGGAGAAAAGAAGATAAGAAGACAAGCCTTAACAGTTGAAATTCAATCATTCGCGATGTAACATGAAAGGTAGCTAGACATTGATTATGTGGCTATGAACAGCAAAATTAATAGCAAGAGAAAAGCAATATTACTTGCACATCCATTTTTTAGATAGTAATCGGAAGTTGCAACAGCTTGCATCAGTCTTTTGAACAATCTGCAAGCATTGAACAAATAAATATTCATCAGCCTATATCTATATATATATTCATATTCTTAATCAGTAAAACAGAGGATTTTTTTCTATACCGATTTCTATATTTATATGGATGTAAAAACATCCTTAGCAATCATATTCATAAGCCAATGTCGTGCAATTGATGATCTAACAAGAAGCAAATCCATAAATGAAAAAAATAATAAATCCATAAATGAAATTTTTTTTCCTTAGCAGTTGTCATACTGCTGATCTTGACCAAATCCGAGGAACAATATCTAGTTATGTAGCAATTTTGGAGCCCGATCATTTATCAAGTTCAGCAATTTTCCAATTTGAAAATAAAAAATTGCATGTTCGAAGACCTTCTCTCTTTGCTTGGAGATTTAGAAATCTTGACAAGCACTTGTTATGTCTTTATGCAAACGAAACAAGAACAAAAAACCACAAGAAGAATAGTTAGACAGTACATTCAACATACCAACCAGAATCGCAGCATGAAATAGGAGTGGTGGATCTCTCCAATGCTACCATTCAACATTCAAAGGACCTTTGGATCAGAGCCAAAACAAACTTATCTTTGGATTTATTCCTCCATTTCTGTGTCGTAAATGTATTCCTCCATTTTTGTGTCGTAAATGTCTATGCCATTAATTCGAACACAAGGGATGTCAGCTATCTTGCGCCACTCTCCTCCCTGATCTTTCTTGCAGCGTTCTTCCAGCAAAGGACATCCACTGATTGCAAGTTTCTGTAGTGAGGGAGGTAGGCCATACTTTGGTAAGGACATCAACTTTTGGCAATAAGAGATGTCAAGTTCTAGGAGTGAGGGAGGTAGGCCATCCTCTGAAAAACACGTGAGCTTCCCAAATTCAAAGATCCACAATGTTTTAAGAGAGGTGAGTTTTCTTAAGCCTTCGGAAGACAGGCATTCCAAATTCGAGAAATCTGAAATGCGGATACTTGTTAGAGAGGCAGGCAACGTCATATCTGGAAAGGACACCAGATGCTGACATCCACCAATTTCAAGATGATTTAGGTAAGTGAGGTTGTCCAGCCCCCAATCGAACAAGGCTTTAGTGATTTTAAGATAAGCGATCGAAAGTGTTGTTAGGTTTGTGGGAAAACCTTCTTTGGAAAATGATAAAATGCTCGGACAATTCCGTACTTCCAAATCTCGAAGAGAGGTGAGGTTGTGTATGCCTTTCTGCAGTCCCTGCATTTTCTCACAATTAAATATATAAAGGTGTCTTAGGTTGGAAGGGAGCAACTCTCCACCATTTAAGAATTGAAGATTTTCACAACTGGAGATGTTGATACTTGTCAGAGACAAGTTATGATGAAAACACTTAGCTATTGACTCCAGCTTCGGACAACTGTAAATATCGAGGCATTGAAGTGTGGCTGGTAATTCTTCGCTTGATGTTAAGAATTCAAGGGATGGACAATTGCTAACGTACAAGACCTCAAGAAGAGATGTGATGCCATTGCTGCAACTACTGTTGTTTGTATCATTATCATGATCCTCTACCAAATTCCTTATACTCTTGCAGTCGCTTACATATAGCTTCTTTAAAGCTGGAGGTAGACGGCTTCTGGCAAAATGCGTTAGCGAATCACATTTCTTTATTTCAATAAACTGAAGACACGTGTTGTTGTACATCAACGCCTTGGGTAATGATTTCAAGGCTATGCAATCACGGATAGTAAAAGATGTGATTCCGAGTTGGAGACGCTCTTGATCAACTTCTTCCGCCACCAAAGAGACGAGTTTGGGACAATTACAAATGTTGAGAGAATGCAAAAATGGGAGATCATGTGGCAATGATCCCACCTTGCCTGACCACAAAGTCGTAAGCTCCTCACAGCTTTCAATACTTAAATTTTCTAACTTTGCCAGTCCTTCCATATCAACCCCTTGATCTGAAATTGCTGAAAGTGAAGTGTAGAATGTTATTGATTTAAATGTACCCTTGCTTTCACACACCACCCCTTCGTATTCCCCAATATTAAATTTGCATTTATCTGGAAAGCATGAAATTGAGACCACCAACTGCGCACAATCAATTATCTCAACTTTGTTTAGTAAAGGAAGGTTGTTTGGTAACTTCCCTAATAGTTTCGGACAGAGACAAAGGGAAAGCTTACGTAGATTTGGGAGTACTTCACAAGGACTCCAATTCTCCCACTCCTCCATGTCATAGAAATGCAAAGTCTCTAAGGATCTAAAACATTGTGCGAAACAATTACCGCCACAAAATTCAGAACCAACACTCTTCACGTTAGCCATGCCCTTGATCCAAAGATTTTTGAGTGATGGCAAATATTGCCCCAATGGAGGTAATGATGTGCACTTGTAACAATATTCTAATCTCAATGAGACCATATGAGGAAATGAAGGAGATGTTAACCAATTAGGAAATTTTGTACCACCATAGTTAATTATAACCAGCTCCATCAAAGCGTCGTGAGGCCATAGCCCATTTAGTACCTCTAGTTCACTTGTCCTATCTTCATCAATGTATTCACTATATTTCAACCACAACTCACTAATTTTCGTCTTTTTAATCAATTCAGCATCCTTTGCATCCTTCGGATCAATCACATTCTCTAATCTTGAAATGCGGAGTGTCCCTCGAAGATGCTTCAAAGGTCCAAGCTCCTTTATTCCAGAGCAACTGTCTTTTCCCAGAACTAGATTAGATAGTGTTTGAAGACAAGTTAGTTTACCTATTTGCATAGGCATTCCTTCCAAACTATCTGCACCTTCAATGTTGAGGTGGCGCAGGTTGACCAAGTTTCGAAACATTAAAGGTAATTTCTTTAGACGAATACAGTTCTCCAACAACAATGTTTGTAAGTTGTAAAGACTAGTTATTGATTCTGGCAGGAGTCTTATTCGAGTTTCTGAAAGGTTAAGGTACCGCAGATGCTTCAAATCACCAATAGAATCCGGTAGCTCTGTTATGCAGTATCCATTGAAAGATAACACTCTTAAACAACGTAATGTTGGAACCAATTCAAAAGGAACATGATGAGCCAAATAGCAATAACCTGGATCTGGTAGCATGAGAGGTAAGAATGTACGTAAACTTGTGAATTTAGAAAAAACCTCAAACTTTTTAGTTACATCAAATTTGCTTCCCAAATAAGATGAGTGGCGTGCCTTTATAGGAATATTCTCATGCTTATTACCTCCAACCCTATCTTCCATTCTAAAGCATGTATCGCTTGCAACCGACTGAGCCAAATCATTGATGAGGTCATGCATCACAAATTGTGATTCATTAAAACGTGACTGTTGGAAAAATGACCTTGACAACAAATTGCGAAAATATTTGAAACCCAAATCTTCCATTTCCTCTTCATCTTGTAAGGGTTGAATCAGACCTTCTGCCATCCATAATAGAACCAACTGCTTCTCCTCAAATTCATAGTCCTTTGGTAGTATTGAACAGTAAGCAAAGCACCTCTTCAAATGTGAAGGTAGATTGTCATAGCTTACCATAAGAGAGGAAGGAATTCCACTTGCTTCTACTGGAATATCCCATATCTTATTCTTCAAAACTTTTTCCCACTCATTGCGGTCTTCATCTTCACTGCGTAAGACTCCTGCAATAGTTTTTACTGCCAATGGCAGGCCTTTACACCTTCTAACGAGTTCCTCACCAATATCTTTAAGGTTTAGATGGGCACTAAAGTCTCTTGTTTCCAATGCATGTTGGGTAAATATGGACAAACAAGCTTCATTCGACAACAACTCCAATTGAAAAGGCTCAATTTCCTTGTTTCTCATTAGTGATGAGACTCCCTTATTACGAGTTGTGACGATAATACCACTTCCCGGAGCCCCTGCTTTAAATGGAGCACGTAGAAGAGTCCAATCATTGAAGTTCTCATTCCAAACATCATCAAGAATTACTAGAAACCTTTTCTCATGTAGTATTTTCTTCAATTGGACTTGCAACCAATTTAGATCTTTGTCAGCACAGTCTAATTCCTTGGTCATAGATTGTAAAATCGTTTTTGTGACTTTAGCAACATCAAAATCTTCAGAAACACAAGCCCATGCTTTTAGATCGAAAAAGCTGTCCACTTTTTCATTATTGTAAATGAGCTGTGCGAGGGTTGTCTTTCCAATACCCCCCATACCAACTATCGGAATCACATTGGGTACTTTAGTCAAGGCATGATCACTATGTTTATCACTTATCAATAATTGAAGTACAGCCTCTGCGACTTCCTCCCTACCGTAGATGTGATCTTCGGTCTCCACAGAAGTTGAGGGAGGTCTCTCCCTTCTATTGCTTGGCCTCACACTAGAATTTTCCTTCAAATCCAGTAGATTTTTTTGTATCACGAGATCATTAAATCTTGAATTTATTTTATCTATCTTTGAACCCAGCCTAATCTTGAAGTTAACATCACTTGGAGTAAAAGCAGTAAACCAAGAAGGGATGAGATTTCGTACCATACTAGCGCTAGCTTGACTTTCACCGGCCATCAACTTGCGTTCATGCAAAGCTTCTGTGGTGAACTCATCCAGTAAATCTTCCATGTCGTAGAACAAGTCTCTGAGATCATCAAGCCAATATTTCACTGTCTTTTCAGTCCGTTGCTGCTCCTCTGCATCATCAAGCACCCTTTGAATTATTGTCATGGTTTTGCGCCACTTGTCCAGCTCATCTCGAATTCCCTCTAGGCGAGCAAATTTCAGCAAGTCGGAAGACAACAGTCGGTCATACAACACGTCAAGGCATTTAGAAAGAAGGAACTCTGCCATTGTTTTCGTTGGAGAAAGGAATCGAATTAAGGAGAAAGTATGCAAATAAAGAAACACTACTGCTTTAGGCCTTTGTTGTTTTGGTGAGAGAGAAAAGAACGAAGCAAGACTATTTATTTCCCAAGTGTATGGCATTTTTGTATTCGGTTAGGGCCCGCCATGATCATTATCAATCTGAGGTGCTCAATTAATGTTGGATCCTAATTTGTAATAAAAATTAGTACTTTATGGGTTTCACGGAATCCAAATCTCAATAAAATTTTCAGATTTTTCATTTAATTTTCTGGAAATTCTTTATGGGTAGATGGCTCAGTTTTTATTGCTGACTTATTAGTCCAAGTCTCCTCTCTTTCGGGTCTTTTTCCAGTACTCGGTTTTTTGTTTTCATTTAATTCAATCACATGGTATGGACTCCACCACAGTCGGCCACATTAATTCAATAAGATAAAATATATTTAAAAAACAACTTTACAATTTGAATTTCTCAAATTAATTATTGCCAATTACGGGCTTGCAAATTAAATAAAAGATTTTCTGGAAAATTTTAAATAATAATGTAAATAGTGTATTCTATAAGATTCTTGCCACTTTACAAATAGATTTTCTGGAAAATTTTAAAGAAATTCAATATAGCAGAAATTAATTTATAAAAAGCTATGTATAATCTTAGATATGGCTTGCAACTCTTCGAGTCTCCCTTTTTTTGTTTTTTTGTTTTTTTTGTTTTTTTTTTTGTTTTTGTTTTTTTTTTTAAAATTTTTTAAGTCGCATTGATATGGTCACAATTACTATCTGTGATGATTCTTTCTCTTTTTCTTTTTGATCGTCTTTTATTTGGTTCTGTCACATTGTGGGGAGTGGACCGATCGACCGCAATTTCAATCAACTAATATTTTAAGAATTATGAAAACAAAAAATGGCAATGGATAAAGTATAAAAGTATGGATTTATTCCACATCTCACTATACCATAGTGATTAGGGCATCCATTTTTATATTAGAGAAATGATATTTACAGTTATAAAATGTGCAAGCACAGCACATTTAAAAAAAAAAAAAAAAGTGAATAAATATAGTATAAAGTTTTTCTCACTATGTATTATTTGATTTTGTAGTTATGCCAAATTCCAAAAACTTGTGTTCAAGTCTCCTTTTTTCTTTTAAGTCTTTTTCCACTTTGTTTTTTCTTTGATTCCTCTTATTCAACTGTGACGTCTTCATAGTGGGAATGTCGACATACAGCTCTAATTCTCTAGAGGTCTCTTTGGCACGCTAGTAGTGCCTGACAACCCTCCACACTCTCAAGCCTCCAACTCCTCCTCTCCATCAATGGACATGGAACAATTGATTCACCAAACAGAAGCCCTCTCTTGGGAAGATCTACATCTATCTCTTGGTTCCGATTTTGCGAAGGAAGAAAATGAGTTAGCACTTATAGGTAAGATAGTGGCAACACGCCCATTGAACAGAATTTCCCTGCATGCATCCTTTCGTGCGGCTTGGAGCTTTCTCAGCAAATTTCACATAGAAGACCTGGAAGAGAATCTCTTCCTTTTCACATTTCAAAGTGCAGGTGATAAAATGTGAATTTTCAACCAAATTCCCTGAAACTTCAAAGGGCATCTCCTTATTCTCAAAAATTGCCCTGCAAAAATCACATGGCGAGAGATCCAGCTCAACTCATCATCATTTCATATACAAATACATGGTCTCACCAGAAACCACATGACAAAAGAAAATGCAAAGAAAATAGGTAATGCCATGGGTAATTTTCTAGGTGTGGATACTGACCATCTCTTTGGATTAGCCAGTAAAAAATTCATTCGAATCAAAGTAGACATAGATATCACAAAACCACTTAAGCAAGGTTTCTGGGAACCAAGGGATTTGAAATGTGATACATGGGTCTCATTCAAGTACGAACGTTTATCGGATATCTGCTACGGTTGTGGACGAATTGGGCACTCCCAAACCTTCTGTAACTCCTGAAATCCTAACAGTGGACAAATGCCATTCGAGCCTTGGCTTCGAGTAGAATCCCCAATTTTCAAGATGGAAAATCCCACTCATTGCGATCAAGATAAGGTTCCTAGCCACTCCATGAACAATTACCCAGAAAAGGAAAGAAAGCAGGGAAACGAAATTACAGACATGGACACTTCGGATAGCAGGGGTATGAATTACTTGGCCCTTATCTCACCCATGTCTCCTGTAAATGAAAATACGGATAAACTCCCAGTTGAAACTTTATATGGGAAAGGGAAAGCAATATTAACAGAAGAAGAAATCTTTGTAAGGGGGAACTCCTTCGTTAAAGGAGTATGAGAGGATGAACTGGATTTTCGCCAAATCACAGACCAAGGTGTGGATAGAGTTTTACCCATTCGGAAACAGCCGATCAAGGTTCGTTCGGCCCAGGAGCTCATCTCAAGTTCCTTTCTAAACGATCACCATCGCAACCCCCACATAGATGCAATCGGAAAGCAGAGAAAGGAAATCCTTACTTTCGGAATATCGATGGGGCAAAAGCTATCCCAACTACTAATGGCATCTCCGACGTCTTCCTCAACCCCTAGCAGCGGTCCTCTCGACAGCAAAACTCTAATGGTTTCAATGGAGGAGATGAACTCATCGACTGTAGACTACAGTAATCCCTCAGAAGAATTAATGGATTCCCTAACTACCAGGCAATATTCATTCAATCCGAGTGAAATTCCCTCTGTGCAGATCTATCCGAATCTCGACCCATCAATCAACCAAGCTGCGAAGATCGCTTCATCAATTGCCTATCAGGATCCTTGCAGTAATGGCAACTGGAATGAACCAAAGGAATTACTCTCGTCACCTGAAGATCTGGTCGCTAGTCAGTTGAAGACTAAAGTAGATAGCTTTATGCAAACCAACAAAGATGGGTCTCCGTTGACCGAAAATGATGCTGCAAGCCACGTGAGTAAAAGACAGGCAGTTCACATTTCGCACCTTCCATCAAATCCCAACCGGTTCATCTAAGTGCTTCTCCAGTTGTACCAATTCACCCATCTGCACCAAGAAAACTAGGGCCCAATATAAGATATGTAGCAAAAATCACTTCCTCTTCTCAAGATGGTCCACTTGCATATGATCTCTCTTATAAATCTTCTGGATCTTCCATTTCACTAGTACCCATCACTGGGTTGGAGGTCTCACAAAAGAGAGCAGCTTCTGCAAGCATTCAGGAAACAAACCCACTGAAAATAAAAACACAGAAGACATCAGAGATAGGCTTTTCAAAGTTAGAGAGCATTCCAAAAATCATTGAAGATGAGGAAAAGGAAGCGGCAGTCTCGCTTCTATCTATCAAAGCCAAGTCAGGGAAAATCAAAAAAGAAAAAGATGCTGCTAGAGCTAAACCATACACCAAAGCTGCATCCAAGGCACTTCTATCCGGTAAATCCAAAAAAGCTAAAGAGGCGGGCTCTACCATGCCTACAACAGCCCCATGAAGTCCTTGGTATGGAATTGCAGGGGACTAGCCTGTCCCAAAGCAATCAGAAATATAAGGGCTTTTATAAATACGTTTAATCCGGATATTATCTTTTTGTCAGAAACTATGGTGTCAAATAATAGCACCACTTCTATTGTAAATAGGTTAGGTTTCCACCATTTTGTGCATGTCCCTGCCTCGGGAAAAAAAGGAGGCCTTTTGTTACTGTGGTGACCGGGTGTGGATTTTGAACCGGTCCACCTTAATATTAATGCAATCTCTATTTTGGTTTACTTTGACCCTCCAAATATTCTCTGGTTAGCAACTTTTGTTTATGCTCCAACTTAATGGCACTACAAAGCAGATTTCTGGACCCACTTGGGCTCGATACAGAGTTCTTTTCCGGGTCCTTGGCCCTGCATTGGGGATTTCAACGACCTATTAAGCCAATAGGACAAATCTGCGGGAGACCAGTTGCGTCCTCCTCTATAGGTGGCTTGCAAAACCTTATGGATTCTCATGGACTTATTGATGTCAGTTTCTCGGGTCCTACTTTCACATGGACAAATAATCGGAATGGAAGATCATTGATAAGAGAACGGTTGGATCGTGGTATAGCAAATGTAAAATGGCGCATACTCTTTTCGGATGGCACCATCCAGCATATAAACTCTTCAGCTTCAGATCACAACCCCCTCTTGCTCAACACTATGAAAGAAAGGAAAAATGTATCTCCTTTTAAATTTGAAGAATTCTTGACATGGGAGCCGTTTAGCATCGTTATCATTCAAGAGGCTTGGAACCATCAATTCCATGGGAACCCAACATTTATTCTATGCAACAAAATTAGGGAAACAAAAAAGGCTCTCAAGAGCTGGAACAAACTCCACTTCAGGAAGATTCAGACCAACATTAAGCAACTCAAAATAGAGTTAAACAATCTTTAGAGCAACCCGCAGAACCAGTGGAGCATCCAGAGAGAGAAATTCCTTCACCAAAAGCTTCAGGAACAACTCAAGAATGAAGAAATTCTCTGGAGACAGAAATGAAGAATCAACTGGCTAACTACGACTGATTTGAACACAAAATTCTACCATTTGTCAACAACTATACGTTGTAGGAGGAACGGGATCGACTCTATCAAGCTAAACCCAGGTAATTGGACAATGGATCAGGCTACTATTGAATCTACCTTCATAGATCATTTTACATCCATTTACACCTCCATACATCCAATATTTCCAGAGCATCTTGAAAATATTTTTGAAAGACAGATTTTAGAAGAAAAAAAGTAATTCTCTTATTGCCTTGCCATTGGAACCTAAAATCTATGGAGCTCTCCAGCAAATTCTGAACCATAAAGCACCAGGGCCAGACGGGATGACTGCAAAATGTCATCACAAAATCATCACAAAGATTCTTGCAAATCGCCTTAAAAAATTCCTCCCATCTATTATCTCCCCTTTCCAAACAGCTTTTGTTTCGGGCCGCAACATCAAAGAAAATTCTATAATTGCTCACGAGATATTCCACTATCTTAAGCATCATAAAGGGAGGAAAGGACAAATGGCTATAAAGTTGGACATGGAAAAAGCTTTTGATCTTATAGAATGGAACTTTCTTTATGCTGTCATGAGAGCTTTGGGTTTTAACTCGATCTGGATAAACCTCATCAAGAATGTATTTCAATGGCCACTTTCTCAATCCTTATAAATTGCTCCCCAAAAGGTTTCTTCAAAGCACAAACGGGCCTTCGACAAGGTGGCCCCATTTCACCTTTCCTGTTTATTCTATGCACAAAAGTTCTCTCAAGACTATTGGCAAGATCAGAAGCTAGGAGGAAGATAGAAGGTCTCAAAATCAGTAGAGAAAACCCTCAAATATCTCATCTTTTATTTGTAGATGACTTAATCATTTTTACAAAATCAAAGGCAAGATCAGTACAGGCAATAAATGAAGTACTAGAAAAATATCAAGCATGGTCTGGCCAACGTATCAATCAAAGTAAGTTCTCTATTTTCATCACTCAAAACACTAGTCAAGCAACAAGAAGGATGCTTTCGGAAAACATGCCATATAAAGAATCTTCATCAAAAATAAAATATCTGGGATTGCTGACAACTTTTGGGAGATCCAGAAAAGAGGACTACAAAGAAATGCTGGAGAAAATAAATAAGCATCTTGAGGGCTGGAAATCAAAAATGCTTTCTCAAGCTGGTAGAACCATGCTCATCAGAACAGTTGTGGGGGCTATTCCCACCTATCAAATGGCGACTCACCTGATTCCAAAATCAATCTGCAAGAAACTGGATAAGAGCTTCGAAAATTTCTAGTGGGGTAAATCAAAAGAACAAACGCACAAGCTCTGTCTAAAATCATGGAAAACTATCTGTCAGCAAAAAAAAAAGGGGGGCCTGAGATTACGTCTAATGGAAAACATGAATATAGCCATGCTAGCAAAGACCAGATGGGAATTGAGCAATCCTAGTAATAGCATATGGCACTTATTGCTATCCAAGAAATATCTACAATCAACGGTCTTTGAATTAGCTTCTCAAAGAGTAACTAACTCGAGCCTCTAGAAAGGAATTCTCAAGACAAGATCACTGCTGTGAAAAGGTACATGTTTCAAAATTGTAAATGGCCTATCTGTGAGAGCTTGGCTCGATCGTTGGATCCCAACTCTGGAAAATTTTAAACCTCTTCCCCTCGCACACACAGTAGATATCTCTTCCTCATTAAAGGTATCAGACCTGATCATCCAGAACAACAGAGTTTGGAATCTCCCTTTATTAACATCTCTATTCCAACAACAGAGTTTGGAATCTCCCTTTATTAACATCTCTATTCCAACAGGAAAGCATAAATGAAATCTTGAAGATTCCTCTTCCAAACTCAAAACTTTGTTCGGATAGCCTCTTTTGGACAATAATCCAAAATGGAAAATTTTCTGTAAAAAGTGCCCACCACCTTGTCTCGTCTATTGCAAGCACTACCAAAGAAATTATCCTGAATATTCCATGGAGGAAAATTTGGAATCTTAAAATTCATGATCGCCATAAGCTTCTCCTATCGAAGATACTTTGGGATATTTTACCCACGAGAGAACGCCTTAGAAGATTCATCCCAAGTCTGCCATCTATAAATTGTCCACTTTGTAATGAGTCTGAAGAGGCCCTTCTGCACCTTTTCATTGAGTGTCCCATATTTAGAATCCTCTGGAACCACAGCAAATGGCCTTTAAACTTATCATCTTTGGGAGTAAATTCAATGTCAGAATGGTTTCAGTATATTATACACCCCAAACAAAAACTAGACCTGGCCTCTCAGGAAGAGCACCCTTTCAAAATCTTTCCTGGTCTGATTCTAGATTTTATATGGAGACTCCGAAATGACCAAATTCACAATCCCAAAGATCTCTCCCTTCAAAATCAAAACAGCTAAACCTTTCTTATCAAGAAAATCTACATGCATGGAAAGAAAATGTCAATACAAAAAAGGAGAAAGAATGGGAAAATCCCTTGGGAATCATATTTGCATTTCTTTTGATGCAACAATAAGGAACTCTTTTTCTCTAGCCTCTGTAGTTAGCAGAGACTCAACTAGGGAAGTCATTGAAATTTGGACCGAACGCAATCTAACTACAACACCTGTGATCGCTGAGGCTCTTGCGGCTAAACTAGCTTTCAAAATGGAGGAACATCTTAACCACCCCTACATATCTCTAGTTGGGGACTTTCAGTTGATTATCTTCTCCATCTATAAAGAGGAACGCATCTGGCAAATAGAATCAATTTCAAATGATATTGTAGCTTCATTGGAATCTCAATCTCGCTCTGGTTGGAAATTCCACAAGATAGATCGATCTCAAAATTGACTTGCGCACTCGGTAGCGCAATGGCAGCTACAAACTTACTGTTTGGTAGCATTCCGTTAGAAGTTATTCCTAACTCTATATCGTATATTGATAGTGGGAAGGACCCTCCTTGATGTACTATATTTCCCTATTTTTATTATATATGCAAGCTTGATTAGAAAAAAAAAAAAAAAAAAACTGTGACGTCTTCATTCCCCTCTTATAAAATGATAGTAGTCGAGGCGTCTGGATTTTGGCCTCTCGGGTCAAATGCCCCTAGCGCACAGTGACAGCAAGGGTGTGCTTACATGCAATACAATCTTGTGCAGCTAATTCACAACGAAAATTTTAAAAATGACAGTCATTACTAATACTACCAGAAATTAAAGTTACAACACCAAACAAATATCCATAAGCCACAATATTTACCAAATTTCAGCATAAAAATATTACATTCATATGAATAAATTTAAAGAAAATCTAAATAAGAAAAAGGCCCCTAAGTCTTCACTCTCTAGACGGATCTAGAGCTCCATACTCGTAATCTCTCTCTGCATCAAAATTTACAATTATGAGGAGCGGAACCACAAGTGGGGACACCACAGTGAGATTTCTCAAAATCTCAACAAGTGAAGTAAAAAACTAACACTAAAAATACAAGCAAGGAAAAATATGAAGTTATGCAAAAATGGTAATTTCATAAGACTCTAACATCTACCATTATTATAAATCACCAGTGTCTTCCCAAACTTCACAGAAAAGCACCACACACTCAAAATCACTTTTTGCTTTTGAAAAGTCACCATTTAATTAAGGTATGCACCATGGCCTCCCTTAGGGACCATCCACACACTCTGTCTCCCTTCACCACACGACGGGTAATGACCATGCGCATGACTTTATAATGAGCGATATCCAACTTCGTTCCTGGCTCATACGTGACCGGCATCCTCTAGCTTTTCCTAGCAGAGTAGCCACAGAATCAGCATGAGAGCGTTAGCGACTTGCTCGAGTCGATCATCGCTTGACGACAACCCAGGGGATATCACTCAGTTTTACAAGCTCCCAAGTGACCAAAGGAGTTTCACTGAGGTAATGTTCCATCTCGGCTTGGGGTTCTGATCCACATAAAGTCCATACAATCATTTAATTAATGCATGCACCATAGTCTCCCCTAGAGACCATCTGCACACTCCGGCTTCCTTCATCATACCACAAGTAACGATCGTACGTGTGACTTCATAAAGAGCGATACCCAGCTTTGTGCCCAACGAGTATGTGACCAGGTATCCTTTAGCCTATGCCATTAGAGAGGCCACGGAGTCAACACAAGAGTGTTATTGTCTCGTCCAAGCTAGTTGCCACCAGGCGACAACCCAGGGAATGTCACTCAGTTTTACGCACTTCCGAGTGACCAGAGGAGCTCTACTAAGATAATGCTTCATCTCAACTTGGGGTCGTGATACACACACTCACAAAAACATAATTTTAATAAGAAAATTATATAAGAACAACAATACTACAATTTGTTTTCAACTAAGTATAAAAAATTATTATTTTATCTACTTTAAATTGCTGCAAGTACAAAAATTTTGAATTAAAGTAAAAAATATTATATTTTAATATGTAGTAGTACTTGAGTTGTAATATAGTTGGTGGCATATCATTATCATTTTTAATATATGACACCAAAACACATATTCTTTCTATTTTTTTAATAGATTATAATATTTATACACACTATATATAGATGAAGAAATTGTAGTATTGTATAGATGAAGAAATTGTAGTATTGTTTAGATCAAAGTTTCCTCAAATTCGTGCCTCGCCTTGAGAGCCTTAAGCGAGAGAGAGATAGATACACATATAAAGTAGACCTTACAACATTTAATATTGGTACTTGTACAAATATTTTTTGCAACATTATATAAGCCATAAATTTTGTAGAGTCCACTTCATATATTTGGATTAGAAGTATCCCAATTTGAATTAAGGTTGAAGCTGGCAACCCTAAGTGGAAGACAAATTATGTAGGTTAATTTTAACGATACAAATTAAAGAGAATTTCAGGACATGATGAAGAAATCCAAAGCTCCCTCCAGACATCTTCTCCATGATCTGTCTACGTCATCATCTTCTGACTGACCGCATTCAATCGTGAAAATTACTCTAATGGGTAGATGGCACATTTTTTATGGCATTAATTATTTAGCCAAAGTCTTCGATCCTGTCTTTCAAGTCTCTTTCCAGTACTCTGATTTTTCTTCGATTCATTTAATTCAATCGCATGGTATGACTATGTAGGTTTTTTTTTTTTTCTTTTTAATATCATTGAGTTGCCGAGAGTGGATGAGAAATTCAAACCTACAAAAGAAATCCTTGGAAATTACGGGTATAAAATTTGTAGTTCAACATGAAAATGGGATTACTTTAATTCATTACAAATTTACAATTAGATATAATAAATGAAAAATTGCATCAACAGCTATGGAAATTTGAGAGAGAGAGAGAGAGAGAGAGAGAGAACATTTTAAGCATTGGGGCTCCAAAATATTACCATGAGAAGGTGTCGCTTATAGCTAGACATTGATTATGTGGATATGAATATCAAAACCACATAGAAAGACTTGCTGCTGCAATTTTAGAACGTATGTTGAGGCAGAGAAGAATCCATGATCCAGCCATTGTGAAAACAACAAATATATGGGGTTTGAAGAGTGCAATCTAATCATTTTAAGCACCCTCTTGACAGCTCTTATAAGCATTGGGCATCCAAAACATGAAGAAAGACTTGGCATGCCAACAACTTGCTACTGCAATTTTACAAGAGTATGTTGACGCAAACAAGGAATCCATGATCCAGCCATTGTGAAGAAAGAAAATATATGGGGTTTGAAGAGTGCAATCTAAGGGCCCACCACATTGAGAATTAGAGCCAAATATTTGCTATGAGAAATGGCATCAATCTCTTATATATATGTATATTAATATTCTCAATCAGTAAAACAAGGGATTTTTTTTCTATACAAATTTCTCTCTTTGCTTAGAGATTTGAAAATTTTGACAAACACTAATTAACGGCGTTATGCGAACCTAATGAGAACAAAAAATCTCAACAAGATTATTTAGACAGTTAGCATACCAACCAGGGTCGTAGCAAGCAATAGGAGTGAAGGGATCTCTCCAATGCTACCATTCAACATTTAAAGGAACTTTGGATCAGAGCCAGAAAAAACTTATCTTTGGATTTATTCCTCCATTTCTGTGTCATAAATGTATTTGTGATTAATTTCAACACAAGGGACGTCAGCTATCTTGCGCCATTCTCCTCTCTGATCTTTCTTGCAGTGTCCTTCCAAGAGACGACATTTGTTGATATGAAGTCTCTGAAGTGAGGGAGGTAGGCCATTCTTTGGAAAGGCCCTCAACTTTTGGCAATTATAGATACGAAGTTCTAGGAGTGAGGGAGGCAGGCCATCCACTGGAAGGGACACCAGCTTCTCGCAGTCAAAGATATACATTTTTTTAAGAGAGGCGAGTTCTTTTAAGCCCTCGGAGGACAGGCATTCCAGATTTGAGCAGTCTGTGATGATGAGGTTAGTTAGAGAGGCGGGCAACGTCATATCTAGAAAGGACACTAGATGCTGACATCCACCAATCTCAAGTTGATTAAGAAAAGTGAGGTTGTCGAGCCCTTAATCGAACAAGGCTTCAGTGATTTTGAGATTAGAGATCTCAAGTATTGTTAGGTTTGTGGGAAGACCTTCTATTGGAAATGATAGAATGCTCGAACAATTCTATATATACAATCTTTGAAGAGACGTGAGGTTGAATATGCCATTGGGCAGTGCCAGTAACAAGAATGAAGAAACCCTAGAAAGGAATCGAAACTGATCGTATTCAACAAAGTCCCAAAAGTTGATCTGAGAATGTTCAACTGTACAGGTATTTATAGAAGACTAAATAATCTAACCTAACTACAAGTGAAAGACTAAAATGCCCTAAATAAAAACTATACAATATCAAATATTAAATAACATAACTATACATGTATAAAAGAATAACTTTACAATAAATCTAATTACTTTACAACTTAATAGCCAGTATTTTCTTACAGTAGAATATATCAAGTTTCCTCAGGTTGGAAGGGAGAAAGTCACCCCCATTCAAGAATTTGAGATTTTCACACCGGAAGATACTAATGCTTTCAAGATACGAGTTATGATGAAAATTCTTAGCTACTGACTCTAGCTTTGGACAATTGTATATACTGAGAACTCGAAGTGTTGCAGGTAATTCTCCACTTGATGTTAAGGATTCGAGGGATTGACAATTATCAATTTCCAACTTGTCAAGAAGAGATGGGATGCTACTACAACTATTGTTGGTATCGTCATCATCCTTCTCCTCCACTAATTTCCGCATTTTTTTTGCATCGGCTTATTTGAAGCATCTTTAGAGTTGGAGGTAGCTGGCCTCTTGCAAAATGAATTAGCAAATCCCATCTAGAGATACTAATATACGCAAGACAAGTGCTGTCGTACATCACTGCCTTTGGTAAGGATTTCAAGGATTTGCATTCCTCCATCAAAATTGTTTGGAGCGTGGATGGCATACCCAGTTGGAGCCCCTCTTCTACTTGATCATCCGTCACCAATGATACAAGTTTGTCTCATTTTTGTATGTTTAAAACACAAAGAAATGGGAGTTGTGGTAGTGATCCCACATCCTCTGACCACAAATGCTTCACCTCCTCCCACCTTTCAATACTTAAAAATTCTAACTTTGCTAGCCCCTCCACATCAAATCCTTCTATTCTACAAGTGAGTTCTGAGATTGTTTGAACAGAATCAGATCCTATTGACTTGAATGAAACCTTATTTCCACACACCACCCATTCGTATCTATCAATTACTATTTTGCATTGATTTGGGAAGCTTGAAACTAAAACCACCAACTGCCCACAATTATTTATCTCAACTTTGTTTAGTAAAGGAAGGCTGGTTGGTAACTTTCCCAATAGCTTGGGACACCGAATAAGGGAAAGTACACGCAGTTTTGGGAATTCTTCACAAGGTCTCCAGTACTCCCACTCATTCATGTTCTTGAAACTCAGAGTCTCCAAGGATTTAAAACTTTGTAACGAACCATCTCCACAAAACTCTGGACCAACATTCTTCATGCTAGACATGCCCAATGATTAAAAGAATTTTGAGCGATGGCAGTTGCCTGAATGGGGGCAACGCGGTGCACTTGTAACAATTTTCTATTCTCAAGGAAACCATATGAGGAAACGAAGGAGGTGTTAACCAAATTGGAAATTTTGTGCCACCATAGTACCTTATATATAACAAGCTCCTCCAAATCATTGTCGGGCCGTATCCCGTTGAGTATCTTTAGTTCACTTGTCCTGTCTTTCGACTCATCAATGTCTTCACTCCATTCCAATGACAATGCAATAATTTTAGTCTTTTCAATTAATTTTGTATCTTTTGCATCCTCCGGTTCAATCACATTCTTTAATCTTGAAATGCGGAGTGTCCCTTTTAGATGTTTCAAAGGCCCAATCTCCTTTATCCCCGAGCAATTGTCTTTTCCCAGAATTAGATTATACAGTGTTTGAAGACAGTTAAATTCTTCCAAGGAATTTGCACCTTCAATATTGAGGTGGCACAGATTGACTAGATTACGAAACATTACAGGTAATTTCTTTAGACGAGTGCAGTCTTTCAACAACAATGTTTGTAAGTTGTAGAGACTAGTTATAGATTATGGTAGCTTTCTAATTTTAGTTTTGGAAAGGTCAATGTATTGTAGATGCTTCAAATCACTGATAGAATTTGATAGCTTAGTTATCTAATACCCATTAAAAGATAGCACCCTTAAGTATCGTAATGTTGGAACCAATTCAAGAGGAACATGATGAATCAAATAGCATTCACCAAAATGTGGTGGCATGAGAGGTAAGAATGTACGCAAACTTGTGAATTTAGAAAAAACCTTGAACCTTTTAGTAAC
Source organism: Pterocarya stenoptera (assembly GCA_003123785.1). Classification (NCBI taxonomy): domain Eukaryota; kingdom Viridiplantae; phylum Streptophyta; class Magnoliopsida; order Fagales; family Juglandaceae; genus Pterocarya; species Pterocarya stenoptera. The sequence goes on along the minus strand of QEOT01007861.1, from coordinate 40,427 downwards.
ATCAAATTTGCTACCCAAGTAAGATGAGTGGCGTGCCTTCTTTGGAATATCCCATTCTGAGTACCCCCAACTCTATCTTCCATTCTAAAGCATGTATCGCCTGCAACTGATTGAGCCAAATCATCGATGAGGTCATGCATCAAAAATCGTGATTTATTGATGCATGATTGTTGGAAAAATGATCTTGACAATAGATTGTGAAAATACTTGCTACCCAAATCTTCCATTTCCTCTTCATCTTGTCGTGGTTGAATCAACCCTTCTGCCATCCATAACAGAATCACCTCATTCTCCTCCAATTCGTAGTCCTTTGGTAGTGTTGAGCAGTATGCAAAGCACCTCTTTAAATGTGAAGGGAGATTGTCATAGCTTACCATAAGAGAGGAAGGAATTCAACTTTCTTCCACTGGAATATCCCATATATATCTTATTCTTCAAAAAAATTTCCCACTCCTTGCTGTCTTCATGTTTACTGCGTAAGACTCCTCCAATAGCTTTTACTACCAATGGCAAGCCTTTACACCTACTAACAATTTCCTCACCAATATCTTTAAGGTCTAGATGCGCATTGAAGTCTCTTGCATCCAATACATGTTGGGTAAATACGGACAAACAAGCTTCATTTGACAACCCCTCCAGCTGAAAAGGCTCAACTTCCTTGGCTTGCATTAGTGACGAGACTTTCTGGTTACGAGTTGTGACGATAATGCTACTTTTCGAAGCTCCTACTTCGAAAGGAGCACAAGGGAGAGTCCAATCATTGTAGTTCTCGTTCCAAATATCATCAAGAATTACCAGAAACCTTTTCCCAAGTAGCTTCTCCTTCAATTTGACTTGCAACCAATTTAGATCTTTGCCGTCACAGTTTTCTGACGTCAAAGTCTGTAAAATTGTTTTTGTAACTGCAGCAACATCAAAATCTTCTAAACCACAAGCCCATGCTTTCAGATCGAAAAAGCTCTCCACTTTTTTACCATTGAATACCAGTTGGGCCAGTGTTGTCTTTCCTATACCCCCCATACCAAGGTAGGAATCACATTGGGTACTTTATTCGAAGCATCACTATATTTTTCATTGACCAATAATTGAAGTACAGCCGCTCTGACTTCCTCCCTACCATATATGTGACCTTCAGTCACCATGCACGGAAGTTGAGGGAGGTCTCTCTCTTCTTTTGTTTGGCCTTGGACTAGAATTTTCCTTCAAATTAAGTTGATCTTTTCATGTCACAAGATCATTAGATCTAGTATTTATTTTCTCTATCTTTGGCCCCAGCCTAAACTTGATCTTAACAGTTGTAATACCCTGCTCCTTCCTTCTTTCCTTCTGACGTAAGCAATTACATCTGATGTGACAGTCCGCTCCTCTCTCTAGTGTTTAAGAGTCTCGTTATGCGTGCCAGACCTTGATGGCGTGCTTTTAAAGATACTACGTGATTTCTAAAGTTAGTTTTATGTTTTAAAGTTATGTGTATTTTAAATGGGTTACTCTCATTGTATTTAACAAAGTAATATTTTAAATAACTAAATTATAATATCTTTGAAGAGCTCCAAATATATTATAATTGTGGGAATCATTTTATATAAATGATTCCAGTTATTTAAAATATTACGTGATTTAAATAATGGTGAAATTCTTAAATTAATTCTATGGTTTTATTCTCTTAAATATGTTAACTGGGACCTCATCATTTTATAAATGATGAGGGAATATTATTTTAAATAATATTCTATCTTTATTCCTNGTGAAATTCTTAAATTAATTCTATGGTTTTATTCTCTTAAATATGTTAACTGGGACCTCATCATTTTATAAATGATGAGGGAATATTATTTTAAATAATATTCTATCTTTATTCCTCTCAATGCTTTTAAGTAAATAAACGTCTATGTGTTTTCATGTTTTTAAATCAGTGTTTAAGGGTCATCATGGGATCAATTTTATGGATCCCCAAATGTCGGGTTTTAGCATAAAATCCTAGCCCCTCTCTCTCTCCCTCACTTTTCCCTCCCCTTTCGACGTACGCAACCTCACCCCCCTCTCGCCCAAGCTGCTCCTGCCCAACTCGGCGCCGCCGTGCGCCTGTGTGCCTCACCTCCATCACCACCGCCTTCCTCTCCCTCCGACGAGCTCCCCTGTATCGGCAACTTTCCTGCACGCTCTCTCCTCCTCCTCCCTCGGCAGTGCAAGCCCGAATGGGCTTGGTGCTTCCAGCGCCGCCGTGCGCTGTCCTTCGGTGCCACCACTCCTACTGCAGCCTCCCCTGCCACAGGCCATCATCCTCCAGTGACCTCGGCCTCCATCTCCCCGCCGGTTGCTCCCACGAAGTGCACCTCCCTCTTGCAAGGGTATAGCCATACCCACGGTGGAGCACCACCTCCTACGGCCATTGCACCACCACCGAGACCTCCCTTGGCCTCCGGCCACCTCCCATAGCCATCCCCACGTCCAGCCGAGCCACCATGTAGGCTCACACTCTCTCACTCTCCCACGGATGCCGCACCTCTTTAGACTAGATCCACCACCATACGCCGCCACCTATGGTGGGTGACCACCCTTTCCAGCACCCTTAGGCCACCACGAAGCTAACCCAACCACCCACAGTCCCGATTTGCCACCCACGGCCCCACACTCTCTCTCACTCTCCCACGGCTTCTCCTTCTCTCACAGTGCAAGGCCAGCTTCTCCTCCACCGCATGGACCATCGTGCCGCCACCACCTAGCCTCCACGGCTCCACCAACAACCTCCCCTAGCCTAAATCACCACTTTATGTGGTGGGTAATCGCTGCACGTGATAGACAGTCATTGTGCATGACTGATTGCCACTGTACACGGCTAGATCTATGGTAGTACGCTCATTGCCATCATCATCAAGGTCACCTTAGGCCCTTCCAAGACCAAACGTAGCTATCCAAATGCCTAAACAGTCACTATATGCGGTGTAGCCACCCTGTACGTTCCTCCGGCGTTGTCGCTATGACGATCAACGTGCGACTCACGGGTTATCCTATCGACGGTATAATTCTCTATCCCTCGTTATTTATGTTAGATGCATGCTAGTTGACTAGGTTGTGGACTGTGCTGTTAGTATTATAGGGTTCGCTGTGTAGTAGTGATGTGACGTGCTGTGGTGAAGTGTTGGGCGTAATTGGGAAGTATGCTGTGTAGTGTTATGAACTGTGCTGTGAAGTGTGGTTGTAGTGTATGTGCAGTAGTAGTGACGTGGCGTAGTGCCGTGAATGGAATACACGCGGAGTATACTCCATTTAGTGAGATGAGGTATCGTATGGCGTGTATGCCATAGCGGTGACATGGAGTAGTGCCGTGAATGGAGTACGTGAGGAGTGTACTCCATGTGGTGAGACAATGCACCATATGGCGTGTATGTCATATGGTGACGTGAAGTAGTATTGTGAATGGAGTACACGTGGAGTGTACTCCATGTGGTGAGACGATGCACCATACGGCATGTGTGCCGTATTAGCGATATGGTGGAGTGTTGTAAATGGAGTACACGTGGAATGTATTCCATGTGGCAGAGCGATGCACCATATGGCGTGTGTGCCATAGTAGTGATGTGGCGTAGTCCATTGAAGGGAGTACACATGGATTGTACTCCATGTGGTAGAGTGACGCACCATATGGAATGTATGCCATAGTGGTGATATAGCGTAATTCTGTAAAGGGAGTACATGAGCAGTGTACTCCATGAGGTGCAGCGATACACCGTATGGTGTGTCGCGAAGATAAGGGTGATTGCATAGTTGACGGGAAGAGCTTGATGTATGGTGTCGGGAACTGTGGAACAGTGTCCTGAAGTGTGTGAGATATGGCCTGTAGTCCAAGGGGACGAATGTCGTCGCATAATCGGCTTATGGCTGGAAATAAGTGCGAAGTGGCTAGAAGAGTATCGAGTAGTGTAGTGGAAGCATGACTGGGCAATGTTACTAAGTGATGTGGTTGATTAAGAGATCGTGCTTGCGATGGGTGAAGAGTTAGCATGAGAGTGATGTAGCGAGAATGTGACGAGGTGTCACGATGTGACGGGAGTACGTGAGGAACCGTACTTCTAATGAGTAGGAAGCTGACGTATAGGTGACATAGCGGAATGTCAGAGGAAGTGACAAGGTCACAGTGTATCTTGGGAATGGTCTCGAGCTATATGGCGTGACGTAAGGTGTTGTGGTATTGCTGTAGTAGTGATATGGCTGTAGTCTAAGGCGATGAATGTCGCCGTGTAGTCGACTTATGGCCAGGAGTAAGTGCTAAATGGCTAAGAAGTATCAAAGTAGTGCAGCGGAAGCATGATTGGGCAACGTCATGAAGTGACGTGGCCAAGTAGAAGCCATGCGATGATGGGTTAGGATGTATGTGAGATGACGTGATAGAGTCACGGTGTAGCTTGGGATTAGTCTTGAGCTATATGGCGTGACGTAAGGTGTGTTCATGAATAGATTCCCATCGTGGTAAGTGTTGGGATGAACTGTCATGAGGCACAGCAAGCATGAAGAGTTGTGCTAGCCAGGTTATGAGAAGGTTGGTAACAGAGTATGGCATTCGCCATACGAATTTGTGACCAATGTATTAAGTGATGGTCTTAGGTGATAAATGGGTAAGGTACGTGTATGTTTTGGCTAGACACAAGTGCTGAATGGATTCACCATATGTAATGGGCAATTTGTCCTATTTACGGTGACAAGATACTTAAGCCTCGGAGTGGCTTAGAGCCGTGTGATGTATATGGATGGTCATAAGAAGTAGAGTGAGCTAAGATACATAAGAGTAATGATAAGGGTACTATCTAAGAATGGGATGCATGACTTAGTCAGTCTAAGTCATGCGTCGGAATGTGGTTAATAAGAAGAACGGGACAAAGGTCCTAGTGTCTTAATCCTAAGGTGAATCATGAATTCACTCTAGCGAGTAAGCACTCGAGGTAGAACGTAAGGTTGAAAGAAGAAGTGACCGTAAGTGGGTCCCTGAAGGTCTTATCCTGGTAAGGGACATGAAAGAGCACGGGATAGAAGGAGAGTGTTCTAAGTAAAGCATAGCTCTATTTCTAGTTCAGTTGCTTATGCACTAGATAAAGAATACCGTTAAGGTTATGTATGCATGTAGGTTGCCATCTAACACGTGCATTAATGGATTGCATAGTATGAAAGTAGCATGGAGTCCAGGTAAGTGTTACGTTCATGCTCTTTTAGAGTTTTCTAAAGTAAGAAAAAGAAAGAGAAAGGCTTTTCTGCCAAAGATGTTTTTTTTAAAGAAAGCATGCTAAGTATTGAAAGGTATACGTATGTACGGCCCCTCCTCAGCAGCTCCTTTTTACGCACCCAAAAGTATTAATTGTATGCATGTGAATGGATGACTATACAATGTATCTATTGTACGTATTTTCTAAAGAAAAGAAAGGAAGCTTCGAGGCCTGTGCCCTGAGCTTCAAATCGATGCTTTAAGTGATGCGAATAAAGTGTTTTAAAACTGGTCCCTAAGAATTGATGTTAAAATACCCCTACGAACTAATGTTTTATTGATGCCATGAAAAAAAGATGATGTTTAAGCCTATACTTTTAAAAGACGTTTTCCATAAAAATATATGTTTTCTTATGAAAAAGATGTTTTTCCTATGAAAGCATGAAATGAAAAGAAAAGAAAAGAAAAGAATGAATGCTCATGCCCATGCAAACGAATGAATGAAAGTCTCAGCTCTTTGGAGCTGACATGAATGAATGAATGAATGGCATGTGGCATAAATGAATATATGAAACTACGTAACGACCATATGAATGAACAGAAAGGGGTACCCAATGAATGAATGGGCAGATTGCAATGCCGGGCAGTAGTATTTGGTAGTGCACCCAGTACTTCACCCTAACGGAAAGGGATTCCAACCCGTAGCCAAGGGCGAATCCATCGGCTCAAAAGACCGCTAACCCCAGCACACGGGGTGTAATGACGTGCACCGGCCTATGAAAGTGAAAGAATAGTAATGTATGAATGCATGACATTCTTTATGAAATGAAAGCAGCAACGGGGGAAACGTTTTACGAAAAGAAAAGCATGTTTAAAGAAGAAAAACCCCCGTCTACTGATGTTTACGAATGAAAGCATGTATGCATGTACATATAGTATGTATGGAATGATGAATGCGTGAATGAAAACCTACATTGTTATATTTTAACGGTATGAAGTAATGCTTACTGAGTATTCGACTTTTTTTAATTTTTATGTGTGCCCCTCCCCCCATAGGAAGCTAAATGAGTTGTACGCTTCAGGAGGGACACAGCCAAAGGAGAAGAGCACGGAAGTTTAGGCATAAGGGTTTTAAATGTATGAAAGGCCTTTTTATATTAAGATTTATATTTTCCACTCTTTTAACCCTCAAGCCTCTTTTATTATAAAAGTACATTTTATTTTATAACGTAGAGTCTTGCACCCTGGGAAGGATAGTGAAAGGTTTTAAATCGAACTGTAATTCCCGTTGTATTTTCTAAAATATTTTACAAAAAGATCCACCTCAAGGACGGGCGTTACAATAGTACTTGGAGTTAAAGTAGTACAACAAGTAGGGACAAGATTTCGCACCATACTAGCACTGGCCTGACTTTCACGAGCCATCAATGTGCGTCGCAAAGCTGCTTCTGTGGCGACCTCATCCAGCATATCTTCCACGTCGTAGGCCAAGTCTCTAAGATCATCAAGCCAAGCTTTCACTGCCTTCTTAGTTTGTTGCTTCTCCTCTGCATCATCAAGCAACTCTCGAGTTCTTTCCATGGTTTCACCCCACTTGTCCAGTTGATTTCGAAGTCCCTCTTGGTGAGAAAATTTCAGCAACTCAGGAGACACCAGCGGGTCAAACAACACTTCAAGGAATTCAGAAAGAAGGAGCTCTGCCATTGTTTTCGTTAGAGAAAGGAATCGATTAAAGGAGAAAGTATGACTGAATAGCCAGCTCTATTAATTCGTTAATTTTGTAGTTATCATGAGTCTTCTGCCACTTTTCTTTCTTTCTTTTTTCTTTTTTCTTTTTTTATTTTATTTATCTACCTCATCATTTTCTGACTGCCCGCATTCAATCGTGAAAATTTCGTGAAAAAGTTATAGGTGTGGAGTGTGAAATTGAATAATAACTGATATATATAATTCATCTTTGGAAAAATTAAAAAAAAAATCTAAAGTTGGAAAAAAGAAATAAATTTCATTGATTTGAAATATAATAATTGAATTTTGAGAAGAAAGTTTTATTTTTTATCTCAAAATTATACTGGCAATATATAGTCTCGACACCTTGAGTAAAATTATAAAAAAAAATATGATATTTATCATTTATTTTATTATTATTCTCTTTAAATGTCTGTATCATTTAATTGAATTCGTGATAGTAGTAAGGTAGATGGCTTAGTTTTGTATGGCATTAATATATAGCTGACTCAAACTCCAAAGACTTTTTATGCACAATCATCACAAAGTCTTTTTCCACACTGTGACTCTTTTTAATTTTTATTTTTTGTTTTTTTTAATTCCTTTGATTCAATTCCGCAGCTGGCCTCACTGATTCTACTAACCTACCTGTAAAGGACATGTCTCACTTCCAATCTACACCGCTGCCTGCAAAGGTCAAAACAGAGTCGGCCAGGTTAGCCTGGGAACACTCTAATGCTTAAGTCAGTTAGAGTTTCGAAATAATTCAATAAGAATCTAGAAAAAACAAGATCCCCCAGCTATTGAGGGTTATTTGGTATATATAGAGCCATGTTATGATGTTTATCTGATGTCGAGTTTACCGGGACGTGAAGCCGAACCTTTTGGGTGTGATCTTATGTTTGAACCGATCACGTATCTGCATGGGATCCCTATCTTTACGTAAGTAGTTATATGCGTACATTTGACTCGGTCGGGCTCTCAATACTCCAGCTTCTTTTGTTCAACCACGGGCCCTTTATATTGGGCCTTTTTATATTTGGGCTTTCTCATTGAGAATGGGTTGTTTATCATTATAGGTCCTCTAGCTACCCCACTAATTCTCTTCGCCTTATGGTGTGGGGAATTAAATACCTGTTAATGTTGTATCCTCATAGGCGGCTGCAATTCTTTCCATGGGCCCTCAATTTTGGGCTTGTGTGATTCGCTTGGTGCGCAGGATGGTTATTGACTGTTGGGATAGGCCCAGCCTGTTATGCACAGTTGGGTCTAAGCCGTACTTTCACATTTTGTCCCTCGTGCCGTTTCCCTTTCTTTTTCTTTCTTTTTCACAAAGATCTTTTGACGTGGCAAAATGGGAGAAGGCTTTCGTGTGACGGTTAACTTCCGCCCTTAGTGTAAGGTCATGATGCTCATGACTGTTGACATTCCGCGTCCTTCTCTTTTAAATACCCCTTCCCTTCTTTCTCTATTCTCTCTATTTCTTCCATTCGTTTTCCCTTTTTCCTATGTTTCCCCGTCTGGATTCTTCTTCTTGCTATTGCCTATTTTCTTTGCTTTCTTGCTTTCTTCCTTCTTTTTCAACTTCAATGGCCGATCAAGGCAGTTCCTCCAACCCACCTTTCTTCGTCCCGAAAGGCATAGTCTTCGAAGGCCGCAGATGGCATTCTATGTACCGGGAGAAAAATCTTCGTGGCCTTCGGGAAGAATTTGGCATACCTGAAAATGCCAACATTTTGATTCCTTAAAATGGATGCTGTGATAGTGAAGGCTACACGGGCAAGACTGCATTGTTCACCGCCATGTTTTCTCATTGTTTGAGACTCCCCTTCTGCCGTCTTCTTCAAGATATTTTGGACTTACTCGAATTGGCCCCTGCCCAACTCTATCCCCATTCTTACAGGACCTTCCTTTGCGCCTGTATTGTTTACCGCATGGTCCTAGAACCTCTGAGAGATGTTTACCCCGACCTAACTGCTCGGAAATTTTGGCCTTTTACCAGGTCGGTCTAATAAGGGCAATGTTGCTAACTTCCGCAAGAAAGACAGGACACCTGCTCTGACTCGTTTTGAGAGCCGCCATTCCAATGCTAAGGCTTGGAATACCAAGTTTCTCTTCATCAGTGGTACGGGCTAGGATTTTCCTGTTGGGGAGGCTCGTATTCGAGATTTTCCTGTTTGGGCGATTTGGCGCCCTATCCCTGAAGACAAAACTGTGTGGGCGACCATGCCACCCTTATTGCTTCGGGAGCAGTCCCGTATTGAGATTTTTCTTTCCTAGGCGAAGGCCCAACAAGACGACGTGTGGTCCGATCTTCTGTTGACGCCAGAGAATGTGGACCATTTCTTGTAACTCCCGACCGTTCTCAGGTTGAAGGGCGCAAATTCATGATCTCGGAGCCAAATCTTGCTCCTATCAAGAAAACCTTCGAGCAGACAAAGTCCTCTGCTAGATAGGAGGAAGATAGCCGTCCTAAGTAAGAAAGGGTTAAGAAGGCCAAGAAAGGATCCGAGAAGAAGGATGGCGAGGAAAGAAGAGAGGTAAGGAGAAAAAGGAGGAATGATGGTGCGAGCCAAAAAAGGACTCGCCTTGAAGGCTCCCCTTGCTCATCACCTCTGTGAAAGAAAGCCATGGTGTCTTCGGAGGGCGCCATGGTTAAAACGCCCATGCTCACAAGAGCTATGGCATTATTGGAGGACGCCCAGATGCAGTCGCGCATTCAACACCAGAAGTGAAACTATTGTGTGTTCGGGGGGTGCCCAGGCTTAGAGGCCCACCAAGCGTTGCCGCTCATCCACCACCCTGCGACTCTTCTACAAAGTCGCGGACTCTCAGTTTGCTAGATGCTGAGAGTTTGGCTAGTATGGCCCTCTTTGATCTAGCTGATGCTTTTCAGGTTAATCCCTCTTCACCAGCACATCCACTATCAATCTCTCCTATTCCTAAGTTCCCTGTGGTGGAAAGTCAGGTGAGGGGAGGCGAGCTGGACGCTAAAGTAGCAGCTGCCCTAAACCTTGAGGGTATTATAGGCCCAAAGGTTGGCGAGGGCTTGGATACCCCAGGGTCAAAAGGGATTGATGCTGTTGAGCTTTCACCTCCTTGTCGTGAGGCTGCTTGTGCTGAGGCGGGGGTTGCTCAAGTTACTCCCGAGACCTTGCCCACCACTATATCCGGGGGAGTACCCCTACGCCAGTTGGGAGTGGCGAGGGGCCCTCCATCCCTTCTCATTTCTCCCTATCCCTTGGGGATGGGATTGACTCCATCCTTAGAACGGATGGGGGCGATTGTTCGCCAGAAGCTGCTCGCTCGATCGAAGATGCTTTACCTCTCCCCCAGCCTCCTATTCCAGTTATCTACCATGAGAGTCAGTCTAAGAAGGGGGTGAATTTAGGTCTTGCATTGGTCCCCTTGGTTGAATGTGATCTTGCAGCCAGTGGTGAGGCCTCTTCTTCTTCGGCCAACACCCAAACTGAAGCTGTTACCCAGATGGCCAATCATTTAAAAGATTGGTTTTCGAAGGTACTATTTAGAGTGTTTTTCTCTTTTATTCTTTTTCTTTTTGAGTAGCTTTGACCTGGGCGTTCTTCTTTTCCTTTGCAGGGGTTTAATGATTTGGCGGCATGGATTGTGGCAGACCGTGCTCGCCTAGAAAGAGAAGTCCTCGAACGATGGAAGGTGTGTCAAGCATTAGAGCTTGCTGCCAGGCAGATAGGGCTAAGCTGGATGCCCTATCGAAAAGGGCGAAAGAGCTCGAAGTACAATTGGAGCAGTCAGAGGGTCATTCCCAGTCACTCTGAGGTGACCTGGAGATTCGAGAGGAAGAACTCTGTCAACTTCGCGAATCTGTGCGCCTTGCTTAGATAGCAAAGGACCGGGATGCTCACTCCCTGCAATTTCTTCAGACTGAGAGGGACTTGGCGAGGTCCCAGCTCTCCAAAGTTCGGGAAAGGTCTGGGATTGAGGTGTTAGCTCTTAAGTCTGAAGTTCTCACTCTCACCCAGGATTGGGATTTAGCTCGCCAAGAGCTAAATTGCTAGCAAGGGCAAGTTCAGGAGCTATCTCAGCAATTGGCAGCTGCAACAGAGAAGGCTCACCTTGCTGCCCGGGATCTTTCTGTGATGCAGGGGGATTTGCGAGAACTTGAGGAGCGCCATGACAAGTATAGAAAAAGTCACGCAGGCATGGACGAAGAGCTTAGGAAAGCTATGCTGCAAATGGAGGCTTGGGACCAACGTCTATCCAGAAAGAAAAAAGAGCTTGCCGAGGCTTGGGCTGAGATTCAACGCCTGCATAATCAGCTGGCTTACTTGCCTGCTACTAGAAACTGTGCGTTTGGTTTTGGCTATGGTGCTGGCATCCTAAGGCTAAGATCCCTTCTCTTGACTAATCCCTCCACGGACCTGGTGAATTTGGATCGGGAGTTATTTGTGCTTGAGGAGAGTAGCCGTTGGCGAGCTAATAGATTCAGGTAGAAAGAGATGCCTGACGCCTTTATAGGGACTCCCTCTCTACCGCCACCTGACGAAGCTTCATAACTCCTCCGCCTCTCCTATGTATATGTACTCTTTTGTTCTTGTTTTCATTCTTTCTTTGAAGTACACCATTTTGCTTGATATTGGATCAAGACTAATGATGTAATGCATTTATAAAATACTTTCCCTTTATACTGACTTTTGCAATTCCATTAGAATTGCTTTTGTTTTTGCTTTTGACTGTTTGGAAATTTCTCCATCGTGTCCCTCTTTAATTGGCACCAAAGTTGCTAGCTTTTACCTTAGGCATTTAAGGGTTGATGTGATCTGAGGACCTACGCGCCCTTTTATACTTAGCACCACAAGCTGTTATGGCTTTTCTTTGGTGTTTAGGGGTCGGCGTGGTCTAAGGACCTACGCGCTCTTTTATACTTGGCATCACAAGCTGCTATGGCTTGTCTTTGGTGTTTAAGGGTCGGCGTGGTCTGAGGACCTACGCGCTCTTTCATACTTGGCACCACAAGCTGATATGGTTTGTCTTTGGTGTTTAAGGATCGGCGTGGTCTGAGGACCTACGCGCTCTTTCATACTTGGCACCACAAGCTGCTATGGCTTGTCTTTAGTGTTTAAGGGTCGGCGTGGTCTGAGGACCTACGCGCTCTTTTATACTTGGCACCACAAGCTACTATGGCTTGTCTTTAGTGTTTAGAGGTCGGTGTGGTTTGAGGACCTACGCACCCTTTTATACTTGGCACCACAAGCAGATATGGCTTGTCTTTGGTGTTTAGGAGTCGGCTTGGTCTGAGGACCTACGCGCCCTTTTATACTTTCTTAATGTGATGTTGCCCTTCTGCTGAGAGCTTATAAAAAAGAGACACAATGAGTTATGACCAATATAGGGCGATTGAAATATCCTTGTATTGACGAGCGTAGACGTAATAAATTCAACATAGAAAACATGGAATTTAACAGAAGTAAAAATATTGCAGCTCTATTGATATAATTTCTTCAAGTGCTCTGCGTTCCATGGATGGGGTAGTTCCTTGCCCTAGCTGTCCTTTAGTCGATATTACCCCGGCCTATTGTTGGAAAGCACCAGGTAGGGGCCTTCCCACCGAGGCCCCATCTTTCCTTCACCTTGGGTTGTCACTCTACTTTTCCTCAAGATCAGGTCGCCCGCTTTCAAAGTCCTAGGCCTTACCCTTTTGTTGAAATACTGCCTGGCTTTTGTCTTCTCTTATAACATCCTCTCTTCCGCCATCTCCCTTTCCTCCTCTACCAAGTTGAGATATTCTTCCACTCTTTTATCGTTCTGGGGGATCGAGAAGTAAGTTGTTCTGTAGATAGAGATCCCACAGACGGCGCTAATGTAAAGGACGTGTCTCACTTCCAATCTGGACCCCTGCCTGCAAGGGTCAAAACAAAGTTGACCTGGTTGGCCTGGGAACACTCCAATGTTTAAGTCAGTTAGAGTTTCAAAATAATTCAATAAGAATTCAGAAAAATCAAGATCCCCCAGCTATTGAGGGTTACCTGGTATATATAGAGCCATGTTATGATGTTTATCTGATGTCGAGTTTACTGGGACATGAAGCCGAACCTTTTGGACGTGATCTTATTTTTGAACCGATCACGTATCTGCATGGGATCCCTATCTTTACGTAAGTAGTTATATGTATACGTTTGACTCGGTCGGGCTCTCGATACTCCAACTTCTTTTCTTCAACCACGGGCCCTTTATATTGGGCCTTTTTATATTTGGGCTTGCTCATTGAGAATGGGTTGGTAATCATTATAGGCCCTCCACTACCAATCCAATAAGTAAATAAAGCTATAAATGTTGGAACAAGTGATTGTTTATGTATCTTCCAGTTAACACGTGTTCTTTCAAATCCAAAGCTCCATTATTAGTCGACAAAAATGAATCTAAAGGACAAAAGTGAAAACGGTGCAGCACATACACTCAATGACTTTTCACAAACAAATTAGGACTTTGATTACCCAGGTGGTTCCAACCTCATCAAAAATTCAAGAGCTCGATGTAACTTAATTGATTAAAATGTCTAAAATGCCCACCATTACTAACTCTAAGAAACAAGATGTGGCCAATTCCATATAACTTGACAGAACTTTAAACAGAGGCATATTTTTATTTAATAGAATTAAGGGTATAAGATGAAAGAGAGGTGATGTTATAGCTCTAGTGTATCTCAGGTTGTTGTCATCCCAAGCATCAATCTCTTGAAGTTAAGGTAAAAGAATATTTACTAGAATATTTAGGCAAAAGAATCATTGCAAGACCACTCAACAAAGAGCAATTCGCCAATCTCAACTTACCAAAAAAGTGTTGAGTATTCTGTTGTACATTAATAATACATCCTTTAGTTGCTAAGGAACCAATAGAAACAGTAGTGCTTAGTGGCAAGGATTCAAGGAATACTGTCAACTAGAGTTTCCTCCTAACATATGAATATGATAGACAATAATGCTTAGTGCAAGGAAATATTGGTGAATAGATGTCCATTCATTTTTCGGATGGCACTTGGAAGCATCGAAGATCAAAAGAAATATTCATCAGAGATAGTGAGGTATCCATATATAAGGAAGAGTTTTGCTATGTACAAGCAAGTTTGCGTACCAATTTGTGTACCAATGTTGTTGCCTTCATATTCTAAATTCAAATTAGCACTGTTTTCAATAAAGTCTACTTTCTGACCAATCATAATGAATCGGTGCGTGCATTAGTGCACAGAATCGCTTACAACTAGATTTTTCCTATAAGGAAAGAGTTCATCTTGAATGAGCAGTTTCATTGCCTTCTCTACAAACATGGGATACTTCATAGAAATCAAAAGTCTGATGCTGGTATTTGATCTTTGCTAGAACAAGGCCGTTTGTAGGCCTTTAAGTGCTGCACTGGCCTCAACATCTGCAACAGCCTCTTCCTTTCTGCTCATAGCCAACTTTAAGTGAATCCTAACTATGCCTCCCATCAAAACTTAGCTTATCCTTCAGGAATCCAATTAGTGGCTTCATACAAACTACGACTCCTGCATCGCCATATTCCCCATGCAATAGTTAAGAAAATTAAGACGAACTCAACATCTTTATACTTCATCATATCCCACAGTATCAAACCAAAATTAGACTGATTTTGCATCCAATCAGCCTCCATGTTAAATCTTTTAATGCCAAACATGCAATTTTTGAAAACTAATAGGCATACAGAGATGCTCATGCATTAATTAATTTGGGAGCTCATGTTTGCCAAACATTAATTAATGGTTCCATTCTATTCCTACTAATAGGCATACAGAGAAGGCCTTGGAACATGCACTTTTCTCTTACCAATTGCAACTTTCCCTTCGATCAAAACGTAGCAGTTTTGGACCCCAATAATTTGCCAGTTTGTAAAGAAAAAATTGCATGTTCTAATAGTTAGACATTCAGCATACAAACCACAAAGGGTATTGCTTTAACCCGATTGAAAATACCTTTTATTGGTACGGAGGTGGAAAAGCATACACAATGAATAAAGGGTTCCCAAGTATGCACTTCAGCAGATCTGGGAAATCAATGGAAAAGGAACATATGCTGAAGCTTTCCATTTCACAATACGCACATCATTATTCTTCAATATCAAATTGGCAAAATACAAGGAAAAGAAAGACATAAACAAAATACCCTGAACCTTTTGTGTAGGATTTCTACAATTCTCATATAATCAACACATCTATTTCAAAAGCAGCCCTTGAAATGGAACCCAGGGTAGGCATGTCTGGAGCCCATATATTTCCACTTGTAGCACAGCTTCTTCTGTCATTCTACAAGTATTAAAAGCATCATCTGAAAGATACCCATATCAGAAACCAAAATAATAGCTAATTCCAACTCCACAAACAGACCAACAACTAGCCAAAACTTGAAAAACAAAACATAATCATAAACTGAGATATACAACTTACAGTTGTACAAGTGTGGCATCTTTGAGAACTAATCTAATGTGCAAGTTAAACATATTTTCAAAAGGTAAAATAAAAATTGCTAGAATTTCATTATATATGATAAATACAGACCCCCAGAAGTTACAAACACCTCGTACAGGTTTTTTTTTTTTTAGGGGAGGAAAATCTTTTATTGATAAAAAACACTATAAAAGAAATTGAATAGAAAATGGAACTTCCTCTATGTTGATGATGACATCAGAGAAAGATGATGCATTTTGTCCTAGAGCATGAGCAACAACATTTGCTTCTGTCCATACATGTTTAACAGACCAGCTATCATACTGAGAAAGCATTTTTTTAACATCACAAATGAGCATGCCTCTACTGTCCAAAGTTGTTTATGTGCTTTCAATAGCCTTGACAACAAGAAGAGCATCCCCTTCTAGTATGATCCACTTGAAACCCAGCTCAATCCCCAGAATAGTTGCATGAAAGGCAGCATATGTTTCTACTAACAATGGATCATCTGGAAAAAGGGATCTGTTCAACCTCATAGTAGCCAGTACATGTCCTTCCCAATCCCTCGCCGCAGCTCCCACGCCAATTTTACAAGTGTTCTTGTCAACTGCAACATCCCAATTGATCTTGATGATATCCTTTGGAGGAGCAACCAATACACATCTATCCACTGGGGTAAGGGTCTGTTGAATTGGAAAAGCCAGATTAATAGCTTTGAGGTCCTGCATTCTTTGGGAGATCTGTTTAAGCAGTCTATTAGGAGTAAGAAATCTTTTTTGGAAGATGAAATCGTTCCTCCTCTTCCAAAGACTCCATGTCACCACTGTAAACTCTATTAATTCTTCACTGTCCAAACTATGTAGCATAAAAGTCACAGTGTCCTTGAAAGTCTGCTTGATAATTTTTCCCTTTTGCAGCTTCTTTGAGCACTGAGACTTAACATCCTTGGTAGACTCACATGTCCACAATGCATGCTCTATTGTCTCATTTTCTTGATCACAGATGGGGCACTTTGGGCTATCACTAACCTTCCTTCTAAACAGCTTGAGCTTAATAGGCAAACCATCATGACACGCTTTCCATAGAAGTAACTTCTCTGCATTCGAAACTCTCAATCCCCACAGCCTCTCCCAATTTTCCTTTTGATGGGTGCCAACAGAACCTTTGACCCTTCTTTCTCTCAACAATTTCCCCTTGGAGTTGGTAAGAAATTTTTACAGTGAAGAAACCATTTTTTGTGCATCTCCAGATTTGTTTATTGGCAAAAACTCAATCGAATGAAGAGGCTTGAAAACAGAAGAAAAAGAAAGGAATTCTGAATTGTATTGAATAGTGAAATGAAAGAAGTGTTGAACTAAGTCTGCTATTACATCATATTTTTACTGAAAATGTAAACTAACAGAATTAACTGATTACATTGTACTGCCTATTTTAGCCTAAGCCTTTTCTACTTTGGACTTTAATTCCATATTATCTATATGTAATGCAATACTCCAACATTTATCTTCACTACCACGAAGACTTAGTGGGATCTTTCCAATGATCTCAGCTTCTTCAGTTGAGAAAACTTCCTTAACCAGTTCTTGATTCCACTGTTTTGTCTCTTGGTCTATTAATTCTACTACTTTTGCATCTTCTTGTAGTACTATGACTTGACTCTAGATCTTGAAAGAAGTGGGTTGGGGACCCACTTGTCAGACCAAATCTTGATAGAGTTGCCATTACCCACTCTCCAGAAAATACCTTCTTCTAACAAAGGCTTTACTGCCATAAAACTTCTCTACAAAAAGGATGGCTTCCTTCCTAGCTTTGCATTAAGAAAGACCCAACCTGAGAAATATTTTAAGCCAAGTACTTTTGCTGCGAGTGAACCAAGGTTTTGCACCCTTCTGCAGCATTATTTGGCAAGCATAGCCAAATTAAAATCTTCCAGGTCTCGGAAGCCCAAGCACCCTATAAACTTCCTTTTTCCCATATGCTGCCAAGAAATCAAGTGTATCCTTTTTTCTTTCTCTTTTTGTCCCCACCAAAAATTCTGCTAAGCAGAACATGGATGATTTCAGAGCAGCAAACATTAACCTCAAACCTAATCATGTGGATAGGAGTTTGGTTAGGTGGGAGAAACCTGATACTATGGTTTGTAAAGTGAATTGGGATGCAGCTCTTGATGTGAAGAATAAGAAGGTGGGATTGGGCTTATAATCAGAGACTCGGAAGGGGAGATTCTTGCTTGTCTTTGCTCAATGATGAATGCTCACCTGAAGCCTATTATGGCTGAGGCACTTGCTCTGAGAAGAGCCATGAACCTATGTCTGGAGTTGGGTCTGTCGAATGTGATTTGGAGGTAGACTCACTAGTAATTGTAAAGGACACAAATAGCAAAGAGGACATATGGGCAGATTATGGAGTCATAATTGAAGATACCAGAAGAATGCTTGAGGACAATTTGAACTAGGTTGTGAATTTTACACATAGGGAAGCTAATAATGTAGCTCATTTACTAGCCAAATTGGCTCTTATTTGCACTTAAGAATACGTATGGATAGAGGAGGGTCCCTTACAGATTATGAATTTTGTGCTAAGGTAGAAATATTGTAATGACTGATTTTTTTGTTGATAATGAAATATACCATTTATACTTCAAAAAAAGTTAGAAAATCAAAATGGAAGAACTCCACAAAAAAGAAAAATTTTCCGAACATTCATTACAACAATTTCAATGGATTTCTACAAACAAATATACAACCTTGAGAATAGCTGCACTGTAATGGGGAAAAAAGGGAATTGAGAAAATAGAATCACAATCTCAAATTGGATTGAAAGTAGGGAAATCTTATGATATGGAAGTTGATCCGAGCAAGTGTTCAGATCTATTATGATATAGCTACTAGGCGCTCAACGGATGCTTTTATAATCTTATAAAACCTTTTTGAGTCTTTGAATTGATGCAAAAACTATTTTTTTTGTGCAACTTAGTATATTCATATCTCAATTATAAGTTCCTAAATGGAACTACTTTATGTCTTACGTAGAACATTTTACTTATTTATTACTTTATTATTCAAAATTGACTCTATTCCAAATGGCGCAAGCAGTCATTAGTCATTACTAAACTAATAAACTAAGAGACATTCTAGTTTTTATATTTAGTCATTTGAAGGCTTGTTTTTAAATGACTTGTCCAAGGCAATGACAGAGAGTTGTGACAATAATACTACTTCTCGGAGCCCCTACTTCAAAAGGAGCATGTAGGAGAGTCCAATCATTGTAGTCCTCGTTCCAAACATCATCAAGAATTACTAGAAACCTTTTCCCACGTAGTTTCTCCTTCAATTTTTCTTGCAACCAATTTAGATCTTTGCCATTTCAGTTTTCCGTGATCAAAGATTGTAAAATTGTTTTTGTAACTGCAGCAACATCAAAATCTTCTGAAACACAAGCCCATGCTTTCAGATTGAAAAAGCTCTCTAGTTTTTTATTATTGTATATCAGCTGGGCCAATGTTGTCTTTCCGACACCCCCCATACCAACTATAGGTATCACATTGGGTACTTTATTAGAAGGAGCAAATATGTGTTTTACAATAACGATGGCAAATTTAAAAGTTGATCTCCAAGGACATGAATTTTTCGACCAATGCACTCAACAAAATAAATAAATAATATCATAAGCAAAAAATATGCAAACAACTTGCGACTTTACAAATAGATTTTCTGGAAAATTTTAAAGAAATTCAATATAGCAGAAATTAATTTGTAAAAAGCTTTGTATAACCTAAATATGGCTTGCAATTCTTCAAGTCTCCTTTTTTTTAAAGTCACATTGATATTGTCACAATTACTTTTCTGTTATGATTCTTCCTCTTTTTCTTTTTGATCGTCTTTTATTTGGTTCTATCACATTGTGGGGAGTGGACCGATCGACCACAATTTCAATCAACTGATATTTTAAGAATTATGAAAGCAAAAAATGACAACGGATAAAGCATAAAGGTATGGATTTATTCCTCATCTCACTATGCCATAGTGATTAGGGCATCCACTTTTATATTAGAGCAATGATATTTGTAGTTATAAAATGTGCAGGCGCCGCACATTTCTTTTAAAAAAAATGAATAAATATGGCAGAAAGTTTTTCTCGCTATGCATTAATTGATTTTGTAGTTATGCCAAACTTCAAAGACTTGTGTTCAAGTCTCCTTTTTTCTTTTAAGTCTTTTTCCACTGTGTTTTTTCTTTGATTCCTCTTATTCAAATGTGGAGTCTTCATTCCCCGCTAGTAAAATGACGGTAGCCAAGGCGTCGGGATTTTGGCCTCTCAGGTCAAATGCCCCTAGCGCACAATGACAGCAAGTGTTTGCTTACAATACAATCTTGTGTAGCTAATTCACAGCGAAAATTTTAAAAAGGATAGTCATTACTAATACCACCAGAAATTAAAGTTACAACACCAAACAAATATCCATAAGCCACAATATTTACCAAATTTTGGCATAAAAATATTACATTCATATGAATAAATTTAATGAAAATCCGAATAAGAAAAAGGCCCCTAAGTCTTCACTCTCTGGACGGATCTAGACCTCCATACTTGTTATTTCTCTCTGCATCAAAGTTTACAATTTTGAGGAGCAGATCTGTAGGTGGGGACACCACAGTGAGATTTCCCAAAATCTCAGCAAGTGAAATAAAAAACTAACACTAAAAAATACAAGCAAGGAAAAATATGAAGTTATGCAAAAATGGTAGTTTCATAAGACTCTAACATCTACCATTATTATAAATCACCAGTGCCTTCCCAAACTTCATAGAAAAACACCACGCACTCAAAATCACCTTTTCTTTTGAAAAGTCACCATTTAATTAAGGTATGCACCATAACCTCCCTTAGGGACCATCCACACACTTTGGCTTCCTTCGCCACACAACCGGTAATGACTGTGCACGTGACTTTATAATGAGTGATACCCAACTCCGCGCTTGGCACATACGTGACCGGCATCCTCTAGCTTTTGCCAGCAGAGAGGCCATAGAATCGGCATGAGAGCGTTGCCGTCTCGCTCGAGCCAATTATTGCTCGACAACAACCCAAGGGATGTCACTCAGTTTTACAAGCTCCCAAATGACCAAAAGAGCTTTACCGAGATAATGCCACAACTTGGCTTGGGGTTTTGATCCACATTAAATCCATATAATCATTTTATTAATGCATGCACCATGGTCTCCCCTAGAGACCATCCGCACACTACAGGTAATGATCGTGCATGTGACTTCATAAAGAGCGATACCCAACTTTGCACCCAACGAATACGTGACAAGGCATCCTCTAGCCTCTACCATTAGAGAGGCCACGGAGTCAACACGAGAGTGTTATTGTCTCGTCCAAGCTAGTTGCCACCAGGCGACAACTGAAGGAATGTCACTCAGTTTTACGTTCTTCCAAGTGACCAGAGGAGCTCATTTGAGATAATGCTACACACACTCACAAAAACAGAATTTTAATAGGAAAATGATATAAGAATGACAATACTACAATTTGTTTACAACTAGGTATAAAAAATTATTATTTTTATCTACTTTAAACTGCTGCAAGTACAAAAATTTGGAATTTAAGTAAAAAAATATTAATATTTTAATGTGTAGTAGTGCTTGAGTTGTAATATAGTTGGTGGTGTATCATTGTCATTTTTAATATATGACAACAAAACACATATTCTTTCTATTTTTTTTACTAGATTATAATATTTATACACACTATAGATGAAGAAATTGTAGTACTGTTTGAATCAAAGTCTCCTCAAATTCATGCCTTGCCTTAAGAGCCTTAAGTAGTGAGAGAGATAGGTACACATATAAAGTAGACCTTACAACATTTAATATTGGTACTTGTACAAATATTTTTTGCAACATTATATAAGCCATAAATTTTGTAGAGTCCACTTCATATATTTGGATTAGAAGTATCCCAATTTGAATTAAGGTTGCAGATGGCATCCCTAAGTGGAAGACGAATTATGTAGGTTAATTTTAACGATACAAATTAAAGAGAATTTCAGGACATGATGAAGAAATCCAAAGCTCCCACCGGACATCTTCTCCTTGATCTGTCTATGTCATCATCTTCCGACTGCCTGCATTCAATCATGAAAATTGCTCTGATGGGTAGATGGCCCAGTTTTATGGCATTAATTATGTAGCCAAAGTCGTCGATCTTTTCTTTCAAGTCTCCACCACATGAGTACTTGGCCACATTAATTCAACAAGAAGAAATATATTTGCAAGTCGACCACATGGATAACACATTTAACAAAATGCTTACATGTGAGTTGATTTAAAAAAAAAAAA
>QEOT01007861.1:5594-18703 GCA_003123785.1 Pterocarya stenoptera | reverse complement strand
AAAAAAAAAAAATTAAATATCACAAATCAAAATCTTGCCATGTAAATAATATAATAATGCGTTCTATATATCAGCTTGCAAATTGGATAATTCATTCAACTTATAACATACCAAATCCCAACAAATGAGGTTCCTTAAGATAGGTCACAAAGTCGACATGAGAGCGTTACCGTCTCACTTGAGCCGGTTATCGCTTAGCAAAAACCAAAGGAAAAATGATATAAGAACATCAATACTACAATTTGCTTACAACTAAGTATTAAAAAAAAAATTATTACTTTATCTATTTTGAACTGCTGCAAGTACAGAAATTTTGAACTAAAGTAAAAAAATATTAATATTCTAATGTGTAGTAGTGCTTGAATTGTAATATATATAGTTGGTGGTGTATCATTGTCCTTTTTAATATGACACCAAAACCACTAATTTTCCAAGTTTCAGCACAAACATAGATAGAGCACATCATAATGAACTAGCGGGGAGCTTGTGGTAGATTCATTGGCAAGACGGGGAGCTTCGGGAGAGTCCAAACTTTATTTTGAATGGTCTCAGCTTCCATTGTTAACTAGAGGGTTAGTGAGATTGAACATAATGAACACAGCATACGTTAGAAGTAGATGATTTGTTTTTTGTATAGCTTTGGCAGGCTTATAATAGTTCCCTGGAAAGTTTTAGGTAGGAAAAGTTATATAGGTTTTTTGTTGTTGTTGTTTGTGTTTTGTCCGACAGTTTTCCTCTACCATAAGTGAGGGCTGCAATATAGTACTTGGAGGTCCCGCAATTTGCAATAGGTTATTTGTGATTGACATGCATGGGCGCACAACATCAATTAATCATTAACACAAAATACAAATTTTCACAGCAAGCCAATACTTAATGCCACAACAATTGCAATGAAACCCCAATGCTTCATGGCCTTTTGCCACTTCACAAATTCACAACCAACTACAATTTCCATTCCAATGCTTCATTACCATGCCTCAGTTCTACATTTTCCAACCAGACCGCACAACACAGATTCACAATTCTTCCAACAACATGCATTTTAAAGTTTAGTTCAGGGACCCTTACTAACATGAAAGAAATTTCTAGATGGTCATGGCATGTTGAGTCTTAAGCTCTTGGTGGTGGTGGTTCGAAAAATCAGTGCACGTTCGGGCTGCTGCATAGAGGGACAAAATTAGGAAATCGAATGCACAAATGGGAGATGTAAAGTATTATCATGAACAGTGAGCACCAACCAAGTCTTGCTTGACTTGAACACCAGAACATGATATAAAATTCCATACAGATAAAAAAAGAAAAAAACAAAGAGAGAGATCGACAACAAGTAAAGCTCACATGCAATAACGATGGCCAATAAACTAAAAACTTGTGGCTATACAAATAGATTTTGAAAAGAAAAATTCTTCTCATCAGTTACTATTCATTGTCCAACACCCCACACCCTAGTATAGAAAAGGTATGTAAAAGAATTGAATCCTCTGTTTTTCATTAAGTAGAATGTGATCTGTACAACAATATATATATAAGAGCATTACAACCGATCTTGATATTTACGTGAACAATAAAAGATTACAACCATACAATCCTATCATAACTGAGTAGGATCGAATCTTCCTTATTTGTTGGGCCCTGATTTGTTGTTGAGATTTCACCAAATCTGCTACTGTGATTTCGGTCATTACCATTGCTGCATATTTCGTCATTCTGATCTTCAATATCATTAGCCTTGAATTCAGTTATACTGACTTGATTCTCTACACGACCCTTCAATTTGAAGGGTAGTCCACGAACATGCAGATTGTGTTGTACATGTTTGAACTTGGTAACGGCTTAGTAAGTGCATATGCTAACAGATCTCTGCTCAAAATAAATTGAAAGACCAAGTGTTTATTGAGAACTTGGTCTCTTACGAAGTGGAAACCAATTTCCATGTGCTTAATTCGTGCATGAAACGCTGGATTTGATGTGAGATACCTAGCTCCAATATTATCACACCAAAGAATCGATGGTATTTTTTGAGGAAGACCAAGTTCAAATTCTCTTCTATCCAAGTGAGCTTGGCTGCAGTGTTTGCTAGCGCCTTGTATTCAGCCTCGGTATTGCTTCTAGCAACTGTAGGCTGCTGCTTGCAACTCCAAGAGATTAAATTGGGGCCCATGTAGACACAGAAAGCACCATTGATTGTCGGTCATCTTGATCAGCAGCTCAATCAGAATTTGAGTAAACTTGCAATCGTATATCAGTAGCTTTGGTGATGTATAAACCAGTAGACACTGAGTGTTTAAGATAGCGCAATATGCACTTGACTGCCATCCAATGTGTATCAAGAGGTCGTTGCATAAACTTACTGACTTTATGTACCACAAAAGCTAAATCAGGCCTTGTGAAGGATAAGTATTGCATGCTACCTACGATGCTTCGGTAGAGACTTATGTCTTCCAAAGGATTGCCATCGTTGGATGTAAGACGACAACTAGAGGCCATGAGACTTGTGCAAGGCTTGGCTTTGTCCATGTTGCTCCGTTTGAGTAAATCAACAATACACTTGCGTTGAGTGAGGTAAATTCCATCTGTACACCTAAGTGCCTCAACACCAAGAAAGAAATGTAGTGCACCCAAGTCTTTGATAGCAAAAGTATCCTTCAAGCAATTAATCACATGAGTGATTGCATCTGAACTTGAGCCCGTTATCAAAATATCATCCACATATATAAGTATGTAAATAATAATCGCTGGCTCCCGAAAAATAAATAGAGAAGTATCAACTTTACTTTTATGAAAACCCAAAGACTTGAGTTTGTCCGAGAGCTTGGAGAACCATGCTCTTGGCGCTTGTCGCAATCCATAGAGTGACTTGTGTAATTTACACACATGATTTGGATATTGTGGATGAATATAACGAGATTGTGGACGAATATAACCTTGGGGTTGTGACATGAACACATCCTCTTGTAACTCACCATGCAAGAATGCATTTTGTGCATCCAATTGATTTATAGGCCAATTATAAGCAACAGCAAGAGAAAGCACTAACCGAATAGTTGTATGTTTGATGACTGGATTGAAAGTTTCTGAAAAATCAACTCCTTCTTATTGGTGGAATCCTTTGACTATGAGTCGTGCTTTATAATGTTCAATGGTCCCATCTACCTTCTTTTTTATTTGAAACACCCAACGACAGCCCACAATGTTGGTGTTATTTGATGGGGACACCAAAGACCAAGTGCCATTTTGTAGCAGGGCAGTGAATTTGTTATTCATAGCATCTTGCCAGTGGGCTGATTTGGAGGCCTCCGTGTAAGAAGTTGGCTCAATTGCTAGAGGTGTAGTTGCTGCTATCAAAGCTCTCGGTAAAGGGTACTGAATGCAGCCATCATGTGGTTGCTGAGGCTTATGGATTTGATTCTTTGATCCGGTGATCATGGAATGATTGTTAGTAGTAACAGGCTGTTCATCCTAGTGCGATGAATCATCAGAGTCGAATGCATGGACTGCTGGCTGGTTAGATGTTCCATGACCTGTCCTTGTAAAAATTGAACATAATGGTGAAGATTCGATTCTTGTAGAAATCAGATTAGGCTACAAATCTCGTAAACTTGGTGATGGGGAAGAACTTATTTGTAGTGGAAGCAAGGCAGAGTTTGAAGTTTGAGGAGTGGAGCTTTGGAGTTTATTTTCGAAAGTATAGGGGAAAAGATTTTCATCGAAAATGACATGCCTTGAGATATAGACCTTACTAGTAGAGAGATCAAAACTCTTGTACCCTTGATAACAAAGACTATAACCAATGAAAATGCATATTTTTGAATGGAAATTCAGCTTATTGCGATTGTAAGACCTTAAGTTAGGCCACCACGCACATCCAAACACATGCATGAAAGAGTAATCTGGAACACGATTATACAGCATCTCAAATGGTGATTTTTGGTCCAAAACAGGTGTTGGAAGCCTGTTTATCACATAAGTTGTAGTTTGAAAGGCATCTTCCTAATATATCATTGGAAAATTTGAATGTGCTAATGTGCTTAAACCAACTTTGATAATGTGTCGATGTTTTCTCTCAATAGAACCGTTTTGTTGATGCATATGTGGGCAAGCTAGGCGATGGTTAATGCCTGTGTTTTTAAAATATGTGTTTAACCGTCTATATTCGCCACCCCAGTCGGATTGGATGGCTTTGATTTTTCTGTCAAAATGGTTTTCCACATATTTTTTAAAAGTAAGTAAAACTTCTTCCACATCTGGAATTATTAGAGGACTATTACGTACGGATCGATGGGAATTACCTTATTTACGTATTTAATTCATTATAATTTTTTCATTGGTTATTGGTTATTTTTTGGATAGGCACAAGGGATATTTTATTTGTTCTTCTTGTAAACTCTTGTGGTCTTTGTTTCACCATGGTATTCCTCTGCCATAAGTGAGGGCTTCAATAAATCTGGTGAGGGGCCACTCGTGGACAGGTAGTCACCAACTCTTAAAAAAAAAAGTTTAAGAGGAAATAACAAAAGAAACTTGGAATAATCATCTAGAAAACTCACATAATATTTAGCACCAGTGGTGGAAGCAAAGGAAGCAGATCCCCAAACATCAGTAAAAATTAAATCCAAAGGTTTTGAAGAAACAAACGTAGATAACTTAAAAGGCAAATTATGGCTTTTAGCCATTTGACAATCAGGGCACACATTGTGCAATTTATTTCTCACTACTGGAAGGCTGAAAGTGGAGAGAACTTTGTGGACGACGGGACTAGAAGAATGAAATTTGAATACTAGAGTGTGCTTGAGGTAGACGTGTTTTGGTGGTGAAACTGTAGAGGCCATCACTGAGATGTCCTTGATGAAGGATGTTCCCCGAGTAATCCTTCACAAGAAAAAAGTGAAAGTGAAATTCAAAATAGACGTTATTGTCAATTCAAAATTGTTGAACAGATATCAAATTCTTTTGAATCTCAGGAACTAAAAGGACTTGGTTAAGAACAAATGTGGATGATTTAATGTGAAATTGAGAAGAACCAGTTTTAGAGATATGCAAACCTTGACCATTTCCCACTTGAATAGTATCGAAACCATTATATTCATTGTTCTTTTGGTTTAGATTGGAAGCATCATTTGTGAGGTGATGAGTCGCACCCATATTTGCATGCCACTCAATCTCCCAATTGGTATCATTACCATTATTCACGACAACCATAGCGTGCTTGGGTGTATCTTTTGGAGTATCTTGATAAAAGAGATCAAATCGGTGATAACATTTACGAGCTGATTGTCCAGGCTTACCACAAACCTAACAAATAATGGAGGGCTGATCATTGTTTTGGTTGGCAAAGTTAAAGCCACCACGATGGCCTCTCCCCTGTCCTCGAGAGCCACCACGCCCATTCCTTGCAAATGGGTGTGATTGGCGTTGAGCAACGTTAGTAGAAGGTTGTTGAATTGCTGGAGTGAGTTGGTGTTGAGAGAGACAAGCTTCTGTGGTTAATAAGAGAGAATAAATTTCTTCAAGCGTCACACTATCACTGTGAGCTGAAATGGAGGCCACGAAACTGTCATATTCATGGCCGAGACTTGCAAGAATATATGTGATAGTATCATTTCATGTCATTGGTTGGCCTGTGATTGCTAGCTCGTTCGCTAGCCTCTTGATGAAGTGGAAGTATTCAATGGCAGATTTACTGCCTTTAGTGGCAGTGGCCAGTTGTGTGCAGATTTGAACAATGCACGCACGAGATTTTGTGGAAAATGTTGCATCCAAGGCACACCAGACAGCATGGGATGATTTATAAGTAACAACCTGAGCAAGCACTCCCTCGATAAGAGAAGACATGAGAGTGCTAAGAATGAGGTTGTCCTATTTGACCCATGGAGAGTAAGCATGATTGAGACTCTTAGAAACAATATTGGTTTCAGGGTGGGATACGGAAATTGTTTTAGGTGGTTTTGGTGTGGTACCGTCAAGGTAACCAAAGAGGTCCTGACCGCGGAAATACGGTACCATCTGGGCCTTCTAGAGAAGATAAATTTCTTGGCTTAGTTTGATAGTATAGATAGAAGGCATGGACGTAATGGAGGGAGATTGGGTTTCAAAGTGAGAGAAAGACATTTAGACGTTGGTCTTGTGAGGGCTATACTGATACCATGTAAAAGAATTGAATCCTCTATTTTTCATTAAGTACAATGTGATCTGTATAGCAATATATATACAAGAGCATTACAACTGATCCCAATATTTATGTGAACAATAAAAGATTACAGCTATACAATCTTATCATAACTGAGTAGGATCGAATCTTCCACATTTGTTGGGCTCCTGATTTGTTGTTGAGATTTCACCAAATTTTCTGCTGTGATTTCGGTCATTATCATTGCTTATCTTGTCATGTTGATCTTTAATATCTTCAGCCTTGAATTCATTTATACTGACTTGATTCTCTACAAGCTATAGATGTGAAGTATGGAAGTAAATAGTGGCTGATGCATAGAATTCCTCTTTCCAAAAACTTAAAAAAAAATTCAAAAATTGGAAAAAAGAAATAAATTTCATTGATTTGAAATATAATAATTGAGGTTTGAGAAGAAAGTTAATTTATTTTTCTCGACACCTTGAGTAAAATTATAAAAAGATAACAAAATAAGATATTTATCATTTATTATATTATTATTCTCTTTAAAGTTTTTTATATGACATCAAATAATTAGTTGAATATTAAGCCATTAAGTACAAAGGTAGTGGATGATAGAAGATGATAGTAAAATACAATAATATAAAAATGATAATAAAAAGAATGATGAGTGGCATTAGTTCAAAGATAAAAAATCATGTCCACGTTATGTATCGTGTTGTCTCTATTTGACTAGAGCAACTTCTCGTTGCAAGAATTTCAAATGTCTCTATCATTTAGGGCTGTTTGGTTTCAAAACTTTCATCAACTCATCTTGTAACATCCCGTAATTTAGTGTAGTTTTAATGAAGGATTATTTTAATTAATTTAAGGATTTAGTCTCTTGTTTTAAAATTAAGAGAGTTTTGAAATATTATTTTATAATATTTTAAATTGTGAAAATTATTTATTTTATATGTTTTGTTGATATTAATTATTGTTTTGAATTTAAATTGATCTTTAATTTAAATTAATTAGATTATGGGTTTTTAAATTATTATTGTTTTAATTAAGCATTTCACTGAGTTTGAATTATTTTATTTAGTTTATGGTTTTAAAATCTTTTTCGTTGGATCACTTTTGTGACTCCAAGATGTGAGGGTTGGACCTCATTTCTTTTCCCCATCTTTTCTTTCCCTCTTCTTTTTCTTTTCTTTTTCTCTTTTCTTCCTTATTTCCTCTCCTTCTCGCGCGCAACCCAGCCCTCTCTCTCCCCTTTCTCTCCTTCGGCCGAACACCTCTCCCCACGTAGCACCATCGTGCGCCGCTCGTGGCTGGCACCGCCCCTCACCCTCTCTTCCCCAGCTGCCGGCGACCCCACCACCGTGATTTTAGCCCTTCCCTCGCCGGCAATAGCCTGCACGCACCACCTAAGCCGCATGGCGTTTTGAGCTCTAGCGCTGCCGTCGCTCCACCTCCGGCCACCACTTCATCACCGACCCTCTAGCAACCCAATGGACCCAATCCCAGCCCTGATCCTTCACCGGTGAAGCCCAGCCGAGCTCATCTCCATTTCGGCTTTTTTGGCCTTCCACCGCCGTTTCGGCCACCACCCACGGCCAAAGGCCACTACCATTAGCTTCACCGACCTCCCTAGACCCTACCATATAAATTTCAAGTCTTCGTTTGACCCCATTTGAAATTGGGTATACTGTGTATTTCGGCCAAAGTATTTTTACACTGTGGAGTTGCTGCTTTGGCGCTTCCAGCCCCTCCGTGATCCTCCGAAAATATTTTTATAGCACTGTAAGTATTTTTCAAACATCTTTTGAGATTTTAATATATTTTTGTGCTAACTCTTTTATCATTACTGTGATTGGTTGGTTGTGTCAGACTGAGTCCGAGGAGTTTTGGGGGTCGGATGGATTGGAGGTTGGAGTTGTGATTGGTTATTGGATATTGTTGTTGGTTTGGTACATTGCATGTGCATGCATGTTCATGTTTGTAAATTGAAAACTGGATTTTCGTGTAATTGCATTCATGTTCATGTGTTTATGAAAAATTGAGTTTTTATGTGATTTAAAGGATAAGAGACTGTAGGGATGGTGGTATAGTCCCTCCTACGATTCGCGCCTACGGTATACGCGTAGGGATGGTGGTAATCCCACCTGTGATTCCCGCCTACGATGCACACGATAGGGATGGTGGTAAGCAGTGATAGTGGTAGAGTCCCGCCTGCGATTTCTGCCTACAGTGCTCTAATGGGTATCCATTGTGTGGAAAGGAACTATAGGGATGGTGGTAAGCAGGGATGGTGGTGTAGTCCTGCCTGTGATTCCCGTCTACAGTGTCCTATAAATGTTTCTATGTGAATGTTTTTCTGGAAAAATGACAGATTATGTTTTTTGACCAAAATGAGATTTTGGCGTGTGTTGGAAAATATTCATTTTTGGGAAAAAAAAATGATATTTTGGATCTGGTGTATAGTACATTATATGCATGCATGGTTGGTAGCATTAATGTATTTTGATCTTGGGGATTGTTTGGATTATTACTTCCCTGCTGTACCATTCTATGGTACTGTAGATTTTGGTGCAGGTGAGGTTGTGAAGCTTGTGGGATTGGCTCCCTAGAGAAGGTGGCATGTGGTTGCTGCCGTTTTGGATTATGAAATTTATTTCTCGCTTGTTTATGTATTTGGCTTTTGCTGTAATTATAGATAGTTATTTTGGATAATTTTTGTATTAAATAAAATTCTGGTACTTAGTAGATTTATTTATTTTAACCGCTGCGATTCTTTGGTGCTCTGGTGGCACGTTGCACACACTTGAGCACGTATCGTTGGGATGTGTGACCCGGGTTGTCATCATCCTGACGTCACGATTCCCGAGGCTTTTTGTACGTGGGAGTCAGGGCGTCACGCATCTCATCTTCATCATTACAACTTTTTTAAATTTTCACACAAAATATAATAATTTTTTGTCTATTCCCAAAAGAATCTCTCTAAATTCTCATACCAAAACAATCTTACTTTTTCAAATTCCAAAATAATATTCCCAAATTTCCATACTAAAATATAATAAACAATATTACTTTTTCAAACTCCAAAAAAATCTTCCCAAATTCCTACACAAAAAATAATAAACAATCTTACTTTTTCAAATCTTAAAATAATAATAATATTAAATAATAATATTCATAAAATATCTTATTCTACTATTCACAAACCATCTCAACTCTACTCCCAATCCAAACCACCCTATTAAATTCGTGATAGTAGGGTAGATGGTTAGTTTTTTATGGCATTAATATATAGCTAATTGAAACTCCAAAGACTTTTCTTGTACAATCACATGAAGTCTTTTTCCACTCTATAACTCTGTTTTTTCTTTGCTTCCTCTCATTCTACTAACCTACCAATCCAATAAATAAATAAAACTACAAAATCATTAAGGCCTCTTTTGGTGAGATATCTCTAAATGACAATAAAATATTTGTAAATAGTAATGAAATAATTTAAATTGTGATGTTCTATAGAATTTTGAGAAATGAGAGAAAAAAAGTTGAATAAAAATATTTTAAAGTTTAAATAATGTTAGAACATACTTTTTGTTTCAAGATTTGTAGTAATTAAATGAAAAAGTTGAAGATTTGAAATTGAAAAGTATTTGTATTTGTAATGTTTTGATATTGGAATGAGATGAGATGGAATAAGAAACTCTGTCCAAACAAGGCCTAAATGATAGCTTTATTTGTAAGGTTCAATTTATGTAAATATTATAGCGAAAATACATAGACTTGAAAGTAGGTTCACACACCTTCATTAGAGATGGGTTATAGAATATATACAAGTTTGAAAGCAAGATAATTGCTCCTAAACTTAAGCTATTGTATGACATAATTGATACTATATGAGCTATACATATTAACAAATAAGGAATGAATTAAATGACCATAACAGCTACGGTTTTGATATAGCAGTTACAATCCTAAGGATGATTTTGTGCATGATTGACTTTAATCCTCCCTTTCTTGATGAGATCTCGAACAAATAACAAATCAATTTCAATGTGCTTCATTCTCGTATGTTGAACAGGATTGAGACTAAACTGATTTGCTCCAATGTTGTCACAGAACAGTTGAGGCTATTGTTGAAGAGTGAGACCAAGTTCAGTAATGAGAGAGTGAAGCCAAATTGTTTCTAATGTGGCAGTGGCAAGTGCTCAAAATTCTGCTTCAGTTGATGATCTTGAGACTGCTCATTGCTTTCTTGCTGACCAGGAAATAGGATTTGAACCAAGAAATGTAATGAAAGCAGTTGTGGAGACACGAGTGTCTGTGTTTGATGCCCAGTCCGCATCATTATATGTCTGCAATTCGAATTTTGCTGATTTCTGTAGCAGAAGACCATAAAACATGGTTTGTTTGAGGTACCTTAGAAGTCTTTTAGCTGCTGCCCATTGACTTGATGTCGGATTTTGCATGAACTGAACTAATCTATTGACAGAAAAAGAAATTTCTGGGCGTGTGAGTCCCAAATATTGAAGTGCTCCAATTACTTTTCTGTACTCAACTCCATCGACAGCTTCTGAAGCTTGTGTATTTGTTAGCTTAGCTGTAGTAGACATTGGAGTTTGGAATTCCTTTGCATTATCCATTGAGGTTTTTGTTAACAACTCCCGGATATATTTGTGTTGAGACAAGAAGAGTCCTTTTGTTGTATGAAGGACCTCTATACCCAAGAAAAAGTGCAAGTTGCCCAGATCTTTAACTGAGAAAGCAGTGTCAAGTTTCTCAATAACCTCATGTGTAAACTTGATGTTGTTGCCTGTGACAATTATATCATCAACATAAACAAGGCAATAACACAAAATTTCATTGGATTTAAAAATGAACAATAAGTTGTCAGTTGCTGAGTGGATGAAGGCAAAACTGAGTAGTGCATCCCTGAGAGCTTTGTACCACTGCCGTGGTGCTTGCTTTAGCCTATATATGCTCTTTTTTAACTTGCATACATGATGAGGTTTAGTGGAGTCCTAAAACCCTGCAGGTTGATGCATGAAAACATCTTCGTCAAGAGAGCCAAGCATAAATGCATTGTTAATGTCCAGTTGTCTCAATGACCATCCATGCATGACAGCAATGGATAGAATAAGCCTTATTGTGGCTAGTTTCACAACTGGACTGAATGTTTGAGAGTAGTCAATCCCAAGTCTTTGATGAAAGCCTTTAGCAACAAGTCTGGCTTTGTATCGAGCTATTGTACCATCAGGATTCCTCTTAATCCGAAACACAAACTTACAACCAACCAGATTTTGATTTGGAGCAGGAGGAACCAACTCCAAAGTCCCATGATGAAGAAATGTTGTAACTTCATCAGACATTGCCTTACACCATTTTGGATCCTTTAGAGCTTGACTAACACAGGTAGGCTCTTGGGATTCAGATATTGGATGCTTAGAGGTATGGTAAATTTGTTTAGGCCAAAAAGTATTATTCATTGACCTTGTGATGATGGTGCGTGTGGGCTGTGGGAATGAAAGAGGTAGATTTTCTGGAGTTACCTGATTTGAAACTGGTATTGTTGGCTCTTGGACTTCATTCAAAGGTGAAGAAGGAGGAGAAATGTCTTCTTGAGGCCGTGAGACATGTATGCTATCCTTGGATACAAGCTGCAGAATTGGTCCTAAGATGAATTCAGTTCTGAAGTGGATGATATATTGGTTTTGGTAGCTGCCTCTTGTTGTAAGGGATAGGCATTTTCATCAAAGATGACATGCCTGGATGTATAGAGGCGCTGAATAGGTAGATGAAGACACAAGTAGGCGCTTTGACTAGTTGAGTAGCCAACAAAGATGCATGGGACAGATTTATCTTGAAGCTTGTTGGCTTTATAAGGCTTAAGCCATGGAAAACAAAGGCATCCAAAGAATCTCAACTTCTCATACTGAGGTTTTTGATTAAAAAGAGCTTCAAGTGGTGTTTGGTGTTGAAGAACAGGTGAAGGAAGCCTATTAATCAAATATGTGGCTGTGACAAATGCATAGGCCCAGTATTCTGAGGGAAGAGATGCATGAGTGAGAAGGGTTTTGCCTGTCTCGACAATATGCCTATGCCTACGCTCGGGCACTCCATTTTGTTGGGGTGTATGGGGGGCTGTTGTGTAATGGCTTATGCCATTTTGAAGAAAGAATGATCTAAGGGCAACAAATTCTCCCCCATTGTTAGAATACACCCCTTTAATTTTCATTTGAAATCGGGTTTCAATCATTTTGTAGAAGTGATGAAATATAGTTTTCACATTAGATTTTTGATGTAATGGAAAGAACCACACATATTTTGTGAAGTGATCTACAAAAATGACATAAAACCGATGACCATTGAGACTAGCAGTGGGTGAAGGCCCCCATACATCCGTGTATATCAAATCAAATGGAGCATTATTAGTCAAACCATGCTTATGAAAAGGCAATTGATGAGCTTTATTAATGAGACACGAATGACAATGAGCAGAATTAGAATCAGAAGAACTAGTTGGAAGGGAAAAACAACTAATAATTTTGTTAACAACTTTTGAAGATGGGTGGCCTAGTCTCTGGTGCCAACCAATTGGAGAAGCTTTTTCATGAATGAGTGCAACGGGTTGAGCAGCTGGTGATGACGGTAGAGGATAGATGCCACTCTCACAAGGTCCTTGAAGAATTATCTCCCCCGTTCGATCCTCCACAAGAAAAAGTTGGGATGAAATTCTAGTTAAACATTGTTTTGCTTAGTGAAGTGATGAACAGAAATGAGGTTCTTATTTATATCAGGCACACAAAGGTATCTTGAATATGAATGATTGAGCTGCATTATTGCATATTTTACACATTTAAAACCAATATATTTTTAATTGTTTTATTATTTTATCATTGGTTTTAGATGGAAAAATTGTTTAAGAGGCATAAATCCAAGTTGTGAATTAAATTGATTAAAAGCATAGTTTATGCTTGATTTTATA
>QEOT01007857.1:102141-114035 GCA_003123785.1 Pterocarya stenoptera | reverse complement strand
TAGGGGTTAAAAGCTTTTAGATACTCTGAGGCCCTCTAAGTGGCCTTTACTGTGCAGTTGGGGTGGCTCTAGATATTTCATTAAACATGGGAATTCAAAAGGTAATCATAGCTATTGATAATCGATATTATAATCGATTCATTTAGAATTGAGCCACTTCTACCAATGGAATTTAAAGATTAAGGGTCGATGAAAGTGCCTCCTAAATATAGACGAAAAAAGCCAAAAAGATAATGAAGAAATTCTCCAGTTTGAAGGGAAACATGTAGAAGTGATTGTTTGATTCTTCAGTATAAACCATTATTGGATCTCAATGCCTTTAAGACACTGAAAGTCATTAGAAGTATGACATAACAGACTACATACTGAAAAACAGGGAAGAAAAAAATTCTCAAGTGCATTGAAGAATCAAACACAGATGAAAGAAAGAACAAAATGATAATTAAGAAGCAATCATTCTTGGATCTCTACACCTTTGAAACACAGAAAGTCATTAGAAGCCTGACAACAGACTACTTTCAGAAAACATGGGGAGAAAAAAATAGTTCTGAATTGCATCATGAGTAATCAGTTTGAACTAAACAAAGGTGAACTGTGAAATATTCAATAAATTCAATGACCGTCAGTTTATCCGCATGACTATATACCTGAGCTAGAAAGATGAGAAAGCTCAAAGCTACATGAATAAGATGATTATAACCTACCCTTCTTTGGCACCACCAAAGTTCCAGTGACACAGGCCAATTGAGGAAGCAGATAGGACAGATCTAACACCAGGCAGAAGAGTTGAACTGTGTAAAAGTGAGTGAATGGTATGCACAGGATTGCATGTCAGCCCCTTCAGGGAATTAACAGGCCGAACAGTTTGGCGCACATCAAACACCAAAATGGAGCCATTCTACAAGAAAGGAAGTAAAAGATCAGCATAAAATATGAAGGTCCGCGAGATACAAAAACACACTAGTCATACCTGCAGTCCAGCATATATATAATTCGAGTTCTGGAGATCCCATGAACATGACCAAGCAGCAGCCTGGAAGTACATATTCTTCTGTTTAGTTAATGAAAATATAGAAAGCCAGAAGTACACTTGTGTAGGCACGTGTAGAGCAAGGAACAAAGAGAAAATGATGTTACATAAAGGACATTAATAATTGACACATTCAACCAGCTATGAAAAAGAACTAAATTAAAATCCAAACCTCGCATCATCAACATAGCACTACAAACCTAGAACTACATAATGCACCTTTTAAGAAGCAATTGAATGCGACACACAGACTAGTGCTGAGCTGGCACAATCTATGTGATAACCCGTACTAAGTGAGTATAGGTGGTGTAACAATCTGGCCTAATAATTCTAAGGTCGAAATATTGACAATTTTATTAAGCTTAAATTATATTTAATGGGTCGTTTTGGATAAGCGAGAAATTGTTGAGGTTGAATAGGAGTTTTAATTAAGCTCAATAACTAAATTAAATCTCATTTATTATTTATTGAACGAGTTAGACTCCTTTTCCAATTTAAAGATCGCCATTAGAAATTTATTTCAATTTAAAATCATCACTGATTGAATCCCCCATGCAGTCTCAGTCACTGCTAATCCTACATTGAATGAACTACTAGATCATGTTTTAAAATTCAAACTCTCTTCTTGAATGATTGTGACCGAGTTCAACTCGAACTCGTCGACATTTTATTCCAACAAGGATACAACTCTACAGGTCATCTTCACATTAAAACCCTTTAACCAACTGCCTTCTCAAACTCTAAGTCATATACGTCTCCACCTTCCACTAGGATTCATGCCCCAATAGAACTCTCTTACAATTCTACAAATTATCTTCACATTAAAACTCTTACACCGACTCCTTATATACGACCAGCCCCATGCACTTTACATGTGTCTCATTCCCCCTTCAAGCCCTAGTGTAGTTTCTACTTACCCAAAATCACACAAAGTACCTCTAGTCCACCAACATCCCTCACGTTTTCTCTCTTCTTCTAGTTTACGTGATCGATTTCAAGCCGAAAATACTTGATTAATGTTGAGAGATAAGTAGCATGATCATACCCTTACACGTACGAACGGTAAACGACATATTTTTACAAATATTATGCGTGTACGCCCTCCATTAGAAGCCCCTTATTAGGTAACCAAGTCATGATAAAATGATGAAAAATGTATGATTTTATGAATAGGTTTCATGTTAGCTTCAATGACATGCATCAAGATATTTTATGAGAATCCATGGTTTTATGTGAAGAATTATACATTTAAATATTTTATGAAAATCCATTATTTATGTAAAGAATTATGCATCAAAATATTTATGAAAAGTTATGATTTTATGTCAGAGTTATGCATTAAAAGATTTACGAAAAATCATGATTTCATGCAAGGAAACATGCATCACGACATTTTATGACAGAATGCGATTTCACTTGAAATCTATGATATAACAAGTA
Source organism: Pterocarya stenoptera (assembly GCA_003123785.1). NCBI lineage: Eukaryota > Viridiplantae > Streptophyta > Magnoliopsida > Fagales > Juglandaceae > Pterocarya > Pterocarya stenoptera. The sequence goes on along the minus strand of QEOT01007857.1, from coordinate 111,565 downwards.
TGCGAGTATGATTATGATGAATTATAAATGATAAGATGCATAACGACCTATGTTATGATATGAAGATGGTACCATATGTTATAAGCATATTACATTGCCAGGTTGTATATGCTGGTAGTGCATCTAGTGTGTCTTCCTTATATATGAATTCCACAACCCGCAGCTACGGACGGAATAGGAATCTATTTAGATTCGCTAACCCTAACTCACATGGGACAACAGTGGGTATCGGCTTATAACAAATGAAAGACAAGATAATACATTTCATGTATAAATTTGGTTCACATTCATGTTATTTATGTATGTATGTATGTGTATGCATATTTTCAAGAAAACCCTATGTTTATTATGTTTAATATATGATGTGTTGTTTATTGAGTATTCAACTCATTTTTATGTATTTTTATTTTTTTTAACCACCCCAAGTAATAATATTTATAAGGATGGGACTGCAAGACAGTACATGGCCCAAGGAGGTGATGTAGGCCTAGATAGTTTTTGTCATGCTCAGTTTTATATTTAAAGTTTAATAAGTTATTTTGATAAACACGAGCCTATTGAATTTAAATAAGTTTTTCTGGAGACTCTTTTGGATTTTAAGTGGTTAATTAAGATTAAATTTATTTATTTATGAGATCTTTCGTATTTGGTGCTTCGTTAGTAAGAAAAGTTTTTAAATAAAGTTTTTTAAGTAAAGTTTAGTAGCACACAAGTTTCTTGAAAATTTTAAAAATGACCTTATTGGGGAACAAGGCATTGCAGGTGGTGAATGGGATCCCATGTTACTTGGAAGGGAGAAAATTTTAATCCTTATAATAATTTCAAATGGCTCCAATCGTATCATTGATTAGTCATTTTAGAGTAGGACCTTAAATGTGGCTTAGGTCTAGAAACGACCCAATCCAATGTTATTAGAGATACAATATGGATAATTTTATTGGACCTAGATTAGGTTTAATGAGCGATTTGGATTTAAGCCCATTGAATATTTTATGGACCAATTGAGCCCTATTTAACTAGTAATTGGCTTGAGAAAATTTCTAAAAGCCCAAAAGTAAGTATTGAACGAGTTAGACTCATTTTAGAATTTAATATTAGCCATTAGAAATTCTCTCATTTTTGAATCATCACTGATAAAAGTCCCCTGCACAATCTCAATTACTCCCAATTCTATGTTACATATGTTTTCAAATTTCAAACTCTTTTATCCATTGATCTAAGCGAGTCCCCTTGAAATGTACTGCTCATTTTCATATGGAACTCTTCCATTTTTTAGCATCACAACCCACTAACCAAGTCAATTTTACATGCTTAATCCAACCCACAACTACTGTGTTATCAGAAATAAAATCAATCGGCCAAACGGTTTCATAAAATTACAATGTAAATAATTGATCATGATTGAGATTTTTGCTCACATGGGTCATCATTTGACTTCAATTTGAACTCGTCCAACCATTTCTCCCATCATTTGACAACCACCCACACTCACAACAAACCCTTACACCTAGACCACCATGAAGAACCTTCCAACCAAGCCCATCTCGCCGATAATAGCTAGAAGTCACCCAAAAACAACCGACCAAAAGTTTCTCTCCTCCTCGCACTATTCCGGTAAGCCATGCCCGACCTTTCCCCCTCTTCCTCTTCATGGCACAGAGGAGGTCGAATAGTCGCCACCTTAGTCCTAAACCCACCACCAGGCATCCCGCTCCACCGCACCCCTTTCCTCTGACTCAACTAGTCTTGAATCTTTCTGTTGCACACCCTTGTTCTGTTCTCTAAATTAAATACTTTATTTTTATTCATTTGGAGAGGGGGGTCGAACCCAATACTCCATTTTTGGAGGTTTGGGTGTTATGCCATCAGGACATATACCTTTGGCAATTAAACACTTTATTATTTCCAAGTTTGAAGGTTGTTCTGTAAAGCATGTACCAACTTCATTTTATTTACAAAAAAATACCCTTTATACCCTTCTCGTGTAGGTCCATCCGTAAAAAAAGCTTCTTGAAAAGCCTTTCTTGTGCAATTACATTACGGACCTTTTACCGAAAGGGCTAAAACATCCATACTTGAATGTTTGTTCATTCAAGCATTAATTGTTTTTTTTTTTTCTTTTTGGTTTTAGCCCTTTCGGTAAAAGCATGTTCAGACTTCCTTTATCTATTTCTATTGTTCCATTTATTCCACCATGTTGCATTTTTTTCCAAAAAGCATCATGAAGTCTTTTAAAATGTTATTACACTCATGCCTTTAAATTGTAAACAAGTCAATGTGCCTTCAGCTTTTTTTTTTTTTAAAGTAAAAATATTATATATATATATCAATAAGAGTAACCAAGTACACTAGATGTATACAAAAAAATCCTTAGCCCATACTAGAGAGCTCCTAATGACTCAAAAAGCCCGCAAAAAACTATCCAAAATACATCAAGCCTGAGTTGGAATAAAACACACCTCCCCAACCGCAACCCATTGTTTCCTGTAGACTAATACTCCACCCAAAACACCCTTTATGCCCTCCCTTTACGGCATGTTTGGGGCCTAAGATGAGACACAAAATTCTCATCTCATCCCATCTTATTTCCAAACATAATTCAAATACAAAATTTTCAAACTAATCATTACAACTTTTTCAAACTTTTAAATAAAAAATAAAAAACACTACAACAGGATTTCTTGTGGGGTGGAATAGGTGAGGAGTTTAAATTTCACTTGGTTAGGTGAGAGAAGGTATATTGTCCTCTCTCTGATGGTGGTTTGGGCATTAGAAGTTTGAGAATTTTTAATAAGGCGTTACTTGAAAAATGGTTGTGGAGATACCATAAAAAACCAAAAGCTTTACGGAAGTTGGTGATTGAGAGTAAATATGGGGGTTCATGGGGAGATTGGTGTACCAATGAAGTGAGAGGGGCACATGGAGTGGGTTTGTGGAAACATATAAGAAAAGGATGGGGGGTTTTCTCCCATCACACAAGATTTTGTCTAGGAGATGGGGCTAGGATCAAATTCTGGTTTGATACTTGGCGTGGTAATTGCGCTCTAAAGGACCTATTTCCGGCCCTTTTTAGGGTTGCAAGTGCCAAGGATGTCTCAGTGGCGGAAGTCATGGTGATAGTGGGGGAACAGACCCAGTGGAATATCAATTTTAGCCAGGCGGCACATGATTGGAAAATGGATAATTTCGCAGCTCTTTTCAGCCTCTTGTATTCACTCAAACCGAGAAACCAACATGCCGATTTATTGTGGTGGATAGCTACTGGTAAAGCTATGTTCTCGGTTCGTTCGTTTTATAAGTCCCTGTCACAAGAGCCTCCAACTCAATTCCCCTGGAAAAGGATATGGAGACATAAGGCACCTCTCAAAACAACATTTTTTGTGTGGACCGCTTCCTTGGGCAAGATCCTCACAATGGATTTTGAGGAGACGGAGGGTGATCATCGCAGATTGGTGTTGTATGTGTAGGAACGAGGGTGAATCAATGGACCATCTTCTACTACATTGCAAGGTAGCTTGAGGGATATGGAATGAAGTTTTTAGTAGGCTAGACTTAGGTTGGGTTATGCCCAAGACAGTAGTGGCAATGCTGGCTAGTTGGACAGACCTGAGACGTAATCAACAGATCAAGGCTGTATGGAAGATGCTTCCTATTTGCATCATGTGGTGTGTGTGGCAAGAGCGCAACGAACGGACATTCAAGGACAAAAAGAGATCAATGGAGGAACTTAAAGCTTTCTTCTTTAGAACTCTTTGTACTTGGGTCATTGCAGTTAATTTTAATGCCCAAGATTTCCATGATTTCCTTATATCTATTGGTCCTACGTAGTTAGGGCATTCTTTGTACTGAACATGGCTTTTGCCTATTCTTTTATTAAATACTTTTACTTATCAAAAAATAAATAAAAAACATTCCAACTTTTTCAAATCTACAAATAAAAATAATATTATAAAACTATATTCTTACAATATCTTAATTTTATAATATTTTTTATTCAAATATACAATATCTTTTCACAAAACCCAAAAAATACTCGACTCAAATTATCTTGTTACTATTCACAAATTATCATACAACTATTCACAAAATTCTTCTTTAATCTCACTCCCCAAACCTGCTCTTAGGGTCGTAGTTGATTGACAAGAAAGATGCTTAACTCCCTGCTTTTCTTAAAACTTTATTTGGTATCACACGAGTGGCTAGCCTCAATTGCAATAGTAGTGCTTTAAATTGGTCTTTACATCCTCCATGTGAGAGTCCTACGATATGCTAAATCTCATTAACTTTTTGCAAAACTCAATCCAATGATGATCTAGCTATATTGTTTAATGGAGGAAGCGATACCAAGGGGACAACATCTTCCCCCAACATAGTACCCAATGGCACCAACGACAAACCATTATTCCAACCTTGTGCCTCCTCAACAACTCCATTGCTACTCTTCATTGGAGATTCTAGGTTGGCAACAAGTCCATTCACCTTTGGCAACCTTGTATGTGCAACTTCGACGAACCCTACATCTCCTTCAGACCTCGGTGTAACACCATTATCAAGTGACAGAACTGTGGACGGCCATACAATCAAATCCAAGGGTCCCATCATTGTTATCTGTGTCTTCCCACAGTGCTCCAAGCCTTCAGCCTTCCACAGACTCTACCAAGTCCTCATCCGATGAAGCTACCCACTCAACTCCTGCCGTGGACTTCTCAAATACCTAACCTGTCGCATTCTCCGCAGTAATGACTGGTGACAAGTCAGATAGTGCCGATGACTACGTCTATGGCCCCCTGAGTTCAGAAGCCTCCCCCAAGTGTCCTATAGAGACAAACGAATGTTTCTACGAAGGAACTGCCGTGAACCTCTCAAACACCAAAGCCGTCGCCTTTGCCATCGTGATGACTGGGAACAGCCCAGATATTGTCGATGACTTGGTCTGTGGCCCCCCGAGGTGAGAAACCTGCCCCAAGTGCTCCGTAGAAGCTCGCGTGCATTTTGGCGCAAGAGCTATTGTCACCAAAGAAGGAATGCCGACATAGGGGTCGCAGGGATCGACGAGGAAGGTTACCGGTGCCGAGATAAGGGTCTCCTCTAGCCAGTGTAACGGAAGTGGGTCTAAGGGCCCAGGACTTCCGTCAGACAGTGAAACTGGCCCAGAAGTGGAGCCCTTCTCAAACAAGGGCCCATGGAGATTCAGCCTCCATTTCAAGTTTGGGAGGTGAAATAAGCTTACACGGCCCAGCCCGAGTTTGGCCTTCCCTTTGTCTAGCCTCAAAGGATTACACCCAACGAACTTCCTTTTTCCTATTTTTAGGGGCTGCATACTTTGGCCCAAGCCCAGGTCCAAACCTTTTTATATCTTAAATATCCAAGTCTTTATCTCCTTTCTGAACATTTTCAACTCCTTCATGCTCGTTAGCTCCTTTTTTATGCAAGTACCTCTGCAACTTGCTTTCTCCTAGACAGCCTGGGACATAGCCATTTCAAGTAATTTGCGTCTTCCCCCTTCTCTCTTCAGACCAAATCCCACCGAAAGTTCCCCTGCCATGCCCCCTTTTTTGTTTTTTTGTTCAAACGTCAAAGGATGACTCGGAACTCCATACGATGCCGCCCTCTTCCATGCACCACCCACCGCCACCTCTGCATATGACTTAGACTACCTCACAATCTCCTTCCCCTTCTCTACCTCTCTGTCCATTTGTGGTGCAAGAACTGGAACCTTCTTAGCCAAAGTTTGATTAGACAAACTTTGTTTTAACTCCATTGAAAAACTCTTCCAGCCCTTTCCTTCCACTCCTTCCAAGATAGCTAAGAGACCACGACCCCCTACCACCACCATAGTCAATTACTTCCAAGAAATGCCCATAAGTGTTAGACCTCCTATGAGCAAACAGAGCTTTGATTTCATCCCTACATGTCTTGAAAAAGTCTTTCCTTCCCTCCGATAAAACACCTTCCACTGAACTGGTCAACCAACAAGCACTAGCATGGTTGAGCACCATCTCCTTCGTTACCTTCCTGCCGCTTTCTATGATATGACAATAATTTCAACTCTCCATAGACAATATAAACACCTTTGTTTCTATTAAAAAGTGTTTAAGAAAGCCCATGATTATCCCAAAGCTGTAAAAACAATCAAGAAGACTAAAGATGGATGATTCTGATGAAAGGTCACCAGAACAAACTTCCCATCATGGTGTCCGGAGCGGAAACTTTGTAACTTAAGCAAAGTCAAAATAATAATATAATATTAGATATTTTAATAATAATTTTCTTAATTTTTTTATATTTTGCAAATACACTCCATATCTTAATTAATAATTTAATTTTTACTTAAAATTATTATTTCTCAACTATTTTTTTCCAACCTAATTATCCAATAGTAGCCATTGGGAATATTTTTAGAGGAAAATATTATTTTTGAGATGAATAGTGGCTTGTCAAATTTGGAGAAAGTGATGAATTTACTGTAGCTTAAAAGTTGAGCCTTGGAGTTTTGACTACTCCAATACATACCACTTATGAGCTACTTAGTCAAAATTTGACCAGGCACTGGCATTTAGCTAGTCCAGTGCCAGTGCTCTTACCTAGTTATATATATTAGCATTAAAGCCAGTTCATTAGAAGCCAATGCTTATGTCCAACGCATGTCATAATATATGCAAACATGTCATTCATCAGAATTCATGATCATTTTCCTTTTGCATATTATAGTTATGTATGTATTAGGCATCTCACGTTACATAAAACACGTAAACTTTCATAAGATCAAGTGTAAGATAAGCTCAGAACATTTAATAAGATAGTTATTTAGATACATGGTATCAATGCAATTTATGAGTAGATGTGCAAACTATAGACTTAAGCGAGGCCCAGCATAGTATGCTAGAATACTTTTAGCGATTCCCCTTTCATAAGATCAAGTATAAGATAAATTCAGAACATTTAATAAGATGGTTATTTAGATGCATGATATCAATGCGATTTATGAGTAAATTTGCAAGTCACAGCCACAAACTTAAGCGTTGCCCACCATAGTATGCTAGAATACTATTAGCGGTTCCCCTTGTAGCCATAGGATGTGAGGCCAATGCACAAGTCATGCATGTTAAAAACATTACATATAAACAAATCATGATAAGTCAGATAATTCAAGACAAGTCATACATGTTATAAACATGCGTATGAATGATCATAATTTTAAATTCTCAACATAAAGTATTTTATGAAAAACCTTATATTTAGTATGTTTATGTTATGATGGGTTCCTTACCGAATCTTCGACTCATTTTAGTTTTATTTTATATTTTTAACCACCCAAGTGAGAATAATGAGTACAAGCAGGCGGGCCAGGCCTAAATAGACCAATTGATTCAGTTGTAGGCTTCTTATATTAATTTATTTTTATGGACTTTTATTTTAAGACTTTGATTTAATTTTTGGAGACATGTTTTATTCAATAATTCTTCTTATGAAATAAATGTTTAATATATTAAATTAGGAAATCTTGTCTGGTTATATTTATAAAAACACGTGACATCTGTAGGCTACAGGAAGGAAGTGTTACAGGTCTACTTAGGGATTTCAAATGGTATTAGAATCAATCTCAACCAGAAGTGTAGGACTTGAACCATACCACCTATGATGGAATGGCACACCAAGGAAGTCGGAAAGTAAGAGGAAGATTGTCTACCTCATATTGTGTATAACTGGTGAATGAGATCTCATATTGCTTGGGAGAGAGAAAGTTCTGACTCTTTATAATGATTTCAAGAGACTCCAATTATACCTTCGACTAGTCCTTTTGGAGAGCAGACTTAGAGAAGCCACGCCAAACTTGGACTAACCTCAACTCAAGTTAAAACTTTCATGCTGTAATCCCCATTCTAGCATCAAAGGTAATTACGGTTGACTAAAGTTATTAATTGTAGTTCAAAATATTAGTATTACATATTCAAACGAAATAGCTCAATTGCCCAGGTTTCATGCTCTCAAAATGCAAGGACCAACATCCAAGGCTTTTTTTGGCCCATTCAAGGAACATAACCCAAGCCTCGGTTTTGGTTTTACAAAGTAGCCATTGAATATGGTGAAGGGGCAGTCTCCAATTTTCTTAGAACTTGCTAAACTGATTGCACTAATTGTATTTAAATCCATCTCAGGTCTTTTTTCACTTCTTGCCTAAAAAAATTTGATCCTTACCAGATTTACCTAACAAGACCCAACTTTTAATCCTGACTCCTAGACTCTGTAAACAATAGGGTCCTGGCATGCAGTTCAAAGTGTCCAATATTTCAATTCACCTAATTACTTATCAAAACAAAATTAGTTCTTGATCTAACTACTGAGTGCCTCGCAACATTTTATTATGAGTGCATGGTGGCACAACCCAAATACATCAAGTGTATACAAGATAATCCACCCTTTAGAAGAGATGGAAAATAAATAAGGGATGCCAGAGAGACTTTGAGCTACACCCAGTCACACACCATGCTAAAAACTAGAGAAATCAGCTCTCCCATACTCTTCATGCAATCTTTGAGATGTCACACATTTTGTTCCTTCCATAAGTGCCCATCAGACATTAAAGAGGCTTTCTCCAAGCTTCCAAACTGCAGCTGCCCACATTTTGAACTCCAAACAGCTAACCATTCTACAACCCTTTAAGGTAGCTTTCTCGAAGCTTCCACACTGCAGCTGCCCACATTTTGAACTCCAAACAGCTAACCATTCTACAACCCTTTAAGGTATCACCCAAGTCATGCCAAAAAGCATGAATACCAAGGCCCAAACTGATCTAGCTACCTCGCAATGCAGCAACAAATGGTCAAATGTTTCCCCGCTCTTCCCACACATGCAACACCAATACTAATATTCTCACCCAACCAGATCGTGCATAGTAAGGACTCTCCCTAACGCAGTCATCCAAACAAAGAATGCCAACTGTAATAGGACTTTGTTCCTACAAACTCCTTTCAAAGGAAAGGTAGTACATGCAGGGCGTAAAGTATGGTAGAAAGATCTGACCTCAAACTTCTTTGTTTTGGAAGGAATCCAACATATCTTATCCGCTCCACCACCTCCCATCTCACATCCTGGTAGAATACAAGAGATTGATGAATGTCGAACAAGACACCAATTCCCAATCATGTGTTAATCAGGTAAAGGTCAAATTCCATTATCTTGCCATTACAGCTTTGTCAAGCATTAGCCACCAAGGTAACCTTGTCACAAGCAATCCTTAACAACAACGAGAAAATAGCTTTCAAAGGCCTATCACCACAATATGATCCTAGCCCCTGATGACTACCTCAAATCTATTAAAATAGATACTAGTTCTTCAAATGACTAGGATCATAGAAAATAGCCTTCAAATGACTACCCCATTTACTTCAATAGAGTCCCCCCCCCCCAAAAAAAAAAAAAA
>QEOT01007857.1:9343-87368 GCA_003123785.1 Pterocarya stenoptera | reverse complement strand
ACTTGTTGTCTCAAGAAAAGAGTTAGTGGAGTCGAGGAAGTGACCACTTTAACCTTTAAAAAGGCTAAACTTTCTGTAGTGGCAGAGGTTGTGAATATGCCCTGCCAATCATCATGAAAATCATTTGTTGGAATTGTCAAAGGCTTGGGAACCCTCGGACAGTTCGCGAGCTCCATCTTTTGGTGAGAGAAAAGATCTCAGATATGGTTTTCCTTTGTGAAACCAAGTGTAAAAGAGAAAGACTTGAAAGTATCATAAATAAAATAGGCTTCAATTTCAACTTTATAGTTGACTGTATTGGTCGAAGTGGAGGACCTAGCAGCATTTTGGAGGAAAGAATTGAATGCTGAGTTACAATCATATTCACTCAATCACATCTCCTTGCATGTTTTTTCAAAATCCTTAAACAAAAAGTGGCTGTTAACTGGATTTTATGGACAACCTGTCATGAAAAAATGAAGAGAAAGTTGGAGCTTATTAAGGTTGTTGAAACCCGATCCTAAGGTACCTTGACTTTGCATGGAGGACTTTAATGAAATTGTCTCCCAAGATAAGAAGTGTGGTGCTTCCTATAGGCCTGACAAATAGATGGAAGAGTTTAGAGAAGCCCTTGTGGACTATGATCTAGGGGATCTTGGCTATGAGGAGGCCAAATGTACATGGTACAACAATCGAAATGGGCATGCCTTTACCAAAGAGAGATTGGATAGGGTCCTTGTGAATATTGGTTGGCATCAACTATATGATAATAACCTGGTTTCTGTCCTACTTGTCCAGTTCTCTGACCACAGCCCCCTTTTAATCTCTTGTCCTAATCATGTACTTGCCTTTACTCCTAATAGAAGAATTTTCATATATGAATCAAGTGGGGCCAAAAAAGATAGTTGTGAGGCAGTTATTAGGAGAGCATGGTAAGTTTCAACCAGTTCTGGGACCAAAGCACAAACTACTAAGAGAGACCTTGCAAGATGTAGATTTCAATTGAGGGAATGGCATAGAACAACACAAAGGCACCAGGAATTCATTATCAATCAGAAAAGGGATTTGCCTAAAACTTTGCAAGACTCTAACTCTAGCCATCTAAATGATCAAACTAAACTACTCCAGAAAGAAGTTGATGAGTTTCTCGAAGGGGAGGATATGAAATGGCGCCAAAAGGCCAAGCAAAAATGGCTACAGGAAGGTGACATGAATAGCAAATACTTTCACAAATTTGAAACTCATATAAAACAAATGAATACCATTTACAAACTTTATACTAGGAATGGTACTCCTAAGTCTGGCTAGCAAGAGGTTGGAAGGCTGTTTCAAGACTTTTTCATGCAACTGTTTTCATCTTCTAATCCTAAGGGCATTACTGAAACACTGGACAACTTTGAGCCTATTATTTCAACTGATATGAACATGGCCCTCATGAGGGCCTACTCTAAGGAGGAAATAAAGCAAGAAATTTTTAAAATGAGCCCACTAAGGTCTCTTGGCCTTGATGGATTCTCTGTTGCATTCTATCATGATCATTGGCCAATTGTGGGTATTGATATTGTTTATGCTATGATGGAATTTCTCAACTTTAAGCAAGGTTCCAAGCAATAAACCATACATATATCACCCTTATTTCCAAAAAACATTCCCCTACCCTCGTCACAGATTTCAGACCCATTAGTGTCTACAATGTATTTTACAAAATCATAGCAAAGGTCCTTGCCAATTGACTAAAGTCTATTTTGCCTAATGTCATTTTTTACACCCAAAGTGTCTTTGTACTAGGTAGAATGATCTCTGATAATGTTATTGTCGCTTATAAATTGATGCACTCTCTGCAAAACAGGATGAGAGGGAGAAATGAAGGTTTCATGGCCCTAAAACTCAATATGAGTAAGGCCTATGATAAGGTGAGTGACCCTTCGTAAGAGCTGTGATGGAAAAAATGGGATTTAATAGTGACTGGATTAAGCTGGTAATGCAGTGTGTGACTACAATCTCTTATTCTCTTCTTGTAAATAGCATTCCTCAAGAGACTTTTATACCCTCAAAGGGTATTAGGCAGGGAGACCCTCTCTCCCTAACTATCTATTTCATGCTCAGAAATTCTTAACTTTTCACTTAACAAGGCAGAGCAGCAATGCCTTATTTCAGGCATCCTTATAGCTTAAAGTTCTCTTAAAATTAATCACCTGTATTTTGCATATTAGTTTTATTTTTTATAAGGCACACCCATATAAGTGGACCAAATTATATTTCATTCTTGCAGTGTGGTGCCCCTACCCCTCACTTAGGATTTGACGAAAACTGAAATACCAGAACATGCAACACTAAGGTTACCTGCCCCTCATACATGACAGATAAAATGTAATGCACCTACTAATAAATAACAGAATGCAATATATCACAGTGGAAAGTCAACTTAAGTCCATTTAAAGGAAATATTAATCATGGTACCGAAATGTAATATCACAATACTTCTTGCATAAAAGTAAAGTAGTCATCATAGTTAATATGAGTTTCTAATGAATATCCAAAACACGAGGCCTAACATTTAAAACTTAAATAGACAATCATTGCCCAAAACTGGTCCCATCACTTTGTCTTGCTCTTCATTAAGATTCAGGCCTCACTTGTTTCTCTATGGCCCAGTCATTGTCCCTAATATGTGACATTCTAAACCTTTCTATATCTTCAATGATCTTAGTAATTGTTTTGTCAATTGGCTGGAGTTGGTCCCAAATAGATGGTTTAGACGGGCCTATATCCTTTTTAAGCACGATCCTCTCCGGAGGAGGTACCGTCCTCTTACGCTTCGTCATCCGTGTTGACTAACCCTGTCATAGATTCTATCATCCCGAGCGATGAATGATATTGGGTAAATGCAACAATGAGATTTCAAGAAATCTCAGTAAGTAAACGAATAACGTGCAACAAATATCTTAAACGTATGAAACAAACTTAATAATGAATGCATCGACATGGACTTGTGCATATGCTCTTGACCTTTATGAGACTTTGCATAAAACATGACTTTCATAACCTTGGCTTTTAAAAACATGCTTTCTTCATTTCATACTTATGAGCTTGTAACGTTTCTTAACTTATAGCATATCTTATCATATCATAACATTTGATACCTCACGACTTCTATATGCATCGTGCGTTCCCAGTTAGTTCTCGCAACAACCATTGGCTACTTTGACCAAGGTGACTACACCTTGACTTTCATATATGGCAGCTCACATTTCACATTAATCATAGGTGCATCCACTAGCTTTAGGTGTGATCCCGCTCCGGTATCCTTTTCTTTTAAGTACCATTCGAGATCCGCCAACAATACTTTGTCAACCCAGGGGTATCCCTCCATTTTAAATACTCTTGAAATGACAGAGGAGTTTCACTAGGACATTACCCTGTCCTAGCATTTGGAGTCGTGATAAAACTTTACTTTTTTAAAAAGACTCTTTTTCCTTTCAAAAAAGGTTTTCACAATCTCAATGCATGTGACATAATAATGAATCTTAAAACTTTCATGAGACACATGAAATACCATAATGCTTCATCATAATCATGAATGTCGAAATGTTCATCATCAAATAAAGCATCCATACATGCAATACATATCCCGTTACAGTTTGAAAATATTAGAATATGCGAACATATTCCCTTACAACAATTTAAGATATGCATAACAGTCAAAGGCATACACAACAATTATTCTTATACAAGGGCCGAAACACACATAAGCCATAATCTAACAAAAAACATCATCCATTTCACATCAATCTCAAAATACCAATGATCATGCTCCATTCATAGGGTTGGCTGAAACTTCCTATCTTAGTAAACATGCATTTCAAATACTTTTCATGAACTTAGAATCTTCTAATATATTGAATATGAATCTTTAATAAAGAAATTTCATGGGTGGCTGAAACCCTTCCTTGTGGTTATGGATAATATTCTCTTGAGTTTAGTCCATATTAAAATTTTGAGTGACAACTATGCATGTATAACCAGTCATGGTGAAAACTGAATCCTAATATGGCCTTCTCACCTCCTTTTTTCATATCATATGCATCTTCCTTAAACTGTTTCAATCATGTTTTAACACATCACAACAAAGAAATTCATAACACTTGGAAGAACATCAGGATGCAAACAATCATACCAAAAATAGAATCAACCAATCAAGTTCACAACCATATGCATAAAATATTCAAGTACAGGTTAGATGTATACTTACAAAAATTCAAAATGTATTTTTATAACAAGCAAGCTGAAAGATCATATACAATACTAATTAGGATCTTTGCTCAAGAAAACCTTAACCATGTGTTCATGTGTAGCACTTCTTACACCTTTTTTCATTCCAAGAAAAATCAAGTTTTTGAACCCTTCCCTTCTTGGATCTGAAACTTGTCTTCAACAAAACCTTAGCTACTACCCACTAGTGCTGTGATCCATTTTCTTTAAAACACCATAATTTTAGAGCTTAAAAACAAGTAATGGTTACCTATCTTTTCTTAAGGAAAACCCTAACCTAGCCATGTGAATGTAGATGTGGTTCATGTGGAATAACTTCCTCAAAACATGAACTTTCTTCTTCTAGCTCACATATGCATGTGTGAAAGCATAAGTTCTAGATGAACTTGACTCAAACCGAGACCTTTCTTCTTTGAAGCAATGCGTGTGTGAGTGGGTAACAAAGAGAAGTTGGTTTTATACCTTCCAAGTCTTCTTCTTGCAAGTGTCTCTTCACTTTACTTACTCTCAATTGGTTGTTTGGATAGTGAGAAAGTGATGAATACTTAGAGGAAAATGGGGTAGCCGAAACTTCGTAAGAGTAAAACACAAAGATAGCCAAAAGGGATCTAGGGTTCTCTTCTCTTCCCTTTTTATAGACACTTAAGCGCTTTCTTGCATGAAGCAAGCTCATGCATGATTGCCTAGTGGCATGTAACCCTACTACTTTCTTCCTCTAACTCATCATTAGCTCAAGTTGGAAACCCTAAAGATATTTTCTAGCATGTGGCGTCCTCCACCTCCCAACCGAACCTCACTTCCTTTTTTGTCCTTTTCTTTTCTTGTCTTGGTTCAATGCACCTTATGGCTAAAGGGTCTTTTGCTAACTCAAGTCTCTTACAAGTGTGTATGAGTGCCAAGTGACACATGAAGAGTGTGTGTGTGTGTGTGTAAGTGCATGGGCTGCCGAACCCTACTCCCTCTTAGGAGATCCTCTTTTCATCATTTCGTTGGACAATATGTGATTGATCTTCCTTTTGGCACAAAGATCTTGCCCTAGCTGACCACTTCTAGGGTTTCTTACACAAAATTTCCCTTCTAGAAGTCTTGGGCATGTAGCCTCCCTCCAAGCTTGGTCTTGTTTCTTCCCAATACAACTTTTTACCTACCTTCATGCATGGAAGACACATAGCAAAAATCAACTTTCTTTTCTCCCCCAGTGCTGCCTTCCCTTGTTTTATTTGTCCATATTTCTAATAATTTCTTTCTAGGTTCCTTCCCATAGTGACATGTGTCAAAGGCTTCCTTCCACAAGCAAAAATCTTCATACATGCGTGACACATGGCAAAATTGCTAACTTTTCCAATGATAGGCGTGTAAGCCACACTTCCTAGCTCCTTCCTTTCTTCCATTATTTCAATCTAGATTTATCAAGTGCTACTCTTAACTTTATTGGGTGTCAAGCACCATGCAATAACCTCAAGTTGGGGGCGAGCCCTAATTGTATTGGGCTTTAGAACCCTAATTCTCCTCCAAGGCCAAAACTCTCATGGGCTCTTTAATTTTAAAAAAAAAATTATACAAGAGCTTAGAAAGTCTTGGTCATCACATGCAGCTTTTGAAAAAGCCTCTAGCTAGGGGCACAACCTTAATAAATCCTTAAGCTTTTTTAGTAAGAATACTAAGCAGAACTTTCAACACAACATCCTGAACATTGCAGGTATTAAGGCCTTGGGTCCTTTTGAGAAATACCTGGGTCTTCCATCCTATGCTGGCAGGCACAAAAAGATGGCTTTCAACTCAATATTGGATAGGATCAAAACACAATTGGGGAGCTGGAAAACTAACCTGCTATCCCAAGCAAGGAAGGAGATACTACTTAAGTTAGTTGTACAATCTATCCCCACTTACAACATGGGTATTTTCAAGCTCCCTAACAACATTCTCAAAAGGACTTCAAATCCAAGCTGCACTAGATGAATTGGAATGGACTTGATAAATCTAAAAAGGAGGGGGTCTAGGTTTTAGGGACTGTGAACATTTCAACCTGGCCTTACTAGCTAAACAAGGTTGGAGGGTCCTCCAAAGCCCTTCCTCCTTATCTGCTAGAGTCCTACAAGCCAAGTATTATCCCAACACTGACCTCTATTATACTAAGGTGAAAAACAATGACTCCTTTGTTTGGAGGAGTATTACTTCAGTGAGGCCCCTATTGTTTGCAGGCTTAATGTGGAAGATAGGGAATGGGGAAAATGTGAACATCTGGCAGGATCAGTGGATTCCTATCCCTACCTTTTATAGGATCCAATCCGTTCAAAAATTCTTGATGTTAGAGCAAAAGTCTCTTAGTTGATCGACCAAGACACACTGCAATGGAATTCAAACTTGATCCAGGAAATCTTCAGTGAATCTGAAGCGAAAACCATAATTAGAATCCCAATCAGTCCTTGTAGAAGCTCAGATATGCTAGCCTGGAGATGCACTAATGGTAAGTTTTCAATGAAATATGCTTATCAACTTCAAAGGTCACTCTCAGAAAGAAATTTGGGTCAGTCCTCAAGGGCTACCTCAAAATTTGATCTGTAGCATAATATTTGGAAAATAAAAGGCCTTAACTTTGTCAAGATGTTTATTTGGAGAGCAACCAAGGAAATTCTCTCCATAAAACTCAACCTCCATAAGAGGAAAGTGGTGAAATCTCCCAATTGTCCTATCTGCTTATGCCATCCTAAAACTATTGCACATGTCCTATGGTGGTGCTAGTATACCCAAGATGTGTGGAGCCTAAGCTCAAGGAGAATTCAGAAGTGCAGCATTATTGAGGACCCTTTTAAGGAAATTTTAGACCACATTTTCTCCTTCTTATCTGAAGAGGAACTCTGTGAGATTGCCATGATAGCAAAACACATCTGGCATTGAAGGAACACTTGAGTTTTTTAATCCAAATTCACCCCTCCCTAACAAGTTAATAGCCTAGTCTCAATAAATCTCTTTGATATTAACCTGTATTGTGGTAAGCAAAAACAAAAGGCCCCCTGTCCTGGCCTAGTGCAGTGGTGTGTGTACCCTCCTAATCACTACAAGATCAACTGGGACACTACCATTGACAAGGTCAGGTGTAAAGTGAGTATTGGTGTGGTTATTAGAGACTAGAATAGCAAAGTAGCTGTTACCTTAATGTCTTCTTGTGATCTATTTCCTAACCCCTGCATGGGTGAAGCCTTTGCAGCTTTGAAAGTTGTAATCATATGCACTGAATTGAAGCTCCCCAACATTGTGTTAGAATGTGACTCTTTAAGTGTGGTCCAAGCCATCAAAGGAGTGGAAGACAACTGGAGTTTGATGGGTCTACTTGTTAGAGATATTAAGAAAACTTTAGGTTGTCTTCTGAGTTGGTCTGTATGTCATATCCCAATGAATATCAATGTAGTGGCACACTGTCTAGCAAAAAAGGCCTTGAGTCCCTTTGAGGAGAACATTCTTGTAGAGGACTATCCTCCTTGTATTCACAATCTTCTCTAATTAAGTTTTGAATGAAAGCAATACTTATCTAAAAAAAAAAAAACTTACCTTTTGCATACCCGTTATGTTCTGAGGGTTTTATCTTCGTTTCAATATCTTTGTTGTAGAACAAAAATATGTAGTAGCATTAGGTGCGGATTGAAAAGGGGTAGGGAACATAGCATAGAGGAAAACAAGAAGTGGCAGACTTGTAATATGAAACTGCTAAAAGATTCTTTCCCACATAGAGCTAAGCCAAAGTTTTGTCCTACAAAGTATCATTGAAGGTACAAATGCTTTTTATACAAGTCAATGCGAAAGAAGAGAAAATATGCATTTTGGTACTCCAGCATAAAAGAAGGAAAAATGCATCTAAAACCATAAAAGCATTAAGTAAAAAAAATCTAGAAGGTGGACATAAATGACCTAACCACAAAATTGCATTAGTGAATATGAAACACACACACATATATATATATTAATATATACATTAATAAATATATATAGATATTAATGATGAAATACTTACATATAAGGCCTCGTTTGGTTACGTAGTTCAGATGAGATAAGATATTTTGTTGAAAGTTAAATAAAATATTGTTATAATATAAATTTTTAATATTATTTTTATTTTGAGATTTTAAAAAGTTGAATTGTTTATTATATTTTGTATAAAAGTTTAAAAAAGTTGTAATGATTATATGAGATGAGATTGTTTGATTTTGTCTAACTAAACTAGCCCTAATTGTAAGTATATAATTCTCTATACACACTGACACTAATGTATACATGTATGTGCCATACACACATGAAATTCAATTTTCACTAAGCAAAGATTCCAATTTAAAAAGATGATTACCAAATACAGATCTACCTGTGCGATTCTTTTAATAAACTCTCCAAATATAATTTCATCTATAAAGCAAAATTTTCAAACAAAACGTGACAAGTAAGGCAAAACATGTTCAAAAGAAAAAGACCAACTCTCTTCAAACTAAATCTTCTGGTGAGAGACTTGCAAGTAAATTGATTAAAGCAGTAAAAATAAGTAGATAATTAGGCATATGAAAGGCAATACGGCTCAAAATTCAAATTGAGGTATGAGGCAAGCAATAATTAAAGGGTGGGTCTACACCCACTGCTCCAACGTTAGTTCTAATTTGATTTTTTTTTCCTAATTTTTACATGTGTTTTTTAATATTTTTTAATATTTAAAAGAAATCACAATATTATTAAAAAAATACTTCCTTAATTACTAAATAAATAAAAAATAAAAAATTTGAGCATTAACACCAAGCGGTAAGTTTGAGTGGTGAAAATAGGATTTTTCATAATTAAATAATAACAACAACAACAACAACAACAACAATAATAATAATAATAATTTAATAATATGTGCTTGAACAAACTAGAGACACAAGTATGAAAAGATATGAAAAGCTTTCGCATGCATGTTAGACTTTTGGTTTGGTTTCTATAGAAAATCATTTATCTCCCCTAAAGTGGTTCACTCCATCTAAGACTTACTTCATCTATCAAATATAGGTAATTGTCCTTAATAAATAAAGTGGTTGACCCTTGCTTTTTTTATGGATGAAATAATGCGGGTAGTCCAAAAGTTGTAGGAGTAATAAGTAAGCGTCCATAGTCTTGCCTATATAAAGGAGATCGTGTTTTCCATTAAACTCACCCATAAAGTTCTAAGGCAAAAAACTAGAAGTCTCTTACCTACAGAAAAATCTCTACTCTCTTTTGTAGGTTTTTTTAGTTCTCAAACCTAAATGGTTGAAGGTAAAAGATTTATGTAGATCTTTTTATTCTGTTCAGAAGTTTTATAGTTCGTATCCAAGCCATACATTTCAGCTTTATGTTTGAATTATTAACATTCTAATTTTGTTCATATAGTGGGCTTCTAAAATCAAGTTCTGTTTCTTGTTTTATTCTCTCGGCTTGATTAATGGATTTTGTCATAATATGCGTCGCAAGAGAATAGCCAGGTCATGATTTAGAGTGCATTTTTCGAAAAAATAGATTTTTGATAACAAAAGTCTTTTCACATATATTGGAACAATGTTATCCATTTAGTCCATGATTTTTGGTCATTTGTTCAAACATTTGTGGCCTTGATGAATGAATCATTAATAATTTCATATATGGGCTTGGCTTTTGGCTTTTAAGTTTTTATCTCTGAATTCATATCCAGATGGTTATGTGCTTATAACTATATTAATGGATCTCAAATGCCTATTTTGACTTTGGGCTTAATTTCAAGCTTTATATATATTGATGGGCCTTTAGGCTAATTTAAAATTAATAAATTTTTATCTATTTTAGTAGATGTCCACTTGTATTTTTTTTTAATAATGTAGGTAATGCTACAACATTCTTATTATTTAAAAGAATATATAAACAAATTTGGAATCTCATTGTGATGCCCCAAATTTTGCTTGGAATCAGACGAACATCTAAAGCGTTAGGACATGTAACACAAGGTTACCTGCCACCATTCGTGATAATTAAAGATACAATGTTCTTAAGATGCATATAGCATTATGCAATATTTGCAGCGGATAAATTTTTTTCTTTAGCAATACTATGCACCAAACTGAAAATATCTCAAATATTTAAAACATACTTCATACAAAAGGACATATTAAA
Organism: Pterocarya stenoptera; assembly: GCA_003123785.1. Classification (NCBI taxonomy): domain Eukaryota; kingdom Viridiplantae; phylum Streptophyta; class Magnoliopsida; order Fagales; family Juglandaceae; genus Pterocarya; species Pterocarya stenoptera. The sequence continues at coordinate 76,979 of QEOT01007857.1, read as the reverse complement.
CAACTGAGATCATAACGCTAGTCTAAAATGGCTATGATCAAAGTAGTACTGGAGATGAGCTCTATAGTACAAGTAGTAATTTAAGTTAACTACTATATTAATATTGACACCACAGTATTGCCTAATCGACCGTGTTAAGTTGGTAGAATTCCGGTTCTCCTTTAGATCCTATAACAAGATCTACCATTGGGGGGAATGGTAGTTAGGACTACCATAGTGAGATTTGATTACAAATCTCAACAAGTTAACAGAAAACCTCAACACAGGTTAATGATGCATGCATGACAGTAAAAGCATAAATGCATAATCAAAGTCATAAGTAATCATAGCATAACTTGACATATAACATAACATAACTGATATAACTTAAACTGAAGCGTGAACTGAACTTGACATGCTTAAATTGAACTAGACTTAAGCTAAGATTTGACTTGACATGAACTTAATCTGAAACTTGATTTAATATGAACTTAGAATCTTGTTCTTTAACTGATTAAACTCAACTACTTGGGTGCTACACGGGTTCCCTAGAGTCATGTGTCCCTACCGATTACCGCATCACCACATAGGTATCTGCCCCAGCTGTGAGTGCATTGTATGTGTCACACTCACTTTGGTCCCCATACCTCGTGTGCCATACTCACTGTGGACCTTATGAGAACTGAAATATTGTTCCATTGGCATTAGTTGTAACACCCTGCTCATTCTTCCTTCTGACGTAAGCAAATTCTAGATATGGAATTTATTACGATGAGGAGAGGATGTAGCTGTCCGCTCCTCTCTAGTGCCAGACCTTAATAGCGTGTTTTTAAAGATACTACGTAATTTCTAAAGCTAATTTTGTGTTTTAAAGTTAAGTGTATTTTAAATGGAATATTCTCATCATTATTTAACTAAGTAATATTTTAAATAACACAATTATAATATCTTTGAAGAGTTCCGAAAATATTATAATTGTGGAAATCATTTTATATAAATGATTCCAGTTATTTAAAATATTACATGATTTAAATAATGATAGAATCTTTAAATTAATTTAATGGTTTTATTCTCTTAAATATGTTAACTAAGACTTCATCATTTTATAAATGATGAATAAATATCATTTTAAATAATATTCTATCTTAATTCCTCTCAGCGCTTTTAATTAAATTAGCGTTTACGTGTTTTAAATCAATGTTTAAGGGTCATCGTGGGATCATTTTATTGATCCCAGACGTTAGGTTTTAGGATAAAACCCCAGCCCCTCTCTCTTTCTCCCTCCCTTCTCTCTCTCCTCACTTTCTCTCTCTCGGCTTGCCTAGTACGCAGCCTCCACCTATCTCGCTTGAACTGCTTTAGCCCCCAGCCTCACACCGCCGTGCGTTGGTGAGCCTCACCTCCCCTCCCATCGGCCTCCTCACACGCCGGCGAGCCTCCCTGTACCAGCCTCTTCCTCACACACTCTCTCCTCCTCTCCCTTGAAAGTGCACAGCCTGAATGGGCTTGACGTTGCTGCGCCGCCATGCGCAGTCCTCCAGTGCCACCACTCCCACGGCAGCCTCTTCTCCCACCGTGCCACCACTCTCTTGCACGGGTTCTCCACACCCACGGTGGAGCACCATCTCCTACGCCCACCGCACCACCACCCCTAGCCATCCTCACGTCTAGTTGAGCCACCATGCAGGCTCACCCTCTCTCACGGATGCCACTCCCCCTCAAACCACCTCCACCACCATACGCCGCCACCTACGGCGGGTGATCACCCTCTCCGGCACCCTCAGGCCACCACCGACCCATCCCAGCCGCACCTAACTCAGATCCACCACCCATGCATGCACACTCTTTCTCACTCTCCCACAGCCTCTCTCTCCCTCTCATGCACGGCAGTTCCTCCTCCACCACCGTGGACCACCGTGCCGCCACCATCGAGTCTCCACGGCACCACCAATAGTCTCCCTTAGCTTTGCCCAAGCCTAAACCACCACTTTATGTGGTAGTTAGTCACTACCCATGTGATAGACAGTCACCGTGCGTGACTGACCGCCACTGCACACGGTTAGATCCGCTGTGATACGCCACTTTGCCTCCATCACATGGCCACCTTAGGCCTTTCCAAGACCACACTTAGCTATCCAAACGCCTAAATAGCCTTCGTACACGGTGTAGCCACCCCGTATGTTCCTTCCTACGTTATCGTTGTGACGGCTAACAAGCGACGCATGGGTTACCCCGTTGACGGTATAACTCTCTATCCCTCGCTATTTATGTTAGATGCTAGTTGGTTGGTTAGGTTATGGAGTGTGCTGTTAGTATTGTGGAGTGTGCTGCGTATTATGGTGATGTGTGGGTTGTGACGTGAAATGTTGGGCGCAGTTGGGAAGTGTGCTATGAAGTATGGCTGTAGTCTAAGCGACGGGTGTCACTGCATAGTCGGCCTACGGCCGAGAGTATTTGCGAAGTAGCTAGATAATATCCGAGTAATGCAACAGAAGCATGACTGGGCCCATCAAGAAGTTGTGTTGATGATGAGTTAGGATGTATGCCGGGTGACGTGACAAGGTCACGGTGTAGCTTGAGAATAGTCTCGAGCTATATGGCGTGACATAAGGTGTAATCATGAATAGGATCCTGTCATGTCAAGTGTTGGGATGAACTATCATGAGGTACGACTAGCATGAAGAGTCGTGCTAGCCGGGTAAGAGAAGATTAGTATCGAAGTATGGCGCATGCCATACGAGCTTGTGACCAATGTACTAAATGCTGGTCTTAAGTGATAAAATGGTAAGGTATGTGTTATCTGGTTAGACACACGTGCTGGATGAATTCACCATATGTAATGGGTAATCTATGCTAAGCATGATTACACAGTACTTAAGCCTCAGAGTGGGTTGGAGTCGTGTGACGTGTATGGATGTTCATGAGAATTAGAGTAAGCTAAGATACATGAGGGTAATAACGAGTATACTGTCTAAGAATGAGATGCGTGATTTAGTTAGTCTAAGTCATGCTTCGGAATGTGGTTAATGAAAAGAATGAGATAGAGGTCTTAGTGTCTTAATCCTAAAGTGAATCATGGATTCACCCTAGCGAGTAAGCACTCGAAGTAGAACATAAGGTTGAAAGAAGTAATGACCGTAAATGAGTCTCTGAAAGTTTTATTATAGTATGGGACACGTAAGAGCACGGGATAAGTAGAGTATTCTAAGTAAAGCATAACTCTATTTATAGTTTAGTTACTTATGCACTAAATAGAAAATAACGTTAAGGTTATGTATGCATGTAAGTTGCTATCTGACACGTGCATGAATGGATTGCATGGTATAAAAGTTGCATGGAGTTCAGGTAAGTATTATGTTCATACTTTTCTAGAGTTTTCTAAAAGATAAAAAAAGAAACAGAACGCTTTCTCTTTTGAAAAGAAGAAAGAAACGTTTTTCCTTGAAAAGGCAAATGTTTTATGAAAAAGCATGAAAGCATAACGTTTTTAAAGTATAAGTATGTATAGCCCTCTTTGGCAGCCTCTTTTCACGGAACCAAAGTATTAATTGTATGCATGTGAATGGATGATTATACGCTGTATCTATTGTACGTATTTTCAAGGAAAATGCATGTCACGAAAAGATAATTTTCGGGCTCACACCCTAAATAACTTTTTCTCACGAAAAAGACGTTTTCTTACGAAAAAGACATTTTCTCATGAAAATATATTTTTTCCCATGAAAACATGAAATGAAATAAAAAAATGAAAGCTCATGCTCATGCAATGAAATGAATGGAAACCTCAGCTCTTTACAGCTGACATGAATGAATAACTGAAATGAAAAAAATGCATGAAGCATAAATGAATGTATGAAAATACATAACGACCACATGAATGAATGGAAAGGGGTACTCAAATGAATGAATGGGCAGATTGTAATGCCGGGTCATAGTATCTGGTAGTGCACCCAGTACTGCACTCTGACGGAATGGGATTCCAACCTGTGGCCATGGGCAAATCCATTGTCCATAGGGCCCCTAACCCTAGTACGCGGGGCGTAACAGTATGCACTGACATATGAAAGTGAAAAGAAAAGTAACAAATGAATGCACGACATTCTTTAAGAAATGAAGACACTGGCGGGAGAAAATTTTTAGAAAAGAAAACTATTTTTAAGGAAGAAAAATTCCGTTAGTGATGTTTCCAAATGAAAGCATGTATACATATACGTATAGTATGTGTAGAATAATGAATGAATGACTGAAAACCTATGTTGTTATATTTTAACTCTATGAAGTAATGCTTACTGAATATTCAACTCATTTTGATTTTTATGTGTACCCCTCTCCTCACATGAACTAAATGAGCAGTACGCTCGAGAGGGACACAGCCAAAAGGGGAAGAGCACGGAAGTTTAGATATGAGGATTTTAATTGCAAAGGAGATCCTTTATTTTAATTTATGTTTTTCGCTGTAAACTTCTTTTATTTCAAAAGTACATTTTATTTTATAATGTAGAGTCTTGCACCTGAGAATGACAGTAAAATGTTTTAAATCAAACGGTAATTCCCGTCATCTTTTAAAAATATTTCGTAAAAGCACCAACCACAAGGACGAGCATTACATTAGTGCCTGGCGCACTCCTGTAACCAGTTAAAGAATTAAAGAATTAATATAGGTAATTAACTGCGCTACAATTAAAGAATTAATGCAGAAAATTGAGCAATAATTTGTTCACTCTGACAAGGCTTTAGCTAGCATTCTTATCAGATAATTCACTACTAAAGCCTTTAACAGTTCTAATGATATGCATGCATACATTATAGTAATGAGAGACATTGTTTTTCAATTGAAGGGCTTAAAGATAGAGATAGCTTAGCCGTTCATAGTCCATTTCATCATTGACTCACTGCCATCTGAGTATAAGCCTTTCAAGATCTCTTATAATACACGTAAGAAAAATTGGTCAGTTACGAATTTTCTGATCATATGTGTGCAAGAAGAGAAAATGATGAAGCATAATCGACCTAAAAGTGCAAATATGAACGTGAATAATATAGTTAAGATCAAGAAAGACCAAGGTGGACCTCAAAAGAAAATGAAGAATAATGTGCCAAATCCAATAGATCTAATGACAAAAAGGTGATCTGCTTCTTTTACAAGAAGGAGGGTCATGTAAAGAAAAACTGCATCAAGTACAAAGAGTGGCTGGAAAAAAAAAGGTAGATCTATCTCTTTTGTGTGTCATGAATCTTTTTTTATTGATTCTCCTAAAAATTCATGGTGGATTCACTCCGATTCCTCAATTCATATTGTGAATACATTGCAGAGTTTTCTCACAAAAGAAAGCCAACAACAAGTGAACTTTGGATTTTCACCTGAAATAAAGGGCGTTCACAAGTTGTTGCAGTTAAAATTTTTAGAGTGATTATCAAATTGGGACATGTTTTCGATTTAAATAATGTCTTTTATATTCTAGAATTTTGTCAAAATTTAATTTCTATTTTCAGACTTATTATCAAAGATTACAGTTTCTTTTTTGAAAATACTATGACTATTCTTAAGAATAAAATTCCTATTGGTTCTGGAATTTTATTTGATAACTTGTTTAAATTATATATTCATCCTTATTTTTAAGAGAATTATCTCTCTCTACATTCAATTGGCATTAAGAGAAACCTTTTGAATGAAAAATTTTCTCTAATATGGCATAAGAAATTGGGACACATCTCTATAGAGAGGATGAAATGGTTAGTAAAAGAAGGGGTCCTCTATGATCTCGATTTTATTAACCTCAAGAATTGTGCGAACTGCATAAAGGGCAAGCAGGCTAACAAAAATTCTAAAAGTTCAAGAAGGAGCTTAAGTGCTCTTGAGATTATACACACAGATATCTGTGGACCATTTTCTACCCCTTGCCTGAGTGGTTAAAGATATTTTATCTCATTTATTGACGACTATTCTAGGTATATGAGAAGGCTCAAGTATTAGATGCTTTCAAAGCCTATAAAGTAAAAGTATAGATCAAAATGAAAAGAAAATCAATATCGTAGATCTGATAGAGGAGGGGAATATTATAGTATGTACACAGAACATGGACAAATGAATGATCCATTTGCAAATTTTTTTCAGGAGGAAGGCATTGTTGCCCAATATTCAATGCCTGACACACCATAATAAAATGGTGTTGCAGAAAGAAGGAACTATACGCTAATGAATACGATAAGGAGCATGATTAGTAAATCTAACATGCAACTTTCATTGTGGAGTGAAGCTCTTAAAATTGTAGTGTATATATTGATAAGGTTCTATCCAGGTCTGTTTCTAATGCACCTTTCGAGTTGTGGTAATGGTAGAAACCTAGTTTAAATCATATACACATATAGGGTTGTCCTACTGAAGTTAGTATTTAATTCTAACATAAAGAAGATAGACCCAAGAACAACTAGCGATTTCTATATTGGGTATCCAAGTAACTCCAAAAGATATAGATTTTATTGTCCCAATCATAACACTAGAATTGTTGAATCTAAAAATGCAAGGTTTCTTAAGGATGTTGAACCTAGTGGGAGTGTGAATCCTCAATAGGTCACTTTTGATGAAACACTTGAACATGCTACGTTGCCTTCTTTTGGAGAAAGAATGCTTGTCTTAAGGCAAAATAGATCGCAGGATCATGCAATGATATCAATTCAAGAACAGTATGTCCTCGTAAATGAGGTTAAACCTGAAATTATTCCGCATTTACAGTCCGAGCCAATTGAGTCATCTCTAAATGACGAAGTAGTGGCTCTAAGAAGATCCTCAATAATGTATAGGCCTGCTATTTTAGATGATTACATTGTATACCTAACTGAGTCTGATTTTGACATTGGACTTCCAAAAGACCCAATCATTTTTACAAGCCAAGAGTAAAGATAAATCTACATTTTGGTCGGATATAATGATGAATGAGTTAAAATCCATTTATAAGAATCAAGTTTGGGATCTCGTTGAATTACCAGAAGGGGCGGCAATAGTTGGCTGCAAATGGGTTTATGAAACCAAAAGAGATTCTTCTGGTAATGTCGAACGATATAAGGCTAGACTTGTCATTAAAATATTCACTCAGAAGGAAGGTATAGATTACCATGAAACCTTCTCTCCAGTTTATAAGAAGGATTTGTTGAGGATAATCATGACATTAGTAGCTCATTTTGATTTAGAGCTACATCAAATGGATATGAAAATTGCTTTTCTTAATTGCGATCTTGATGAAATGGTATACATGAAATAACCTGAGGGTTTCAGTGATGACAGTCAGATAGTATGCAAGTTGAAGAAATCTCTTTATAGACTAAAGCAGGCTTCCCGTCAATGGCATTTAAAGTTTCACCAGATTATTATCTTATACAGTTTTATTGAGAATCTTGTTGATCAATGTATATACCTTAAGGTTAGTGGAAGCAAATACATTTTCCTAGTCCTATATATAGGCGATATTCTTCTTACAAGTAGTGATTTGGGCTTATTACATGAGACTAAACAATTTCTCTTCCAAAAAATTGAAATGAAAGATATGGGTAAAGCCTCATATGTCATTGATATAGAGATTCACAGAGACAGGAAACAAAAAGTCTTAGGAATGTCTTAAAAGGCCTACACTAAAAAGGTTTTACAGAGATTCGGTATGAAATATTGTAAACCTTTTGTAGCTCCCATAATCAAAGGTGATAAATTTCATAAAAGTCAATCACCTGAAAATGTATTGGAACAAGAGCAGATGAAAAGTATACCTTATGCATCTGCAGTGGGTAGTTTGATGTATGCTCAAGTTTGCACCTGTCATGACATACGCCTAGGAGTTGGATTATTGGGTCGCTATCAAAGTAATCCAAGTCTTTAACATTGGATAATTGCAAAGAAGGTGATGCGGTATTTGCAGGGAATTAAAGACTATATGCTAACCTACAGGCATACAAAAAACTTGCAGGTAGTTGGCTATTCATATTTAGATTTTGCCTGTTGTGTAGACACCAGAAAGTCTACTTCTGGATATATCTTTCTTCTTACTGAAAAAGCAATATCATGGAAGAGTACAAAGCAATCTATAGTTGCTACGTCTACTATAGAGACATAATTTATTGCACACTATGTAGCAACGACACAAGCCATATGGTTGAAGAATTTTATTTCTGGTTTTAAAGTTGTCGATTCCATTTAAATACCAATAAAGATTCTTTGTGATAACACTATTTCAATGTTCTTCCCAAAAAACAATAAGAGCGGAAGCAGAAGCAAGTATATCGACATAAAGTATTTAAGTGTGAAAAAACAATGTGGTGTATGTTGAGTATACAGTACAGATTTGATGTTAGTTGATCCAATGACCAAAAATTTATCGGTAAAATAGTTTCAGGATCATGTAGATCGTATGGGCCTATCTAAATTGTAATTTTTCTCATGTTGCTATATATTCCACAAAGAATAAAGTTGAATTCAATTTCAGTTTTGTGTATGAAGTAACGAATTCGTTATATCCATTGGGTGAGTAAGTTGGATCCAAATGATTTTATTAGTTGCTCATAAAGTATTTTAAGGGATACTATGTATTGTGATGCATGGAAGGGAAATGCTCACTATAGATAGCAATACCGCCATGGTTCGTGTATAGGATACCTTAACAGAATTGAGGGCATTAGTTTTTGGCCATTTCAGTTTTACCTATTAAGTGAACAAAGTGGGAGAATGTTAGACTTTTAGTTTGATTTCTCTAGAAAATCATTTGTCTTCCCTAAGGTGGTTCACTTCATCTAAGATGATTCACTTCATCTATCAAGTATAGGTAATTGCCTTTAATAAATAAAGTGGTTGGCCCTAGCTATTTTTTTATGGATGAAATAATGAGGGTAGCCCAAAAGTTGCAGGAGTAAAAAGTAAGAGTCCCTAGTCTTGCTTATATAAAGGGACTTGTATTTTCCATTAAACTCACTCATAAAATTTTAAGGCAAAAGACTAGAAGTTCATTCCTACAGAAAAATCTTTAGTCTCTTTTGTAGGTTTTTTTAGTTCTCAAACCCAAATGGATGGAGGTAAAATATTCTATAGATCTCTTTATTCTTTTTAAAAGTTTTACAATACATACAAGAATATAATCAAAATGAGTCACCAAGAACAAAATAGTAAAAGCTCACAGAAACAATGACTGCAGGTATTTGCTACAGCTACAGAAGACGAACCAAAGCATAATGAACGCCCAGTAGGAGCTTTTTGTAACAACTTGCTCTAAAATGGACCACTGAAAACTCGCTCCTTGCACCATTATCCCTTCTTCATAGGTTTAGTTTGCCAAATCTCCATTCATGTGGCAACCTCCATCAATTAAGAGACACTATAGAAATACAAAACCATATTAATGACCATCTTTTATCTTTTCCTTTTTCTATTAAAATTCCCACCTTCTTCTCAAGAGAAGCACACTTAGGCCTCGTTTCGTCATTTGGTTATACAATTCAGATGAGATGAGATGTTTTGTTGAAAGTTGAATAAAATATTATTATAATATATTTTTTAATATAATTTTTATTTTAGAATTTAAAAATGCTGAATTGTTATTATATTTTATGTAGAAGTTTGAAAAAATTGTAATAATGAGATGAGATGATTTTGTATATCTAAATCGGACCTTAGCCTCAAGTGACCAAATGCACTGCAAACAAAATCCAGCACATTTAGCATCCATGAAGTGCTAGTAAGTTTATTTCCAAATTGCAATTCCCAACAAGATTTGAAGACACCTTTTGGGATTCTTATACACAGCAACAACCGGTGATGCAAACAGCTAAGTTACATCCTTCCATGTGCATTAGGAAATGCATTGAGGACACTAAGAAGAGGGGAACTATGAATATTAATCCAAAAACAAATACTTCTTTCCAGATTATAATGAAAAGCATGTCGTGACTATGAAACTGATCACCTTCCCTGAGTTTTTTCCTTTGTTTCAGCCTTTTGATGATGCAAGACATACCATATATGTGCCAGCAAGGAAGACAACTGCAGTCCTCAAACAAAAGAACTAATGAGATAATGAATATACTACATGCAAGACTTTTACTTACGATCCTTACATCACACATTACATATTATTTTATATTATTTTTTTTATTAAATGTGTAGTGTACATATAAGAAAAATACTTTGCATCAGTCTCTGTTTTGACATCAGTCATCCCACACTATACGTGGCATCTTCCTAACCACTAACTTCAAGTTATAAGAGAGAGAAAAAAAAAAGAAGTTAGACTTATAGGTATGCTACGCATCAGTCCTGAACAGGGGTTGATGCGTAGCACGGCTCTATAGATAATGAGTAGAAAAATTTTCTTGATTTAACAAGAAAAAACACAAAAAAATATATATAATAAAATAAATAATAAGTGGGGTGTGCGGTGTTGAGTAATTGAAAAGCTCGCTACCACAACTATCGAATAAACAAAACCTCAACACACCAGTTCATACGGACAAAACAGTGGAGGAAACGAAAGGAAGAGCACAAGCGTAGAAATGTCTCGGAGTATCTCCTACGTGACTGGCTCTCAGCTACTCTCTCTCAAACGCCGCCCTAATATAGCCATCATCGATGTCAGGTTTATTCACCATCACACTCTCCTTTCTGATTTTGATTTATATCTTGGGGCCGGAATTTGCTACGGAAACGTATATTGAGCTAATTTTGATGGGTTCTAGGGATGACGAGAGAAGTTACGACGGCCATATTGCTGGGTCTCTGCACTACGCGAGTGACACTTTTTCTGACAAGATCTCCAACCTTATTCAAGAGGTGAAGGGGAAAGACACCCTTGTTTTCCACTGCGCTCTCAGCCAGGTTTTGTTGCAGCTTTCATACCCTGTTTCGACCTTATCTTTGATTTTTGTGATTTTTCCCTATTGGGTATCTCATATAGAGGTTTTGTTGGGGTGGGAAGGTGTTCTATGCAGTCTGAAACAAATTGGCTTCGAAAATTCAATATAACCTGTAATTTCTTGGCTGCGGGGAAGATATTAGTGTTAATACCACTAATCAATTAGTTCTTTGATTTTTCTTATCCAGTCATATAAAAAAATCTAAGTAAAATGTAGTCTAAGATCTGAATTTCGTTCACTTCCTTTTCCGTCTGGTGCTCCTTAAGGTTATTCTGGATCTTTCAATATGGCATTGGGATGTGCCAAAAACTCTTATGTTTCTGCAGGAATAACTGAAGTTTTTCACCAAATCTCTGGTCCTACTATAAGACTGGTTTATCGCTAATTTCCTAATGTAGTAGTGCAGACGATTATAATTATTTATGACTATTAACATCTTACGTATCCTGTTTGGGAATTCATCCAGCGCAGTTGGACATGAATGTCCAAGGCAATATCATGTCATTTTGGATTCAGTCTGGAAGGGGGGATGTGAGTGTATATGCTGTCTTTATCGACTAATCTGTTTTTCAGGCAGAACATTTGGGAAATTCAAGTTGGTTAGTGAATTGTTTGAGTAACACTTAAACTTGTCTTGACTTAGTTAGGATGGACTATCATATTTTCCTTGATGGTTTCCAATGGTGCGCCAAAGTTGGAATTTCATAAATGATTATGTATATAATCCTTTATGAAGTAAACGTAATGCATGCTTGGGAAGTATGTATATCACGATTGAGCATTGCTGAAAAAAAAACAAAAAACAAAGGGCACATCAATAGCAAAACACTTATTTCGAGTTGGACAGACCACATGGTGTTCGTAAAAAAATTCCTCAATGAATGGTTCTTTATTATTCCTCGTTCCTTCACTAAGCAAACTATTATAATCATAATAGCAAAATGAAGCTTAGATCAAAACAGAGTAGAGAAAAGATGAAGCAGGAAAGCTAAAAAAAAAAAATCCTATTGCAACTCCTCAAGCAAATGCACCACCTCAAGTAGTTTGGTATTCTTGTCCCGTGGCATATCTCTTCAGTCTTTATCTGTTCACCAGCCAAAGACTTCGTGCTCTTAGGACCCTAGCCTTATAGAATAAAATATTTATGTTGTGTGAGGGCTGTCTACGACTTCTTCTACTTCCATCATTAGGTTCTTATGGTACTATTGGCTTTGATGAAGTTGTTAGCCTCCATGTTCAGGCATTTTGAATCAAGTTGTCTCTCCTTAGAGTTGGAAGAAAGGGAATCCTAGGAACATTTGGAGGTCACTAATAAGAAGTTTTTGGACAGGTACTCACATTCAGAATTATCCTTCTCTTTTAATAAAAGGTATGTGTCTTGTAGTTGAGTGAAGCATGATATATGCATTAATGAGATAAAAGTTACAAAGTGAGTGGAGGTAGGCAAGATGATCTATTATGAAAGAACTATTTCGAAGTCAGGGTGCTACGTAAATACATGTGAAGCGGCTGCTTATTGAATGTTTTATACATTCATATACTATGAGTATCCCTTTTCTTTGAGATCACTATTGAAAATGACTTTTTCTTGAACTTTTGCACATTTCAGAAACTTAAGAGCCCCAGAACCTTAAAGGAAAATATGATATGAGAAATTATTCATCAAATATCAACTTGCTTCCTTTCCTTACTCAAATGACCCTACATGGCTGATATGAGAGATCAGTGAGATCTTGTCCAAGAGTTTGATACTGCCGAATGTAGGTACCTTGGACGATATATGATATTCATGTGTTGATGGGTAACTGCTCTCTTGAATGCATCCTTGGAGAAAACTTCTCAGTAGTCTTCAAGATTCTTCCCACTCTATTATGTGACACCCAAACTTATCAATATATATAACCACACACACACACACACACACACACACACACACACACACACACACACAATATTCTACATCTGCACATTATTTAGTAACAAATCTTCTTTACAACAATTGTTGTGAATTCTTTTCTTAGCATTATTATACCGAACTTCATTCATAAATTCTGTTCCATTCTGACTAAAACTCTTTTGTAAAAATATTTGTATAAGATAAAGTTTATTAATAATTAAATAGGGTGTAGCCCTGATCCAGGAAGTATACAAAAAAACCACCTAACTAGCTTAAGGAAAAAATCTTTTTTCTTTCAAAATTTTTCTTATATTCATTACACCTTTTGTACGAGCTTGGGGCGGTTTCCTGAAATATCTACCCATTATGGTTCTCTAGGTTCGTGGACCAACTTGTGCACGAAAGATTGTCAATTATCTTGAGGAGATGAAGGAAGATTCAGGAATAAAGAATATTTGGGTCCTGGAACGTGGCTTCAATGGCTGGGAAGCTTCTGGTCAACCTGTTTGTCGCTGCAAAGATATAGCCTGTAAGGACGAGAGTGCATAGTCATCAATGGAAAGAAATCCTGGACGGCAAAGATTGCTGGTATAATGTTCGGGCCTTCTACATACAATCAGTTTACAGGGTGCATATCCAAACAATGTATTCACTTGATAATATATATTTTTTTTGATAAGGTATTAACTTGATAGTATATAATATGTAATTTGATGATGTTCCAGTTATACTCAGTACGTTTTATCCTTTTTCTATTTAGTGAGGTATTACGGGGAGAAGCCCTTAAATTCTATTATGGGAAGAAAAACAGTTTGCCAGTGTAATTATTCTTCTCTTTCCAGGATGATAAAGGAGGAATTTGCATGTTTTACCTTTGAAATGGAGAACGGGATACTCTCCATTTCTTTGATAGCATCAATTTATGGTTGCATTTGGATGGTGAGAATCCCAGATGCTTTGTGAATAATAGTGAAAAAATAATAAAAAAAAGTAATGAAAGAATATTAAATAATATTGAATAGTAATGAAAAGTAAGTAAAAAGTAGTGTTTTCAGTACTTGGTGATTGGGGCAATGTTTTCAGATGTTTTTAATCCTTTGATGTTGATGGTTTCAAGATTGATTTTCTTTCATATTTGGTGTTTGGCAAAGTGTGTCGGTCATGCTGTTTGTTGTATATTTACCGTTGGTGGTGATGCTGGAAAATCTGGTTTGGCCCTTTGAGGTGGTTCCATGGTGCTTCAGCAAGTTCATTGAAGAAGATTCTTCATGTTTAGTGATCTTTGGTGTTTGTGATTTTTTCTTTCGCGGTCTGCAGTGTTTTGTGGTGATTACCGCCATCTTCGGCATCGGAAACCAAGGTTGATGACATCTCAATGGAGGGAAGACCCCTGTTTGGTTGCATGAGTTGGTGCTTTGCGTTATTGATGAGAGAATCCTTGTGTTTTAAGCAGTGTTGCAAGTCTTTGACATGACCCGCAAACCTAAGATGAACCCGATAGGTTGTGCTTCTTTGGCTTACGTCAACTTTCACACAAACCCTAATAAGTGGGTCACTCTACGTCAATTTTCACCCTAGAGCTGCAGATGGTTGATCCAAATCAAGAAGAAAGGAACTGAGTTGCAGAAAAAATTTCAGCGGAATAGTGCTAGGAGTAATCAGCTGTACATGCATCATGCTTGGAGAATTGTCGAAGTTACCATGCGCTATTGTTCATGGCATTATGAGGTGTTCTGAAAAATGGAGATCTAAACTCGTGATGGAGGGCTGAACTCGGCAGAAAAATGAATCCTAGGGGTGCATGGATGAAGGGTTTTTGCAACAACTATTTGCTAGGTGATAGGTTTCCTGTTGACATGATAAGATTCTTGGGTATACTTTTCTCCAAGTTCAGTAATACTTCGGCCCCACGTTTCCACTAAGTTAGGCCTTAATATGGGCCTCGAAAGGGGCCTTCCCTTGGGCCTCATTTTTAGTTTTGTTGGGCCCCTCTTTGGACGTCAATAGCTTATTAACTTGGGCCTTACATTGGTCCTTGCCTTGGACCTTTCTTTAGCCATTTTCTTATGAAGCTTGGACCATCAATTTAACCAAATCTTTGGGCCTTATTCATAACCATCTAGCCTCCATGACTTGCTATGAATCAACCACAAAGTCCATTGAGGTGGCAATTCCTTCTCAGTTCTCATGCCACTTGTCATTCTTTTATTGGCCTCTCAACAACCCATTTTCACAAAAATTTCATTGCTCCAAATATCTCAATTAGAGCAATGGTGAAAGTTATTTTGTCATTATCCTAAATGAATCAATTAAGTCCAAAAAACTCAATTGTCTTAAGGATCATTACTTCCACTTGACCAAATTCATAGGTTATCATTGTCAAATTCTCAATATTTGACAATTGTACCATCTTGATCTTTGTAGTTCCTTGCTGGCATTACAAGCTGCTGGTTTGGCCTATTAAAACATATTAACTCAAATCATTTCACTATTATTTATATTTTTTTAAAAGTAAAATAAAATTTCACTATTATTCACATACTATTTTACTTCTATTTACGAAATATTTTTTTACTATTCACATAATTCTATAGGTTTGGAAGTTTTATTTCATACAAAATTCTCATCTCATCTCATTTTATTTCATAATTACACTTTTTTAAAATCTCCATACAAAATATAATAAACAATTCAATTTTTTCAAATCTCAATACAACTTTTTCAAATCCCAATTCAACTTTTTCAAATCTCAAAACTAAAAAATAATATTTTAAACTTTAAAACAAAACACAAAATTCTCATATGACCCCCAAACCTATCAACTCCAAATGTCCCAACGAGCCATTAGTATGGCCGGCCAGCTTCCAGAGACAACTAAGATGCGACATTGGGTTGCAACTTAACATAGCTCAGAATTTTGGGTATCTGATGCACATTCCTGAGAGGCAATTTAGTTATATAGAAAAGTAAGAGAAAGAGTTGTTACTAGATCCACTATGGAATAGAATATCAATCTATATTTCACACATCCTGTGATTTTACGTGGTTGGGAAACTTTCTTGAAGAGTTGGGTTTTATAGTGGATACGCCCATGAGACTTTTTGGATACGCCAGCTTGTTCAAGGAACTAAGCACATTTTAAGTTGATTGCCACTTTGCTTTATGACAAGTTTATAATTACAAAGTCGTTACTTTATATGTGAAGTCAAAAGATCAATTAACTGATTCATTTACCAAGATGTCAGGTCGTGGTTGGCTCTTTTTTCCAAGCTGGGATTATATGAAATACAATCTCTGATTTGAGTAGGGTTATTGGATAAGGTGTAAGTCTCAATGGAAAACTTAAAATTACGAAGCTTATACTTCAAAAAGACTAATCAATTATATAATTGAAATTCTATTGGAACCCTGTAAAGAGTAAGAACTTCTCAGTTTCAAATAATGTAAAATTCTATATACCATCTACTCTTATTATATGTATCAAAATAGTCTTCTTGTGATGATATTTTTGTATTTGGTATTTTTTTTATTTTGTTTGAGAGTTTAAAAAATATTTAATGATTAGGTAACAATCAAATAAAAAAGTTGAAAATTTTATATTAAAACAGACAAAAAATTACTATTGTATAATAAATGAAAGATCTCGATGGATACTGATTATTTCTAAGAGGCATCACAATATACCATTTGTAATAGCCCAAAGAATGCCCAAGCAACATTTGGGCCTATACTGCAAAACAACTTGTCAATGGTAGTACAATTGGAGCTCCTTAGAAACATTATAAAAAATAAAAACTTCTCATTTCAAATAATGTGGAATCTCATTCACCAGCTATACTCATTATGGAGTTATCACATTAGGCTAGCTGGAGTAACATGCTTGATGGTTATAAGCTTTGAATCTGGATGGAAACATCATGTGGACTACATGGAACTGAGATCATTTCTTCCTCCTTTGATTGCTTTCTTGAGTTTGAAGATTTCCATTACAAACTTTCCTTGGGTTTTGATGTAAATTGTAGACCTTGAGCAGTTGGAATTACAATATGAAGATACAGTAGGAATGGACGCAAGGAAGGATTAAAATGAGCATCACTCATGATTAATGTTTATGTTCTGTGGCAAGAGTACAAGCTTAAGTCGCCCTTAACTATTGATGTTGTCGGTTACTTATTTCAAAACAAAAAACAAAATAATAATATTGACGTAGCCAATTCATTGTCTTTTATGTGCATGATTTAAGTAATGGTCTTGAAAGCTTTTGATTATGTTTTTAGTGTTGTTGTGAAGTTCTGAACTGAGCAAAACTTGTTGACTTGGTTTCAAAGAGGATAACTCATGATCCTTCTGCATGGGATCAAATTAAGAAAATTATGCTTATTTTGTCACGTTATTGAGGTTGCGTTTGGGTAGACAGTTCAGATAAGATGAGACGAGATGTTTTGAATAGTAATTAAATAAAATATTATTATAATATATTTTTTAATATTATTTTTATATTAAAATTTAAAAAAATTAAATTATTTATTATATTTTTATATAAAAATTTGATAAAATTATAATGATGAGATGAGATAAGAAAATTCTGGATCGGGATTTGCCACTTTCAAAAGCTTGGCAGAAAAGTATGGAGTCTATCCAACTTGGACTTAAGACCTCCAAGGGTGCAGCGCCAAATCAAATCATATTGAAATGTTAGGATGACATTTTGGAAAAAAAAAAAACACAATACATGAGTTTTATTATTCTTAATTTCCACACGTCTATGTCATTGCGGGCGATGGCTAATCTATTTGGTCGAATCTTTTCTAGAAAAAAAAGAGTAAAAGTCTTAAGACTAATTATTATTCTTTTTTCAAAAAACCATTTGATGAATTGTTGAAATTAAAAATCTTAGAGTTTTTGTAAGGGAAAATTACTATTCAAGTATGTGGAGTTTGCTCTCTTTCAAAAACTGATACCTCTGGTTTAAAAAATTTAGAACTATCACTTATATTTTTGGTCAAGTTTCAAAATGGCCTCTTTGTCAAAATTTTAGTAGTCTCCTAATAAAAATTGCTGATGTGGAAGTTAACTGCTACTTCATGATCAGTCAGAATACAACACGTATCATATTATGTACGCTCAACATTTATCAAACCATACGGTCAATATATTATGTCAGCATGAGCAGTAAAAATAATAATATTTTTTTAAAACAGGGTAAAAATGAAAAAAATGAATAAATAAATCACTTATAAATTTTAGAAAATGAACAAAAAAAAAAAAATAGCAAATCAGTTTGGTCTTTTTATTTCTTTTTTAAGTACATTAGTTAAAAAATCTTTCAGGTTATTGTTTATTTTCTCTAAATTTTATTTTTACTTTTTATAAATAGTTTTTAATCAACTTTGTTTTTATGATTTTATGTTTTTTTTTTAATTTTTTTTTTAGTGATTTTAAGAAATCTACTAAAATTTTCAAATTTATATACTTTAATATGTTTTAGAAATTTTTAATGTTAATTTTAAAAATTTAACATAAATATTTTAATTTTATGTTTGTTATTTTTCTTTCTTAAATTTATATATTTTCTCAATTTTAAATGCTGGCCGTACATACTATAATATGTGCCATTTTTCTATTAGCCATGATATGGTGATCAATGATCAAATTAGTATTTTTTATGAGCCTTACTAGGTACAAGCGATTTGGTACCGCGTACCAACAACTTTTTTTATTGAAAAAAAAAATATAAAAGAAAAATAATTTTGAAAGAAGAAGGTTATTTGTCTCGAAAATCATTTATGTCTTCAATTCGTGCCGTTTCATTAAACGGATGTCTTACATGTCAACATCAATATGCAATTTGGTATACAAACTCGCTTGCAAGAAGAATTTTCTATTTTTTATTAAGAAACCGACTGATGGACCTGTTGAAGCCTGTTTTGTAAGAACAAGATGAAGAGGGAGAATGAATCATCCTTGGCCCATGTGGTTTGGTTTGGGTCTCGATCGATGTGATTTGGGGTCCATAATGGCAGTCCAGAGTGATGGTATAGTGTCCATACGTATGTCAATTGCAGTTAATAGAAGATAAATGCAGCAAATATAAATAGAGAATGACACACAGATTTATGTGGTTCAGCATAAGGCCTACGTCTATGGGTCGTTGTGGTGTGCAAATTCACTATAAATTGGAGTATTTTATAGTCTCTTGTGGTTTACTGTACAAATGATAACACTGGAGTTTCCCATCTGAAGGTTGAAGAAGCTCTACCTCTCTAGTTGCCCCCAAGTCTGAAAGAAGAAGAAGAACCCTCTAAAATTCTTTTATCTCAGATCCATTTTATTAAGCCCCTGTTAGTAGTTGGTGAGAAAGTCGGCTTTATGCTGCTTCATCTTTTCCCGTCACTTCCTTGCTTTTCTCCTAACACATTTTTCCTTTCTCAGCTTTTGTCCCATCTTTGTCCCTTTCTTATCCCTTTTTAATGGCATCTCAAGGGTTGAGTCTAGGGCTTCATATGGGCTAGGAGATTTTATCCCTTCTAGTAACCACGAGATTTTTAAGGTTGTCTTGCTCCAGAAGAGGACTTTGAGAATCTACAAATCAAGCTACTTGTGAAAAATAAACTTCGAACATTGGTCCTTGACCTTTTGTTTATCAAGACCATGATGATTTTCGAGCATAAAGCTCAGCTTGGAGAGTTGGGCAAGAGCTGGACTCGATCGTCCAAGGTGGCGATTGCGAAGTTCAACTTGGAGAGCTAGGTGGGAGCTAAATTGGACATCGCAAGGTGGTGAGCATTTGCTTGACAACCGAATGCTTAGTGTTTACTGGAGAAGATGGTGCTACCGAGGTGCAAGCGTAGAGCATTTTCCTAGAGAACATGGCGGGATTTGAAATCAACTGCATTGGGTGCAGGAGATGGAGCTCGACCGTGTTGCTTTGGAGGGAGACATAGCTTGATGGTCCTTAGACTCCACCACAAGTGCATGGGTCGTGACAAATAGAACATGGCAAAAAGAGTATCATTTCCATAAGGAGGAGGTTCAAGTACCAATTTATAAAATTTCCTATATTATTTAGACAATTCCAAATTGATGTCACTGACTACAAATTCTTAACCTGATAACTCAATTATGAAAGGTTCCTAGGGTTTGGATTTCATCAATTGAATTCCTTCAATGAGTTTAAACTTGGTTGCTTGCATTAATATTTTGCAAATTACAGTGAACGAATTTCCTTTTTTATGTGATATCTACTTTCAAGGTATAACACCTATACCTATATTAATCCTATGTCTATTATCGTTATCACAAAATTAAATATAAATTCATTATGCTCTGTGGAATTTTTGAACGTAGGTCACAAAGGTGTACGTTTATTTCTAAACTACACTGCTAAGGTTTGATGAAGTCGCGAACTAATATTGAACTTCAACTTTTGTTACTTCATTCAACATCTTAAGCATGCAATTCATGGCTAGTAAATTGCAAGAATGAAAATTAAAATCATCCAATTGCAATTAACAAAGTGTATTTAATACAATCATACTTAAATCATATAAAAAATTCAATGAGTACATCCTAACCTTAGAAAAAGAAAACTAGCAAATCATAACTAATAAAATAATCTAATTATTTCTCAGACATAAATTTGAATTCAACAACCTTAATAACAATTTAGCAACTAAAAATTAGAGAAAGAAAAAAAAGAACTGTGTAATTGCAAAAATCGTGAATTTCGTTCTTCGATTCAGAATTACAACTCCTTCTTCAATCATCTTTTCTTTCTCTCTACTGGTCTTTAATAAGCAGCTAGCTATAAGTTTTTCCCCCTTTGGTCTCCTCTATTTTTAATTTTAAAATATTTTTGTTATGTGCCCGCTAATTCAAAAACCTGCCATCCATATTTGTAGCTGAAACTCCAATCAACGCAAAACCAATTCTCATTTCTAATTTTAAAATAGATGTGCTGTTGAAAAATCGAAATTCTCTGTTGATTGGCTTCTGGCTGGATTTAGAGCATCAAAACGACACATTTTGGAGTTGGGTCCTCCATGAAAGTTTTAGATCTAGTTCTCATGTTTCAAACACACTTAGGTTTGCTTTATTCTGACTTCTAGAACTCTAGATATAGGCTGAAAACCAAAACAAAGTCTTGGCTGCAATAAACTTTTGGACATATTCAGACTTCTCCGTTTCTTACTAAGTTTTAAACCTCAAAACGGCATAACTAGCGTTTTGGACTCTTCATAAAAATTTTAGGTCTACGTCTTAGCTTTCCATCACCTGAAATTGAGGTCTGTAGCTCCAGTTAGATCCTAAAAATGGAACAGTGTTCTGGTTTGACTAGACCTAACCAACTAGGATTTGCTCTTTAGGCCTAGCCCCATTTTTGCCTCTTCACATCATCCCAATTTCAACCTAATTCAATAATTAAACACCTGAAAAATACCAAGAATTTTCTAGAATTAATTAAATCTAAAAAACACCTAAAATTCTAGACAAACGAGTTAAGAAACATACAAAACACTATGACTCAAAACAATTAGAACTAAGAAAATGTGCGAAATAAATTCTCACATCAAATACCCCCAAACTTGAATGTTTGCTTGTCCTCAAGCAAAAGGAAAACCATAAAAAACATAGGACAATAATCATAGTTAGGCTCAACTTATCTCACCCAAAGGACCTATCATGCAAACATAAAATCTTCAACTTAGTACATAAACAATAACAAATAAAGGACAACTAAGCATACTCATATTCTCTAGTTCAAATATATTTATATATATATATATAATTCCAAACTCAATCATATTTATTATGGAACCAACACAATTGAATCATGTAACAACTCAACTTGCAATCACCCCTTCTCACTACTACAAACAAGGGTAGCAAACTAGAGATATATATTTTTTTCACTATTTTTATTAATAATATTTATTCTTTGTCTTTAAGTTCTCACTCACCTTTTGACGCGAATACAAGTATTTGTGATGGTTGCACCAGATTACTCAACAAGTCACACACTTAAAGTTTTGCATACTTATATGTCAAGTGGTCGTTTGGCTTAAAAGTAAATATTGGTAATGAATACTCCTAGTTACTAAGTAACTCAAAACATTGGAGTAGATGGAATTTTGTACACATTTATTTATTCAACTGTCTAGTCATTATCACTCTATTTACTAAAACCTTGTTTAGGACTAGATTAAAGGGGATAATCACAAGAAAAGCATCACACATATTTTATGCATAGTAACACAACTCACACAACTTTTCAAGGAAATGTGTACTTCAATAATCCTAAAGAAAACAAGTATGCTTAATCTTACTTTATAAGATATTGTTTGTCCTAAATAAAAAAAACAATGCTTAACACAATAAGGAACCCAAAAGTGTAATGTTGATCCTAAATAAGTCTCACACAAGTGCAAATGTAAGTTCGTTTATCCTAATCTTTCACATAAAAATCTAGTTTGGAGACATGGATATGATCACCAATTAACATGCATGAATGTAAACAAACCAAAATTTTGAAGAAAAAATTTTCTTTCTCAAACAAACATAGCCAGCACCAACATTCAGCATAATTAAATATCCACTCTCCCAAACTTAATTTTCACATTGTCCTCAATGTGAAATGAAAGAAAAATTGAAGAAATACTCTCCTTTTATCAAGGCTGAGCAAAACGAATGTTTGATTCAATTGAACACGAACTAACTTCTTACTTATTTTTTCAAACCTACACAATACAACCAAAAGAACAAGGGCACAACTATCTTTATTAAAAAAAAAAAAAAACTTAAATAAAAACAGTAACTAAAACAAAAGAAGTGCTTATTTATAGTCATTAGCTTGACTTCTGTACCATTAATTATAGGTAGGATTCTTTAAGGAGTAATTAACTCCTTTAAGAACCACATTACCAGCAAGATAAGGCTTCAAAGGCTGCCCATTAATCTTGAATGCACCAGTGACCTCACTATGCACCTTAAAAGCACCATATGGATACATTTTTGTTACCGTGAATTGGCCAGACCACCTAGACCGAAGCTTGCTTTGGAATAGCTTAAGTCTTGAGTTGAAGAGTAACACCTACTGTCCAATTTTGAAGTTTTAAATCTGAAGATGCTTGTCATGCTAATGCTTGGTCTTTTTCTTGTAAATACGAGCATTTTCATAAGTATCCAACCTAAACTCCTCCAACTCACTCAACTGTAACAATCTCTAACTTGTAGGCCCAAAGTGCATCATCTAACTTATTCTTCCAATCTTTCCTTGAATTGCTCACAGTTTTCTCCAAAATCTGCTTCAATTTCCAATTTGCAAGTTCTACTTGCCCATTTATTTGAGGATGATAGGCAAGTGCTACCTTATGAGTAACCCCATATTTTTTCAGCAAAGCCTCAAGTGACCGGTTACAAAAATGGGAGCCTTCATCACTAATAATGGCTCTTGGCATACCAAATCTTGAAAAAATATTTTTCTTCACAAATCTCATCACCACTTGAGAGTCATTAGTCTAAGTTGCAGTAGCATTTAGACACATAATTCATAGCTACGAAGATATACTGATTGTTGAGGGAAGAAGGAAATGGGCCCATGAAATCAATTCCCCACAAATCAAACAGTTCAACCTCCAGGATATTGGTCAAGGGCATCTCATTTTTTTTCAAAATGTTGCCAACCCTCTGATATCTATCACACATGCTTACATACTGTTTGGCATCTTGATACATGGTCAACCAGTAAAAACAAGATTGCCATACCTTTGCAATTGTCTTGGAGGATATCCTGCATCTCATCCTAGGACACACATCTATAATCATCCCATTTGCACAGTGTTTATAGAGTAGTGGTTCTTCCTAAAACTAATTCTTCACATCCCACAAAAACTTTTTCTTCTGATGATAGCTCAAATCAGGGGAACAATACCACTCACCAAATCAGGATACCAGGGGATAACTAAAACTGCCAACAACTGCTCATCTAGAAAGTTTTCATTAATGGGCATCTCATCTGCTCTTGATTGCCCCTCTAATCTAGGCAAATGATTTGTCACCACATTCTCCATGCCTCTCTTGTCTCGAATTGCAAGATCAAATTCTTGAAGCAACAACACCCACAGAATCAAGCGTAGCTTGTCATCTTTCTTTTTCAGCAAATACTTGATTGCTGAATGGTTTGTATATATGATCACCTTGGAACCTACAAGATAAAAACCGAAACTCGTCAAAAGCAAACACAACAGCAAGAATTCTTTTTCAGTAGTTGCATAATTCAACTGTGTATTATTTAAAACTCTACTAGCATAATATATAACATGCAACTTTCTGTCTTTTCTCTAGCCGAGAATAGCACGCAAAGCGAAATCTCTAGCATCACACATTAGCTCAAAAGGCAAACTCTAATATGGGGCTACCATAATTGGTGCTAACATCAACTCTTGCTTCAACCTGTTAAAAGCATTCAAACAGTCATTATCAAAATCAAACGCAACATCCTTATTAAACATATTACAAAGAGGTTTAGAGATTTTAGAAAAAAACCTTAATAAAACGTCGGTAAAATCCTACATGACCAAGGAAACTTATAACTCCCTTAACATTGTTAGATGATGACAATTTTTCAATAATTTCTATTTTTGCTCGATCCACCTCAATACCTCTTGCAAAAATTTTGTGGCCTAAAACAATACCTTCCTACACCAAAAAATGACATTTCTCCCAATTCAAGACTAAATTGGTTTCCTCACAACGTTGCAAAACTCGAGACAAGTTATCTAAACAACTATTAAAAGAAGATCCAAAAATGGAAAAATCATCAATGAAAACCTCATTGATCTTTTCAACAAAATCAAAGAAAATAGCCATCATGCAATGTTGGAATGTAGCAAGTGCATTACACAAACCAAAAGGCATCTTACAAAATGCAAAAGTACCATAAGGACAAGTGAATGTAGTCTTTCTTGGTCTTTGGGGGATATATGAATCTGGTTATACCCTGAATAACCATCTAGGAAACAATAAAACGCATAACCAGCAAGTCTCTCAAGCACCTGATCAAGAAATAGTACAGGAAAATGATCCTTGCATGCTTTTGAAACATTGAGACAGAAATTAATTTCAGCACCTATAATTGTTTAATTGGATTAGAATTTACCTTTAGAATTGATGTGTGATGCTAGTGATTTTGCTATATGGCTGTTTTAGGATAGAGAAAAGATAAAAAATTTCATGTTATTTATTATGCAAGTAAGACTTTAATGGAAGCTCAACTTAATTATGCTACTACCAAGAAAGAATTATTAGCAGTTGTTTTTGCTTTTGACAAATTTCGTTCTTACTTAATTGGTTCGAAGGTGGTTGTCTATACTGATCACTCTGCTCTTAAGTACTTGCTTGCGAAGAATGATGCAAAACCAAGATTGCTTCAATGGATCTATCTTCTACAAGAATTCGATTTGGAGATCAAGGACAAGAAGGGTACCAAAAATTTAGGGGCAGATCACTTGCCCCAGATTGAGCCTAGGGGTGCGGATGATGAGCAGCAATTTCCAATTAATGAAGCATTTTCGGATGAGCATTTGATGGTTGTACAAGTTGTTCCATGGTATGCCGACATGGTCAACAACTTGGTGTCGCGAATCTACCTGCTGGGATGACATATCAATAAAAGAAGAAGTTGTTCTCTAACTTAAAGTATTATTTTTGGCAGGAAAAGTTTCTATTCCGGCATTGTGCAAACCAGATAAAAAGGAGATGTGTACCCGAAGAAGAGATGGAGAGCATACTCCGACATTGCCACTCATTGGAAGTGGGCGGCCACTTTGGTGGAGCAAAAACTACAGCAAAAATTTTACAATCTGAGTTTTATTGGCCTTCTATTTTTAAGGATTCTTTTAATTTTGTTAATTTATGTGATCATTGTCAACGAGTTGGCAATATTTCTAGAAAACATGAGATGCCTTTGAATAATATTTTAGTGATTGAATTGTTTGATCTTTGAGGGATAGATTTTATGAGTCATTTTCCATCTTCGTATTCTAATAAATTTATTTTGGTGGTTGTAGATTACATCTCTAAGTGGGGTGGAAGTTGCTGCCATGTCGACCAATGATGATAGGGTTGTTGTGAATTTTCTTTGGAAAAATATTTTTTCCTGATTTGGCACTCCAAGGGAGATAATTAGTGATTGTGGGAAGCATTTTGCAATAGTCAATTTGAAGCTTTACTTAATAAGTATGGAGTTATTCATCATGTGGCAACACTATATCATTCTCAACCAAATGGCCAAGTCGAGGTGTCCAATAGGGATTTGAAGCGCATACTTGAGAAGACTGTTACTATCTCACGAAAGGATTGGGCACGAAGGTTAGATGATGCATTATGGGCTTATAGGACAACATTTAAAATACCGATTGGAATGTCAGCTTATTGGTTAGTTTATGAGAAAGCATGCCATTTACCCGTGGAGTTAGAACATAGAGCTTATTGGGCGATGAAAATACTTCATTCTGATTTAAAGGTTACGGGTGAGAAGATGATGTTGCTAATTAATGAGATGGATGAGTTTTGAATGATGCTTATTAGAATGCTCGAATTTGCAAGGATAATACTAAAAGATGACATGATAAGCATATTTTGAGAAGGGAGTTTAAAGTGGGATAGAAAGTTTTACTATTCAATTCAAGATTTTGATTTTTTTTTTTTTTTTGGGAAAGTTGCAATCTAGGTGGTCAGGACCATTTGTTGTGACCCGTGTTTTTCTATATGGAGCGGTCGGAGTTCATAATGAGACAAAAGGGACATTCAAGGTTAATGGATATAGGTTAAAGCCTTATGTAGATGGAGAACTTAGCACGCAAAAGTTTTCCATCAATCTCGCCAATTCTAAATAATGATTTGGAGAATGTCTAGCTATAGACTTTAAACAAAGCGCTTTTCTTTTTTTTTTAAGCAACCGAAGTTTTTCTTTTTTTTGTTTTTCTCCTTAATTTTTTTTTAATCTTTTTCTTTTTGTTTTCATCTTGTAGGTTTGCATAAGTTTGGGGGCTCTTTGATTGAGCTGCATTATTGCATATTTTATACATTTAAAACCAATATATTTTTTATTGTTTTATTATTTTATTATTGGTTTTAGATGGAAAAATTGATTAAGAGGCATAAATCCAAGTTGTGAATTAAAATTGATTAAAAACATAGTTTATGTTTGATTTTATAACTTGTGATTTATTTGTGCAATAAATTCTTCACATGCACAACACACTCTTAAATTTTATTTTTCATCTCTTGTTTAATTTTATTTATTTTAGTTTCTTCATCTTATTTTATTTGTCTAGTTTTATTTTTTATTTTATGTGATCATTATTTAATTTTGCTTGTCTAATTTTTATTTTCATTTTATTTTATTTTATTTTATTTTATTTTTATTTTATTTTTATTTAATTTTCTGTTTTACAGATTCACCTAAACGACATGTCGTTTTTCACTCATCTTCAACCTTTCGCTCATCCTCCAGTTGCACCCTTGCAGACCACAGCCACCTTGAGCCATACACGGCAGCACCTCCACCTCGCTGCCAACGTGCATCCACAACAGCATTCAACACCACTCCACGTGAAAACCGGCAGCAAACATTCTCTGTTTTATGAAGAGAAAAAGAGGAAGTTAAGCCAGAATTCAAGTGAGGAACTGCAGGCTAAAGTAAAAGAAGAGCCTCGGGCGGAAATACAGTAGGAAGAAGAAAAAAAAGAAAAGAAAAGAAAAGGTGCACGTTGCTGCACATGGGCTGAACGAAAATGAGGGAAGCAGACAGCTTGTACCAGCTTGGTGGAATATTGGAGGAATAAATGCACATGAGCTTTCGACATAAAAGAAATAAGTGGGATCGTGGCCTCACAAGATGCAGCAGCACTCACGCACAGCAAACTCTCATAGCAGACTTGACCCTCTCGGAAAAAAGCAGCAGACACAAGCGTGCAAGGAACTGAACGAGAAGTGGAGCAGCAGATTTCACATGGAAGAAGCTTCGGTTTCACTGGGTTGGATGGCATCACGTGGGCAGCAACTGGCCTCAAGGCAGAGGAGAACCACGCTGGAACGAGAATCCTACATAGCAGCAGCAGAGTGGAAAGGAACATGCAGCAGACTTTAAGGGGGAATATATGTATTTGCGGACAGCACTCACAAGAGCAGAAACTGCAGAGCAGATGCACGCCTGGAGCAGAACCTCAAGCTGGAAACTCACTCACGCACATGCAGACCCAATCGGAACAAGAACTGCAGGAAACCAAAGGGAATTACAGCAGATGGCAGCAGCAGATCAACTCTCACGCACAGCAGGATGAGCAGCAACAGATTAACGACTGATTTATTTTTCTTTACAGTTGGCATTCACATGGGCAGCAGCTGGAAGCAGATGCACGCTGGTGCAAAGCAAACTAGCAGCAGAACGTGGCCTCACATGGAAGAGCAGGACGCACACGCAGGGGCTGGAAGGAGATCACGCAGATCGCATGGGATAAAAAAAAATATTTCCGTGCATGAAGGGGCTCTCACTTTTCAGCACTCTTTGTTTTAATTTGAGTGATATATATATATACATATTCGGTTGGCTCTTGGAATGGGGTGGAGAGAGTTGGAAAGAACTACAAGTTTTATTCGGCCCTTCAGCAGCGTATATGCAGTGTTTTTAATGAGTGTTTTAGTTTAGTTGAGCTCATATTTCCATTTGCAGTGTTTATTTTAATTCAGCTTTTATTTCTTTGTTTATTTGAGTTTATTTCATTTGAGAATTAATTTATTTTTGTTAAGCTTGTTTTGTAAGATTTGGTGTTGTGTTTTATTTTAGTTTTCTTATGGAGAAAAGATCATTAAATTCCATGGTTATTGTGATAAACATGTTTGGCTAATTTTTCATACTAAGGTGAAGAGGTGAAATCTAATAATTTAAATATTGTTTTATATCAATAATAGAGTTATATTGTGAGTTGATTAATTGATTGGTATTATTATTAGAAATGTTGATTATCTATATATTTCTCTTGATTCATTGTGATTTCCGAATACAGTGAATGCTTGAAAAATCCCTGTGATAATCAATTGGACTTATGAATGTCGTTACTATCAATTATTCAAACTTAATATTTGGTGATTAATTTTCTTGGGCTTAATTGTTAAATTTTCCAGTTAGACAGAATCATTATTCTAGTCTAACTGAGTTAAATTGATTGGAAACAATTTTATAAATTATTAGACGGATCCTCGAAACCTTAGTCGTTCTCCATATTAATTTATTTTATTGTTTCAGTTATATTCTGTTACGTTAAAATCCTCAACCCAGTAATCTCATTTTTTTTATATGTTCCTTTTTAAATCTCCTTTTATTTTATTATCTTTATCACATTAGTCAATCCTTATGGATTCGATCCTGTAACGTACTACGACACCTGTATACTTGCAGGCAAAACTGCTCTGAATTTTTATTCATCATTTTGAGTAAAAGTTTAGACGCAACACTCTTCAATGTGTTACACGGTTCCACTTTCACGGACAACATTCAATTGGAAATCGAGCAACTCTAGCTCGCCTGTGTGCATGACAAGACATGAAGGTCGCCACTATGGTGAGAAGTCATGATCCAGGGGGGTAGCCACTATGGTGGGACGTCATGGCCAAGGGACACCTTGTTGGAGATAGAGATCTCCATTTGTCTCGGGGTTGGCTAGTGGTGGCCCCTCCAGCCCATGGTGAGTGGGCGAGGTGGACTCGACCGTGTGCATGCCCCATGCACAATGTTTGTGAGGTAGGCATCGCCTCTATGGTCGGGGACCATTTTGCGGTGACATAGGCTTCCAATGATCTAGGTAGTGGTCGCTGGGACCTTCACCTGGCTCACGGTTGGCCTCAGTGGGCCTTACGGATGCACGTTACATGCATGACCTTCATGGTTGGGGATAGTCGCAACGAAGACAGGAGATTCTGGCAGTCCACGTGGTCGCTGCCAGCACCTTTGACGGTCCCCCGATGAGTGGGTGAGGAAGCTCCAATTGTGTGCACATTACATGAGCGTGGTTGTTGTGGTGAGCGCCTCCTCCATTGATGGGGACCACTTCGGAGGTGGAAGACGTATCCAGTGGACCATGTTGTGGTTGTCGAAGTTCGCGCTAGTCCACAGTGGGTGGGCAATGGCCTTTTGGATGCACGACAGCGCGCACAGTGCATGGCCCTTGCAAGTGGGAACCACCGTGGCAGAGATAGAAGGTGCCAACAATCCAAGCGGTGGCCGTTGAAACCTTTGTAGGTCCCACGATGGTGGGCGACAGGTTTGTTGGCATACACAATGTGCACACAGTCAACAGACTCTCACGTCCAACTGTTGAAGCTTATTTTGTAAGAACAAGTTGAAAAGGAAGAATGAGTCATCCCCTGCCCATGTGGTTTGGTTCAAACCTCGATTAGTGTGGCTTGGGGCCCACAATGATGTATGAAGCAGCGGAACAATGCTAAAACCGAGCATAACTTGACAAATGAACCGCAGTAACTGATCCGCTTCATCTCTAAACGACCACTCCTTCACAAAGTGCTTGCTATCCAAAATAACACGTGTGGCCAACTCAACTGGCTCCCCTTTAGGGTAATCAATTAGTATGTTTGTATACAAGTAGACCACATCGTGGTAAACATTAGCTTTGTTTGTACGTACATCTATTGCAATAAATAGAAGATAAATTCAAAAAATATAAATGGAGAACACAATACACGGATTTCCGTAGTTCGGAACAAAACCTACATTCATTGGTCGTTTGAGGCTCAAATCCATTATAAATTGAAGTATTTTACATTCTCTCATGGTCTCTCATGGCTCACTGTACAAATGATAATGCTAAATTTCCTATCTGAAGGTTGAAGAAGCTCTCTCTCTAGTCGTCCAAAAATGTGGAATAATAAGAAGAAGAAGCCCCCGAAAGTCTTTGATCTCATATCCCTTTTGTTAAGCCATTGCTAGTGGTTGATGAGAAAGTCGACTTTATGTCGCTTCATCTTTTCCTCCCGTTGCTCCCTTTACTACACATCTGACCTTTTTCTTCCTTTTTCCTAATTTTTCAGTCACTTCCTCCCTTGACACATTTTTCCTTCTTC
Organism: Pterocarya stenoptera; assembly: GCA_003123785.1. Taxonomy (NCBI): domain Eukaryota; kingdom Viridiplantae; phylum Streptophyta; class Magnoliopsida; order Fagales; family Juglandaceae; genus Pterocarya; species Pterocarya stenoptera. The sequence continues at coordinate 46,078 of QEOT01007857.1, read as the reverse complement.
TATCTCATCCTTTTCCTTTTCTTGTTCCTTCTTGATGACATCTCATGGGTTGGATTTAGGCTCCAAATATGGGCTAGAGATTTTTATCCCTTCCAGGACCAATTGAAATTTTGAACATAATCATGCATGATAGTTCTAAACTTTTGAAACCAAAGTATCAGTTTTGAAAAAGATGTTTGCTATTCATCATTCCACACATCATACATCACATTTTTTTCTTTTTTTCTTTTTTTTAAAAAAATAATTTTATTCTTTTACTCATAATGTAAAGGACGTGTCTCACTTTCAAACTGTTCGAAAAACCTGTGCAATGACCCAAGTGAAGTTGGCCTGGTTCACCTAGGAAACTCCGATGCTTAAGTCAGTTTTTGAGTTTTGAAAACAATTCAATTAGAACTCAGCTAAGAAAAAATCATCCTCCTTTATTGAGGGTTACTTGGTATATATAAGATTTTGTTGTAGTGCTTAGCTGATGCCAGATCTTTTCCTATTGATCCAAGTTTTTTGGGGTGTACTTTGTGTTTGAAATGGTGACGTATCTGCATGGGATCCCTATTTTCTCGTGGGCGGTTGCATGCATATCTTTGACTTGGTAGGGCCTTTGATACGTCGACTTTGTATGTTTGGCCAATGGCCTTTTTTTGTTGGGCCCCTTTTCTATTCGAGCCTGTTTACTCAAAATGGGCTTTTTTATTATTATAAGCCCTCTAGTTACCCCGCTAATTCCTTTCGCCTCCTGGCGTGGGGAATTATATGTCTGCTTGTATTATTCCTTTAGAAGCGTTTTGAGATTTGTATTATGGGCTTCCAATGCTGGGCTTACATGACATGCCTGGCATGTAGACTGGCCACCGTTTGTTGGTCCAGGCCTGTTTCGTGCGTGTTCGGTGTCCCAGCCGACCTTTCAGATTTATGTGCTGTTGCCCTCCTATTTTTTCTTTTCTTGATTCTTTCCTGATGACGTGGCGAGATGGGGGAAGGTTTTCGTATGAAGTTTAACTTCCTCAGTGTCAGGTCATAATGCTTGCGACTAATGACGTTCCGCGTTCTCCTCTTTTAAATATCCCATCTCTTCTTTCTTTCTTTTCTTTATTCCGTCTCTTTGTTCGCCTTCTTTCTTGCATTTTTCCGTCTGCCTTCTGCTTCCGGTTCTTGTTCATCTTCTTTACTTTCCAACTTTTCACTCTTTCTTCAATGGCTGACCAAGGCGGCTCCTCCAACCCTCCTTTCTTTGTCCCAGCAAGTACAGTCTTTGAAGGCCCTGGATGGCGTTCTATGTACCGGGAGAAAAATCTCCCAGGGCTTCAGGAGGAGTTTGGCTTTCCCAAGAGTGCCAATATAACGATTCCTACAAGGGGATGTTGTAAGGTCGAGGGCTTTGCAGGCAGGTAGGACTACCCTATATTCCACCATGTTTTCTCATGGTTTGAAGCTTCATTTTTGTTGTCCTCTCCGAGACATTTTGGACTTTCTTGAATTGGCCCATGCCCAACTCCATCCTCACTCTTACAAGACCTATCTGTGCGTCTGTATCGTCTACCACATGGTCCTGGAACCCCTTGGAGATGTTTATCCCAACCTTACAGCTCGAAAATTTTTATCCTTCTACCATCTTCAGACTAACAAAGGCAACGTTGTCAGTTTCCGCAAGAAGGATAGATTTCCTGTTTTGGCTAGTTTTGAGAGCCGTCATTCCAACTCTAAAGCTTGGAATACAAAAGTTTTCTTTTTCACTGACATAGGCTAGGACTTTCCTGTTGGGGAGGCCCGTATTCGAGATTTCCCTATTAGGGCGATATGGCGCCCTACTCCTGAAGATAAGGTCGTGTGGGCGACCATGCCGCCTCTATCACGTCAGGAGTTGTCCCGGATTGAAATTGTTCATTCCTGGGTTGAGGCCCATGAAGATGAGGTGTGGTCTGACCTCATTTTGACGCCTGACAATGTTGACCACTTCTTGATGACGCCCGACCGTTCTCAGGCCCAAGGGCGTAAATTTATGATTTCGGAGTTGATACCTGCCTCAATCAAGAAGCCTCCAGTGAAGACCAAACCCTCTGCTGGTCATGAGGAGGGTAGCCGCCCCGCACAAGAAGGGGTTAAAAAGACAAAGAAGTCATCCGAAATGAAGGGTAGCGAGGAGAGGAGGGAGATCCAAAGCAAAAAGAGGGACGATGGTGCAGGTCATAAAAGGACTCATCCTAAAGGTATCTCCTCTTCGTCTCCTCTGCAGAAGAAAGCCGCGGTGGTGCCCAGGCGCAAAGACCTTCCCCGCCTATTCAACAGCAGGTGGAAACTGCTGAGCGTTCTAGAGGTGTCCAAGCTAAACGACCCTCCCCACCAAGTTTTGCCGCCACCGTACCACCCCACACCGAGAGCCTGTCTAGCATGGCCCTTTTTGATTTGGCCGATGCTTTCCAGGTTAACTTCCCTTCTCCGGCAAACCCACTATCAATCTCTCCCATTTCTGGGTTTCCTGTGGTGGAAAGTCAGGTGAGGGGAGGTGAGTTGAATGCCGAAGTGGCAGCTGCCCTAAACCTTGAGGGTATTATAGGCCCAGCGGTCGATGAGGGCTTGGTTACCCCAAGGCCAAAAGGGGTCGATTCTGCAGAGCTCCCGCCTCATTGCCGTGAGGCTACTTGTGCTGAGGCAGGAGTTGTTCAAGTGACTCCTGAGACCCCGCCCGCCATTGTTTCTGGGGAATGTACCCCTGCGCCAGCAGGGAGTGGCGAGGGGCCCTCTATCCCTTCTCATTTCTCCCCTTCCCTGGGAGATGAGATTGACTCCGTCCTAAGAATGGAAGGAGATGATGGTCTGCCGGAAGCTGCTCGCCCAATTGACTATGCTTCACCTTGCCCCTAACCTCCTGTCCCCGTCATTTGCCTCGATAGTCAGTCTGGGGAGGGGGCAAATCTAGGCCTTGCCTTAGTCCCCTTGGTGGACTTTGATCTTACAGCCAGTGGTGAGGCCTTTTTGTCTTCGGCCAACACCCGAACTGAAGCTACTACTCAGATGACCAATCATTTAAAAGATTGGTTTTCCAAGGTACTGTTTAGCATGTTTCCCTCTTTTCTTTTCTTTTTTTTTTTTGTTTCTTTTTTTTTAATAGTTTTTGACTTGTGTGTCCTCTTTTTCCTTTGCAGGGATTTGATGATTTGGCGGCATGGATCGTGGAGGACTGTGCTCACCTAGAAGGGGAAGTCCTTGAACGGCGGAAGGCATGCTAGGCTGCAGAGCTTGCTGCCAGGGACTAGCAGACGGACAAGGCCAAGCTGGAGGCCATGTCAGAGAGGGTGAAGGGGCTTGAAACGCAATTGGAACAATCGGAGGGTCATTCCCTCTTGCTCCAAGGTGATTTGGAGATTCGAGAGGAAGAACTTCGTTGTCTTCGTGAGTCTGACCGCCTTGCTCAAATAGCTAAGGAATGGGACGCCCACGACCTGCAATTTATTAAAGTTGAGAGGGATTTAGCAAAGTCCCGACTCTTTGATGTCGGGCAGAAATCCGAAGTTGATCTGCTCATTCTCCAGTCTGAACTTCTCTCCCTTACCTAGGACCAGGATTCAGCTCGCCTAGAGCTAACATCTTCACAGGGGCGTATTCAGGAGCTAACTCAACAGTTAGCTGTTGTTGCGGAGAAGGCTTGCCTTGCTGCCCGGTATCTTTCTGTGGCAAAGGGGGAGTTACAGGAGCTACAGGAGCGTCATGAGAAGTACAAGAAAAATCACACAGACATGGTTGAAGAGCTCAGGCAAGCTATGCTGTAGATGGAGGCTTGGGAAGAACGCCTATCCAGAAGGAAAAAAGAATTTGCCGAGGTTCAGGCTGAAGTTCAACGCCTGCGTAATCAATTAGCCTTTGTGCCGGATGTCAGGAGCAGTGCTTTTGGTTTTGGCTACGGTTCCCGTATTCTTAGGTTAAGGTCCATTCTCTTGTCCAATCCCTCCACGGACCTTGTAAACCTGGGCCGGGATTTATTTTTTCCCGATGAAATTTGGACGGAACGAGATGCCTGACGCCTTTACAGGGATTCCCCCTCTGCCGGCCCCAGACGAAACTTCATAATCCCTTTATTCCTCTTTTTATGTATATGTACCCCCTTTTTTTATTTTGATTCTTTCTTTGATGTACACCCATTTGCTTCACCTTGGATCGAGATTCATGGTGTAATGTATATGTACTACACTTTTCCTTCATATTGAATTCTATCATTCCATTAGACTTGTTCTTGATTGTGTGGGAATTTCTTCATTGTGTTCCTCTTTTATTAACACCGTAGTTGCTAGCTTTTATACTTGGCACCTCAAGTTGCTATAGCTTGTCTCCAGTATTTAGGGGTCGGTGTAGTCTAATGACCTATGCGCCTTTTTATACATGGCACCATAAGCTACTATAACTTGTCTTCGGTGTTTAGGAGTCGGCGTGGTCTGACGACCTATGCACTCTTTTATACTTAGCACTACAAGCTGCTATGGCTTGTCTTTGGTGTTTAGGGGTCGGCGTGGTCTGTTGACTTACCCGCCCTTTTATACTTGACACCACAAGCTGCTATGATTTGTCTTTGGTGTTTAGGGGTCGGTGTGGTTTGATGATCTACACGTCCTTTTATACTTGGCATCACAAGCTGCTATTGCTTGTCTTTGGTGTTTAGGGATTGGCGTGGTCTGATGACCTACGCGCCCTTTTATACTTGCACCACAAGCTGCTATGCCTTGTCTTTCATGTTTAGGGGTCGGTGTGGTCTCATGACCTACGCGTCCTTTTATACTTGGCACCACAAGCTACTATGGCTTGTCTTTGGTGTTTAGGGTTCGGCGTGGTCTGATGACCTACACGCATTTTTATACTTGGCACCACAAGCTGCTATGGTTTGGCTTTGGTGTTTAGGGGTCGATGTGGTTTGACGACCTACGCGCCCTTTTATACTTAGCACTACAAGCTGTTATGGCTTGTCTATGGTGTTTGAGGGTCGGCGTGGTTTGATGACCTACACACCCTTTTATACTTGGCACCACAAGCTGCTATTACTTGTCTTTAGTGTTTTAGGGGTTGGCGTGGTCTGATGACCTACACGCCTTTTTATACTTGGCACCACAAGCTGCTATGGCTTGTCTTTGGTGTTTTAGGGGTCGGCGTGATCTGATAACCTACGCGCCCTTTTATACTTGACTTTGAGCGATGTTTTCATTCTGTTAAGAGCTCACCAAAAATAAAGACATAACAAGTTATGGCTAATGACAGAGCAATCGAAACATCCTTATGTTAATAATCATAAACATAACAAATTCAACGTAAATGAAACATGGAATTGAACAAAAATGAAAATATTGTCAAAATGAAAATACTGCAGCTCTACTAATAAAATTTCTTCAAGTGCTCCGCGTTCCATGGATGGGGTAGTTCCTTGTCTTGACTGTCTTTCAGTCGGTATGACCCAGGCCTATTATTGGCTATTACCAGGTAGGGACATTCCCATCAAAGCCCCATCTTTTCTTCACCTTGGGTTGTCACCCCGCTCTTTTTCAATACTAGGTCGCCCACTTTAAAAGTCCTGGGCTTTACCCTTTTATTGAAATATTACCTAGCCTTCGTCTTCTCCCATAGCATTCTTGCTTCCGCCATCTCCATTTCTTCCTCCACCAAGTCGAGATATTCCTTCATTTTTTTGTCGTTCTGGAGGGCCAAGAAGTAAGTTGTTCTGTAGGTGGGGAGTCCCCTTTAGACTAGAGCTACTGCCTCGCAACCATACACCAATGTGAATGGGGATTCCCCTGTAAGAGTCTTTGCCGAGCTTCTGTACGCCCAAAGCACACCAAGCAACTCCTCTGCCCACTCTCCCTTTTTCTCTGCGACCTTCTTCTTTAGGATTGAAAGCAGTGCCTTATTTGTAGCTTCTGCTTGTCCGTTTGCTTGAGGGTGACATGGTGAGGAATACTTTACTTTAATCTTCAACTCTGCACACCATTCTCTGAAGTGATCTGAGTCGAATTGGTGCCTATTATCCGTTATTATGCTTTGAGGGATCCCGAACCTGCAAATGATGTTTTTCCATAAAAACCTTGTCACGGTCCTGCTCGTTATAGATGCCAACGGTTCTGCCTCGGCCCACTTTATGAAATAATCAACAGCTACCACCATGAATTTTACCTCGCCTTTTCCTGGTGGTAAAGGTCCGACCACGTCTACACCCCACTGGGCAAAAGGCCAAGGCACGGTCATGTATGTTAATCCTTCTGGAGGGGCATGCTATATTGGTACATGCACCTGGCAGTCCACACACTTTCTACTGAATGCTTGTGTGTCTCTTAATGCGTTGGGCTAGTAGTATCCCACCCTCATCGCCTTCCTAGCCAAAGTCTTTCCGCCCAAATAGTTTCTGCATATGCCTTCGTGTATTTCTGCCAACACATATTGAGCTTCTTGGGTAGAAATATATCGTAGCAATGGGATGGAAAAGCCTCTTTTGTAAAGGACTCTGTCAATGAGTAGGAACCTTGCAGCCTTTTGCTACACCCTTTTCGCCTCATTCTTTACGTCTGGTAGCTTCCCTTCATCCAGATATCTAACTATTTCGCTTGCCCACTCAGGGATGCTGGTACCCATAACTCCTACCTCCATTCCGATGGCTGGGACTTCAACGACCCTGTGTTCTACTTGCCATGGCATCCATGCCCGATGCTGCCCTGGCCAATCTATCCGCCACTTCATTTTCTGTTCTCGGGATCTGGGCTATATTGAAATATGAGAGGAGGTCTTGTGCTTCCCACCCACGCTCAAAATACTTCTTCAGTCTTTCCCATTTTGTTGCATACAAGCCTAAAACTTGATTCACAATTACTTCAGAGTCCGACTTGACTTCCACCTCGGTTGCTCCTATCTCGGCGGCGAGGAAAAGCCCTATTACGAGTGCTTCATATTCTGCTTCGTCTTTTGTTACCTTGAAAGTAAGTGTTGCCATATGATGCAACTTCTTAACATTGGGATCTACCAAGTGTATTCCCAGGCCTCTACCTGTCTTGCAGAATGAACCGTCGATGTAAAGTACCCATGGCTTTCCTTTTGGGGCTACTATGTCTTCCTAAGGGAAACCTGAGAATTCTGCTATGAAGTCTGCTAGAACTTGTCATTTGACCTCCTTTCTAGGTTCGTAGCTTAAGTCAAACTCGCTTAATTCTATTGACTATCCAATTAGTCTTCCCAAACTGTCTGGTTTTTTTAAGGTTTTTGCCAGAGGGGCCTCCGTGAGTACCTTTATAGTGTGGGCGTGGAAATAGGGAGGGATGGAGTTTTCTTGCCGCCGTTACTAGGGTAAAGGCTAGCAACTTGACCTTCAGGTATCTTATCTTGGCTCCCCTAAGGGCCTTGCTAGTGTAATATACTTGGTGCTGAGTTACCCCTTCTTCTTTTATCAGGACGGCGAACACAGTGTTTGGGAAAACCACGAGATAGGCGTGAAGCACGTTGCCTTTTTGCGGTTGCTTCAAAAGTGGCGGGCTGGCCAAATGCTGCTTTAGCTTCTCAAACACCTCATTACATTCTTCGTTCCATGGGTGCATCTTCCGCAACACCCGGAAGAAAGGGAGGCACCTGTCTGATGATCGAGCTATGAACCTCCCTAGGGGAGCATCCTGCCCGCCAACTATTGTGTCTCGTTCAGGTTCTTGGGTAGTTTCATGTTGAGTATGGCAGCTATCTTTTCTGGATAGGCCTCGATTCCAATTTCAGACACAATGTAGCCCAAGAACTTTCCCGATCCTACTCCGAAAGCACACTTTGCAGGGTTCAGCCTCATCTTGTAACGACGCAGAATTTCAAATGCCATCCTCAGGTCGCCCAAATGTTGGGTGGACTCGTTACTTTTCACTAAAAGGTTGTCTACGTAGACTTCTATGAACTTTCCAATTTGCTTCTTGAACATTCGATTCACCAGTCTTTGATACATCGCCCCTGCATTCTTCAATCCAAACGGCATCACCTGGTAGCAATACAACCCCCAGTCTGTTATGAATGAGGTTTTCTCCTTGTCTGCCAGGTACATCCGGATTGGTTATAACTTAAGTAGGCGTCCATAAAACTCAGCATACGGTGTCCTGCCGTGGCATCCACAATTACATCGATGCGTGGTAGGGGGAAACTATCCTTGGGGCATGCTTTATTTAGATCAGTAAAATCTAAGCACATTCTTCACTTTCCATTTCTTTTTTTTACCATGACCACATTGGACAACCATTTCGGGTAGTGGGACTCCTTAATGAATCCGGCGGCGAGCAACTTTTCTACTTCTTCTTTAATGACGACGTACTTCTCTCCCCTGAATGATCTTCTCTTCTGGCGTACAGCTTTGTGTGCAGGGTCCACGCCCAAACGATATTCGATGACTTCGTTATCTATGCCTGGCATTTCTTTATGACTCGAGGCGAAGACATCCCTATATTCGACCAACAACTACTTCAATGCCTCTCTTTCCCCAACAGCACATTAGTCCCAACACGCGTCGTTGACCCAAGGCGGTCGAAGTGTAATACCACGAGTTCTAGCGGCTCATTTACCTCACGTGCTACTGGCTCTGTTCGGCCCTGATCTCCACCTCTTCTAATAGGGTTGCCGCCAGTGAGGGAGGACAAGGAGGTATTAGTTCTTCATTTCGTTCTTCTGCCGTACACACCTCCTCTCGACCTTTCCTGAGCTCCTGGACATAACATTCCTGTGCTAGAGCCTGTTCGCCTTATGACTCCCATACACCATTGTCGGTTGGAAACTTTATCTTAAATTGATAAGTAGAAGTCACCGCCCGTAGTTGATTAAGTGTTGGCCTCCCTAATATGGCATTGTAGGAAGAGGGTGCTTTTACCACCAGGAAGTCAGTCATGGTTGTTGCCGTCCGTACCCTGGATCCGGCGGTTACTAGGAGGGTAATGGCGCCAATGGGGAGGATGGTATCCCTAGAAAAACCTTTCAAAGGTGTCGAGGAAGGTCTTAGTCTACTGACATCAATCTCTATTTTTACAAACTTTTCCCAGAATAGGATGTCAGCCGAGCTTCCATTGTCAATCAGTACTCGCTTGGTTGTGTAGTTAGCTATCAGCAAAGTGATTACCAACGCATCATCATATGGATACAATATTCCTTCCCGATCTGCCTCTCCGAAAGAAATCACCATTCTGTCCCCGCCTAACCTTGGTTACTTGGGGACTCTTTCTGCCACAAAAATTTCTTTGTATCTGGCCTTTCGTGCATACGCCTTTTGGCTGGATGTGGTCGCGCCGCCTCCTGTAAACCCTCCTGGTGTGGTCCGAATCTCTCATATAGGCGGCCTATTCCTTTCGCCCCTGGGGGGTGCTCTGTTCCCATCATTCTGGCGATTAGTCGTCCTGTGTTGTCGCTCAGGCGTTCTACTCCTTTTGGTTTCCCGCCTAGTTTCCTGGCATCTTCTTAGTTTTGAGCACTCCGCGATCATCCCCTCTAACTCCCATGTTCCAGCCATTTCTGCTACTCTTTTTTTCATGGTTGTTCAGTCCTCGGTCCAGTGGGATCCGGTTTGGTGATATTTACAATAACGTCCACTTGTATTGAGACGTTCTTCTTTTTCCTTTTCGTCTTCCTGCACATTTAAGTTATTGTGTATGAGCCTGGGGCTGTAGTCTCCCCTTTTCTCCTGTCGTCTCTTTTGCCGACTCGATCTGGCCACCTCTTCTTTCAGGCTTGCTACTCGCCTTCCTTGGGTTGACCAAAACTTGCAATGTATTTTCAGCAATAACAAAGTCATCTGCTTTGTCCATAAAGTCCTTGAGGGTGGATAGTCCTCCTGGCAAGCTCAGCCATGAAAGGACTCTACCATATCCCGCCCAGCAGGGCGACGAGAGTGATCTTCTCGTCGTGGTCGTCCGTCGTTAGATGCTTTTTGTTACGAGATAGGAGGCCAGGCGTCTGCACCTTATACTAGGCATGAACTGAGTTAAGAACTGCTTAGCCAATTCTTTGAAACTGTCTATCGACCTTGGTTGGAGAGTCCCGAACCACCCTCTCGCTGTTTCTTTCAATGTCAATGGAAAAGTTTGGCAGGCTATATTGCCGGGGAAGCCGTGGAGTGTTATATGGGCTTTGAAATTTTCAGATGATTCACTAGATCTTTGGACCCATCGTACAAGTCTACCTGGGGCACCTTGAATTTTGGCGGGAGGGGCACAACCACGATTAGTTCGATATATGGCAGATCTGTTCTACCGAGCAGACACTCAACTGAAGAAGATCCTCCTATCTTCTTTGTCTTTTCTTCATATTTCTCCGCCAGTCCTTTCAACTCATCGTGCATCTTTTCTTTATCCGTTCGCCCTAGATGCGACTCCATATTAGATGGTTCTTCTCCTTTTCCTTGTTCACTGTGGGCGGGTACGACGGTATCGCTGGATTCAACATTCCTCCGCTGTAGGTCGTCATTCTCCTTCTTCAAGATCTCCATTGCCTCTAATGTCTGCTTCAACCTTTCCTCAGTTGCTACTAGTTGCGCTTCGATGGGTGAATCTATTGCTCGGCTTGCCACAGAACGGGTGACAGTTGGCATGTGAGAACCACGTAAAGGGATTATCAACCAGAAATCCACAGACGGCACCCATGTAAAGGACGTGTCTCACTTCCAAACTGTCCGACAAACCTGCACAATGACCCAAGTGAAGTTGGCCTGGTTCGCCTGAGAAAACTCCGATGCTTAAATCAGTTTTTGAGTTTTGAAAACAATTCAATTAGAACTCAGCCAAGAAAAAGTCATCCTCCTTTATTGAGGGTTACCTGGTATATATAAGATTTTATTGTAGCGCTTAGCTGATGCCAGATCTTTTCGTATTGATTTGAGTTTTTTAGAGTGTACTCTGTGTTTGAAATGGTCATGTATCTGTATGGGATCCCTATTTTCTCGTGGATAATTGCATGCATATCTTTGACTTGGTAGGGCTTTTGATATGTCGGCTTCGTATGTTTGGCCAATAGCTTTTTTTTGTTGGGCCCATTTTTTATTCAGGCATGTTTACTTAAAATGAATTTTTTATTATTATTATAAGCTCTACACATAAACAAAAATTTCTTATATTTATTTTAAGGTTGGAATCGATACTTTTTTTGCACTTAAAATCTGAAAACAAAAAATAAAAACAAAAACAAAAACAAAAACAAAAGCAAAAGCGTTGATCTTAGACACGTGAAGAAGTAAGCATTTTCTTTCGTAATACTTGATTAATAATGATGGTCGGGTCCGCGGGCTTGACGTGCTTGGACTCACGTCTAAAATGTCAGTGTGCTTTCGCTTTCGATTAAATGGCGGATCTTCGGCAACGATTCTGTGGGGACATCGTTTTGATTTGATGAGGCATTTCTCTCTCGAATGTGCCGATTTTAAGTTCAGGACAACCATTTCATTGAAAGGGACTTCAAATAGTTGACTACTTCCTAAACTCCTACGGTCTCTTCTGAAGTTGGATCCTTTGAATCCACCCACCCACTCACCCGACCAACCTAAACTTTACACGACCTTTAATTAAGGAAAGAAAAAATGAGGAACTTGTATGCCGTTCATAGTTGACCGTTATAGTGTATCGCTAGTCAAATTTGTTTTTTTTTTTTATTTTTTTATTTAATGATCAAAGAAATGATTTGAAGTGTATTTATATATATTTTTATTTTTTAAAAATATTTAAAAAATGTAAAAAAAATAATTAGTGGTATAAACGAACGGTGCTACTCCAGTGGCAGAATAGCACAACTAAAAAAAAAAAGGCTACTCGATTTATTGTTGACAAATTGACTCACCGCCTAAGAATATGTACTTATTTTAACATTATATTTGGACAGTGTGATGAGTTAAGTTGAATCGTAAATAATAATATTTTATAGATTCTATTGAGATAGGTTTAACTTTTTTAGATTGATATAGTTTAATATTTTAGATCAAAATATATGAAATAGGTTGAGATGAATTTAACTTTTTATAGAAAGTTAAAAAAGTAGTAGATATCATCAATGATTTGTTTGAGCTCGTTTAGATTTCTAGAATATTTTAGATAATTTATAAATAGTAGTAAAATTATTTGAATTGAGATATTTTTATTGAATTTCAAAAAAGTTGAAAAAAAAATTATAAAGTTAAAACAAATTGTTTGAATATACTTTTTATTATAAATTTTAAAAAATAATATTATTTTTTGTATTTTGTTTAGAAGTTTGGGCTTTGATCTTTCTAGAAAAATAACTCAACTCATCTCATCTCATCATTATAATTTTTTTAAAATTTTTACATAAAATATAATAAATAATTCAATTTTTTCAAATCTCAATAATATTTAATTATACTATTCACAAACTAGAACTCATCTCTCAACCCAAATGACTAAGCTTGTGAAAGTTTATTAAACCGAGTTCAAGAGGCTGAATGAGTTGGGTCTTTGAAGCTAGCTGGTTGTTCCATAACTACCTCCTCGATTAGGTGGATTGGCTATATAGAAAAGTATACTAAACATCCAAATGACCGATTGGCGATTGAAGTTTACAAGTAAGGCCAAAAGTAGTCTCATGGTTGTTGATTCTAATATAGGGTCGAAAGTCTCGGTAAAGTCGACACCATTTTGTCACTACAAACCTTTGGCTACCAATTTAGCCATATCGCAATCAAGAGAGCCCCATATGCTTTTCAGTTTCAGTTGTACAGCCATTTGCATTGGATCACATCATTTTGTAGTGGTTTTGAGCATAATGCCCGAGTCAGATTGGCCTGCAAAGTAATCACAAGTCAAAGGGATGTATAATATTGTAGAAAAGTGGATGTATAGTATTGTACAAATCAGAAGACAAACGGATGTATAGAATGCTACAAATGGATGATCATCCATATTCATGAGCCATGGCTTGAGTCCCTGTCTCATCAGGAGACTTGGCTGCCATTGCAAAAGTTTGAAATTCAGGGGGGCAAAGAAACAAATGGATGTATAGTTTTGTAGACAAGTTGGTAATTGGGAATTGTTTGGACTGTTGGTCAATTGATGATTCTACACATATATTTTCCCGAAGACGTATTTGTCGTGTCTCGGGAGAGTTGCAGATGGTTGTGAAGTGGTTCCTGGCGGGAAGAAGAGGATTAAATGATGGTTTTGTTTGTTAGAAGCAAAATAAAACCTAGTCTTTTGGTTAATGCTGTAAATGTCTGTATATTGAGTCGTTTGAATTAGTAGTGGCAGAAGCAACAATGTCGTTTTTACAAGTTTGTAGCGTATATTTTGTATGGAGCAAAATGTTGTGTTTTGATAAATGAAGTATAAAGAGCTCCGTTAGTTGGGATTGAGGCCAACTCTAGATTGTTGTTCTTTCTTCTCTGCTTCTACCTCTCATCATCTTCTTCTATTCTTCCATTCTTGGAATCTTGGAGGGTGACTGCCTCGAATTAGTCATTACGAGCATTAACATTGGATTGGCCAAATATATCTTCAAAATTTAGCTAATATTATATTTTTTTACATTTACCTATTCTCTTTAAATTCAATCCTCACATTGGATTAGCCATCTACTCTCTATATAATAATAAAATATTATTAAATCAATAATTTTTTATTTAATTTATTTGTATCACATTTTATAATTCTACCAATTTAATATTAATAATAATTATATTCTAATTAAATTAATATTAAAAAAATTATATTTTTAAAAGTCATTTAATACTAATAACAAAAAATATTGATTAAACTCATCTAAATTTTTTATCTAAATGTCTTAATTACAAACTAAATAGTATTTTTATTAGAGTAAGAAACTAATATTTTAATGTTTACTTGGAGTAAGAAATTAGTATTTTAATGTTTGGTGAATCAAGAGTGGTTCTCCATCTTTGACCAATCACTGTAGCAAAAGTCCATTTTATTTTAAACTTAGCCAATTCAATATGGAGTGCTTTTGATATCAATTATCTAAATTTTAGATAACTTTTCCATTTGACCAAACCAATGTAGATGCTCTAAAGTGGGCTCATTACAATATTTTTCTCGACAATAAAGGTAGTCCAAAACCAAATAATCTCCAAACGAGAGCCACTCATTCAGTGCCATTTCCCCTCATTTTTAAGTTTTACAGCTTTTCTCTTTGGTTTTCTTTTGGCTTCCATGTCTACCCTGCACCGTTTTCCTCACGTCTTGATTGATTCACAATATATCATATTGTTAACGTTAAAGATAGTTATTTACACTGATTTGGCTTGATGTTACAACTTTGGAAGATTTTAGCAGCTTGTTACAAACTTACAAATTTTAAGAAAGTCTAAAAATTTAGGCCGTTTTCAAGACCAAAATTCAAAATTTTGAAAACTTTGAAAACCTTTTATCCCATTATTACTACTTTCTCAAATTTTCATATAAAATAAAATAAACAATTCAACTTTTTTAAATCTCAAAATAAATATAATATTAAAAAATATATTCTAATAATATTTTATTCAATTTTTCAACTTTAATCTTATCGCATCTCATCTNAGGGTGGAGGGATCTAAAGGTGGATTTGAAAGAGAGATGAAAGAGACTGTTGCAAAATACAAAAAACAAAGCATTTTTGAATGCATCTTGATGTGGAATCCTTGTCTACACCTAGCTATTAATATTCTTTCACTGAAAGCCACTTTATTCATACTTTTCCCCCCTTTCAAGTTGGTGGATCATTTTCTAATCCCCTTAGGCCTTCTCTGTCCACTAATTCAATTAAATATTTCCAAGCACGTTTCTTGACTATTATTCGAACAACATTATACCGACACTTTATATACCCCTGACTTTCTGATATTATACTTCATATTTCTGACCTTCAGCCTTCCTTCTATATTCAAACACATGGACTATCATGAAAAAAAAAATGCAAGACATTGTTCAAAATTAAACAGATAATTTAAGGGTATGTTTAGAATATTGAGGCCCCTGGGCTCATCTAAGTTTAGTTCAAATTTAAGTATAGCCCAATATCTAATACACAATTTTCAAATTATTAAATATAACTTAACTTAAGATCTCTTTACACGTGGATTCATAACATTTTTCAACTCAGCACCTTTTAACATGCGGGACTCATAACTTTTTTCAGCTTCTCATAAATATATCTAAATTTATTTTAACATCAAACATATCTAAACTCATCTTAGATTGATCATTCAAAACTCACTACATCATCTTAACTCACCACTATTTATTAAGAACTTAACTCATCTCAATTCAGCTCAATATACAGACACAACCTAAATATGAACTCCCTAACACTTGTAACAAGTTGGAGAAAATAATAATAACATCATATAAAATACAAAAAAGTGTTCCAACATATGTTTATGGTACACTGCTTAGGAATAAAAAATATTGTTGACACTGATTTTTGCCCCTAGTGTTTCTCACGGCAGTAAGAAACAAGTAGGAAATAGCAAATATGAGAAAGTGTAAAATAGTTTCAAGAATATTATTATAATATGGATATTCCTAATATTAAATGATAAGGATAGACACGAATGCATAAACCATGAGGTTGAAACTATTTAGTCATTATCTACGTGCCACTTGTTGTGTCTCAGTCCGCTATCTGGGACCCACGCTAATTGCCAACCCACAAATCCAACCGCCCATTGAACTTGTCAAAGAAGTATTAAGAAAAAATATTGAATAATAATAATAATAATAATATTAAAACAAAAGGTGGCTATGATGAAAAGATGTGCACCAGTTTTAGCTCCCTAAGTGGCGGAAGATGTTTCATATCGTTGTCATCCAACATCAGATCATGACCATCGGTTATTTTTTATTATTATTTTTTAAAATATTGTAAACGACCTTTTTTTTTTCCTTTTGTTTAATTGATTTTTTTTAATTTCAAAATTTAAATATCTAGCCCACGATTAATATAAAATTAGAGAAAACAATTATATAAAAATTGCAAGTTTATATTAGTGACGATATCCCTACAACTTTTTTATAATTAATTTTCAACCTAATTTATAATCGATCAATAGAAACATGTCACTTTACTAAAAATTAAATTAAATTTTATAAAATTATAAAAGAGTTATGAAAACATCACTTAAAAGAGTTATGACATGGACTAGATCATATCAGTCACAAAATAATTTGTATATAGGAGAATTTTAAAAATAATAATTGACTTGTATTCTGTATCTCTTGAATCAAAATTGTAATAGTTTGTTCTACCTTAAATAAATAAACAAGCAAACAAACACATTATACACGTGCTCACAAGCCGTTTAAGTTTATCTGCGACAAAGTTGCAATAATTGGTGCAAATTGGTTTGGTTTGATCCCTCAAGGAAGGCATATCCAATTAACAGCACTTGTAGCCATTTATTTATAGCCGTCTAGAGTGGAAGCATGCCGTCATGGTGTTGCGTCACGCATACATACATATACATACATATATATATATATATATATATGTGTGTGTGTGTGTATGCAAACATATTAAAATGGCGTATACGGAGAAATAAAGCATTTATCTTTTCTTCTTGTTGTTTTTGGGTCTGTAGTGTAGAAAGCAACCTTCCTCAGATCCACTGGTCGGGGGTCGTCTCCATCTTTTTATGCAAAATCGACATGAATCCATGACCGAAAGCGACCAGATTCAGTGATAAAAGTAGTATTATTTGTCTCGTCAGTATGGTTCGTGAATTCGGAAGTCTCGTTTGCTCCGATTTAACGGCAGAGATATTAATTTTACAATATATCTTAAGTAATGATTTGTTAACTTCAAATATCTACAAGTTTACGTAGTCTTTTTAGTAAAAAAATAAAATCCAGGTATAAAAAAATTACTTTTCTCAGTGTGATCTACTTTATTTATAAAGGTCTAGGCAAGATTTGCACACTTTTAAACTTATACATAGTATAATTCATATATTTTTTTTACAATTATGTTTAAATGAGTAATTTTTCTCATACGTTGGTATTACAAAAATATTCTCATTTTTAAACGGAATTGTAAAAAGTTAATAAAAATAATTATTTTTATGATAGCAAAACCGCTACGAGGACAATGGTCTTAAAAATGTTAAAAAAATTCTTATCATTAGTCATTATTTAATATTTCATACTCTACACCTTATAAAAAATACTTCCACATCTTGTAAAAAAAGGCCCCACATCCTATTAAAAAAAAAAAAAAAAAACCACCCCTCAATCTCATATCACTTTTTCCGTTTCTTTTCCATTTATTGTAAGGAGTTAGAGGCTTACACCTATTGCCTTCTAATAGCATTTTTTGGCGATGATTTTCATAGAGGGAAATGCTATATAAACTTATAATTTCATTTACGTATGATCTTGAAAATAATAAAGATTTTAAAATTTAAAATTTAAATTAAAAAAAACATTGATTAAATAAAATTATTATTCAATATTTATAATATTATATGTAAAATTATACGTACGTTTACGTGTATGTGTATCTATAATATTACTCTTTATTATTAATTTTGATACGTTTAGATAGTAAGAGTTTTTAAAAATTTTTAAAAATATTTATGAATAATAATGAAAAAGTAATAATAAAATATTGAATAATAATAAAAAATAATAAATAATTATAAAAAAATATATAAATAATAATAATAAAACAAAAAATAATAGCTCTCCTAATTTTGTCTCATTTGTTGTCTTGTTGGCCGAAGCTCGCTTTAGATGTGCGCGACTCTCAAACGCAATCACTAAGTTCTAATGGTTATTGTAGATTAGACGCGCATGGGTCTCAAACGCTGTCACTCCTAATAGTTATGTAGATTGTCTTTTCTCCTTTTATCTTAAGCCTCTCGGATCATACTAATAGGCTGTCTAGTTCTTATCCTTTTTTTTTTTTTTTGAAACGAGTCTAGTTCTTATCGTTGAGCGTGATTGTTAATTTATTTTTCTAAAAAAGTAAAATTTAAATATCTTTTGATATTTAAAGAAGAAAAATGTTAATGATCTCCCAAGCACCCACTTCAATTTTTTTTATTTAGTAATTAAAAAATTATTTTTTAATAATATTATAATACTTTTAAAAAATATTTAAAAATAGAAAAAAAATAATATAAAAAAATAGACTAACGAGAGTTTCAACTGTTGGTATAGACACACCCTTTAAAAAAAATATATAAATTCAATAGTTGTAATTTTTTTAAATATTTAAAAAAAAATTAAAATACACTATCAATCAAATTCAAAAAGCAAATCTAAAGACAAACTAACATTTTCCAAAGCCAGTTGGTTACTCACAATTTAAACGTGCGCGGAGAACCTCACTATCTATCTCAATCCAACCAACCAGGTCTAATGCACCCTTCCCTGCCAAGCTGCTGCGGATGTCTATGGTAGTAGTACTCAATGGATTGCCAACCGAACCACCTTAACAACGACCCTGTTTTTAGGTGATACAACACTACTCTTTCGTTACAAGAAAATATGAGATTTTGAACCACTCCATATGGGGTGCCCATTTCTCCTCCCTAATTTGTAATTTTTGATTGGCTTACATTGTGTTCAGTTTGGCTTGGTGTGAGCACACGCGTTCTCACACTATTTCTTTTAACAAAAATTCTATATACAATCATTTTTATATTCATTTTATTAATGTGATTAATTACGTCATTTTTTTAATATAAAATAATTATTTTAATCAATCATATTAATAAAATATATAAAAAATATACAAAAATAACTGTAGTTTTCTTTTAAACCATGGTTGGCATCATATCCAATAAACTTATTTCCTTAAACAAACAAGCATAAGGATGTCTGGAAAAAGAAAAACAAAAACAGAAAGGAAACAACGTGCAAAAGTGACAAATACCTACCTACTAGGCAGCTGCATATTCTTGCTCTAGAGGGGGAAATACTATTTTAAAGATGGTGCGCACTACTTTAAAATGATACCAGCCAAACACAATTTAAAAACTCTCAACTTTGCGATTGTACGTACTTTCATGTATATTCTATATCCATATGAACAAAGCAGCCATATATCCGTGTTAAGATTCTTCTCTGCTTTTTTTAATTTTGATTAAAGAATGAAATTATTAGAATCTCCTAAAACTGATGACATGGATCCGCGTGGCTTCATTCCTTTTACCCAGCATAAAAAAACAAAAAAAAAAAAAATAGAAATTTTTTCTCATCATTCACTATTTATTATCTCATGTTTTATATCTTATAAAAAATACTTCAACATTTTGTGATAAATATCCTTATATCTTATAAAAAAAATATATATAAAATTAAAAAATAAATATTAACTAATGTATAAATTTTCTCGATAAAATTACATCCAAACAATCTCGTATTTCGATCTCAATAAGAAAATATTGTATTTAAAATTAGAAGGAAAATACTAGTATTTTCATTCACTTTGATATTTTCATTTGACCACTTGTCAAAAAAAAAATTTTTTTTAATTAATAATTAAAGAAATAATTTTAAATGTATTAATATTTTTTTTATTTTTTAAATATGTTTAAAAAAAAACAATTACGTTGGGCGGTACAAACGGGGCCGCAGAATAGTTAGCCGCACCCAAATTAGAAAGGCTATGGTTAGGTGAGAGCACAGTTGGCAGGAAAAAAAGTTAAAAAAAAAAAAAGTGAGGTAGTGGGGAGGGTAAGAATTGACAAGGATAACTTTTCTTGAATCCTCCGTTAAGATTGACAGACACGTGAGGGGGGCCATCCAGAAAATAAGACACGAGATGGCGGCTGATGCTGGTTTGGTTTGGCTTGGCTTGGCTGAGTCACGGGGTCGGAGTGGAACTCGATCTGTGGGATGGAATGTATCTATCCAATTTATCAGGAATCGGAAGCATTTCCCAGTTCTCCCTATATCGTGGAACTTTGTCACGTTTGCCGACGCCGACGCCGACGCGTTAGCTTTTATATTTATTTTTTTTTGCAAGATAAAAATTATATTAAGTTTACCTTTGAATTGTGAGATATTTTTAATTATTCTATAAATAGTTATAAATAAAATAATAATAATAAGATATTTTAAAAATATCTAAAAATATCTAAAAATACATTACTATCTAAACTAGGCCTAAAACTAAAACTAGAACGAGAAGATACAAACTCTATCCAATACCCATAACAAGAAGTTAAAATAAAGAGAGAAATAAACAAACAAAAACAGCTAAACCGAAAATGACTTTGATAAGTTTGTTACATGTTTCTCCACATGAAGCTAATGGTAAGATATAAAATTGATAATAGAATCTATTTCTTTTTATTAATTTAAGTTTTTAAAATAAGTAGTGATTTTACATATTATCAGAATAGAGGTTTTGAGTTAGGACCTTGACTCTATATTTTATTCTATTTAATTAAGAGTAATGTTATACACCACACTACCATCCCATTTTCGTCGCACTATGTAAGATGTGACATATTTTACCATTTGATGATAAAAAATCATCTAATAAATAATTATTGAATGGTAATAAATGTGTTACATCATGTATAGTGAGATGAAAAAGAGATGGTGGTGTAGTATATAAAATTTTTCTTTAATTAAATATTCCATATGTTGGGTTACCCATTAAGAGGGAATCTGACCCACACATGAGGAGAAGAGTTAAGATATAAAATCAATAATAAAATCTATATTTTCTCATTAGTTTAAATTTTTAAAATAAACGGTAATTTCACAACTAAAAAAATGTTATCACTGATTTTTTTAACGCTGATTTTTTTAACGCATTTAGATATTGGATTGAGGCGAAACATACTCCATAAAGAACTCGTCAGAGTAGATGTAGAACACCAAATTCACATTGTTGGAAGGAAGAACATAAAACTCTTGAAAAAACAAGCCACAACAAGGCAACAAAACTACTTAAAGAGTAAAGTGGTGCATGGGTAGCGTGGTGTTGGTTGTGGCCATGACCCACACTCACTGGCCAAAATACGAGTCTGACAATCGAAGGGGGTTGCACGTGATGGGGATGATGCTTTGGGGTGGCGTGTAGGCGGCATTGGGGCTTGGAGGATGGATTTGAGAGGAAGAAAAATGAGGAGATATGGAGAAAATGAGGAAAAGATGAACAAAAGGGGACGAAGGAGGGGGAGAGTTTCTCCTCCTCTCCTATGCCATGGATCTGATTTTGGGGAGAGGCACTATTGTGAGAGGATTTATAGTTTTAGAATATCTAAATTCTGTGTACTCTTTTTGAAAAAAATAAATAAATTTAGGATTCGTATGAAAGTAGGCCCTACTTCTTTTTCTTTTTTTTTTTCAAAAAGAGTGCGTATTGCTTGCACCTTAAAACTGTATATAACATTATTCATTGTAAGAACTTCTATTTGAGAAAAAAAATAAAAGGATCATGCATTTTTGACACATTAGCTTTAATAAGCACCAAATTGGGATTTCTTGCAATTAATTGAATTGTAGGAAGGTCCTCATTAATAAAGCGAAAATGCGAGAGTCGTGATGTAGGGTTCCGTCGGTTCCCAATTGGTTCTGTAGTTTCTAGTTGGTTTTGGGTTGTGCGATGAGAGAGAGTGAGAGAGTGCCAAGAGAATAGAGTGAGAGATGAGAGAGAGAGTGAGAGAAGGGTGGCGTGATGAGAGAGAGAAGGGAGGTGATGCAGGTCACAGACAGCGACAACAAACAAATATGAATTCATTGAAGTGATGAACGTGAGTTGCAATTCTATGTGAGGATCAAAGGCAAAATAAAATGAGGAAAAAGTTATTGAGTATAGAAAAGAAACAAAGAAATAAAAGAACAATATTGGAAAGTAAAAATGGATATTCACATTCCGTTTCGAATTTTGTTCTAACTTTATTTTTATTAAAATTATAATTACGAACATTGAAGTCCGAATATGACATACAAAAATGTTGAAAGTTTTAGAATTTGAAATCCTACGAGACTCCAGAGCACCAGATCCAACTCTAACTATATTTTTTAAAGAAAAATTTTATAGGGAAGCTTTACACCACACGCTCCCGTTTAGTCAATATGTGATATGTCATTATTTTCCTTTTATTTTATATTTAAATATGTGTATGTTTAAATAAAATAATAAAAATAATAAATCACGTGCTAATTATATAATGTGTGTGGTTTAAGATTTTCTTGTGGTATTTTTTTTAATTATTTAAATATACATTTTTTATTTATAACATTCTCAAGTGATGTAACAGATAATTAAGATAAAAGACTTTTCTTTTATGACGGATGCGATGTCTATAACGTGAAGATATTACGTGCAATATTATGTTTGTGGTGTTAGGAGTAGCATAATTCATGTAACTAGACAATTCTTGACCTACCTTGATCTTTCTTGGTCTGTCCCCTTCAACTTAGCTGTTCATATTAAAATTGTTCTCAAGTAGTTTCTACCAAGAGTAATGTTAGAGATAAGTTATTATAGTAGTGTACATTTTACACACATTATGTGGCTTCTTCTCTTCCTCTCATTTTTTCTTTCATAATTTCAGTCTGGATGAAACTATATATTATGTGTAAAAGTGACTGCTGCAAACAGTAGCTTCTCTTAAGAATTTTTCTTCTACCATTATTAGTTGACTTTGATTGCTCAATTAAACAACCATCCAATCTAGCAATAACGCTCACTAGAATTATGCCGATACCTTCAATTTATTGCTTATTAGTCCGTTTTAAATACTAATCATTCCAATTTAAGTATTGAAACATAATATTTCGACATTGATACGTTCCGGCGTATGGGATTAATTATATATATGTATGTATGTATAAACTAACGATTAATAGAATAAGTGTGCATCATGTATGTAAGTGTGCACCATGTATGTGTGTGTATATATGGAATAGTTTACGATCTACAGAATGAACATACGTTGAAAATATAAAATAATAGAGAAATTATTAAAAATAATAATATTTTAAAAAGAGAGATAATAAGGAAACATAGTTAAAGTTACAAAAAAATTTAAAATAATGTAAATACTATTTCTATTCTAGAATTAATTAAATACTATCCAAAAATAAAAGAACAGAGAAATTAATAATAATATTTTAAAAAGAAAGAGAATAAGGGAACATATTTAAAATTATACAAAAATTAAAATGATATAAGTACCTTTTGTATTATAGAATTAATTAAATGTCATCTAGATATAAATTTACAAAAATGCTTTCAAAACTCAAGAAAATTACAAAACTTCTAATAAATAGTCTGGAATGGAATAGGTCCCAGAATGGTTGAAATGGACCAGAACGGGCCGAAATTTGGAGCGAAATGGAATGAGGAGGGATGATATACTAGATACAACACCAAAACAAAAAATTCTAACCAAAATGGCTGGAATGGAACGAAATTGAAAACTATGCTTACTACTACTACCTTACACACACACACACACTCTCTCTCTCTCTCCAATTACCAAGGGGAATAGATCCTCTCCACCTCTAGTAATAGATAAGCATATAGTTAACGTATAAAGTCAAGAAATATTTAATTTATTTTGATTGTTGAGTAAAATGAACACAACCAAAAAATAGGATTTGTCTTAAAGCACAAATAGGTTTTTTATTTTTATTTTTTTGAGAAACAAATCAAATTTTATTGATAAGAACCTCTACAACAGAGATTGAATAGAATGGAGAATTTCCTCCAAATCAATAAGCAAATCAGTAATGCCTAGAGCATTTTTTTCTAAAACATGAGCAACTACATTCACTAATTCCCTTTTGATGTTTTTTACAGGCCATTCAGCAAATATGTTGAGCATTTATTTTATGTCTGAGAGGAGCATTCATGTGCTGGTCCAGTAGACACAACCTTGAGAGCATCTCCCTATAGGACAACATTCCTCAACCCCAAATCAATGCCAAAAATAGTGCATTAAGGCAAACTCTCCATAAGAAAATCTTTCTTGCATTTGGAATTACTAGCTTCCATATCTGGCCTAGTTTAGGTACCAAGAGTACCTCAGCTACTTTCAAACACTCGCACCACTATTCTTTACTTTATTATTACTTTTCACCTACTTTTTTTACTATTCATTACTTTTCACATACTTTTTACTACTATTCAATATTCTATTCACAAATATTCTTAAACACTTTCACTATCCAAACTAAGCCTAATCTAACTTTTACTCTTTATATTGCTGCTGGATGATTGTCCTTGTAGTCTTTCTTGTAATTCTCCTTGAAGGCATGGTATGCACTTCATCGTGAAAAAACTCAATTACCAGTGCATCTCCATATCAGTTTATCAAATCCATTACAGTGACTTATGAGAATTTTACTAATAATCTCAGCTACATCAATCTAGAACACTTCTTTAAGCAATCTAAGACTCCATTGCTTTGTGTCTGTATCAATGAGGGCAGCTACTTTAGCATCTTCATCTAGTATCTAGGATGTGCATAGGAGAGAGAAACAAATAAAAAAGTTTTGGAAAATGTTATTTATACCTAAGGCTCAATTTGGATTGAGAAATATCTTATCTCATCATTACAATTTTTACAAATTCTCATATAAAATATAATAAACAATTTAATTTTTTCAAATCTCAAAATAATAATAATATTAAAAAATAATATTCTAACAAGATTTTATTCAACTTTCATCTCAACTGATTATTTAAACCTACCTTTAAATTTTTTGCACACGTCAAATATTAAAATGGTGAAGATTTTAAAATTTGAGATTTAGAATTCAATAAAAGAAGGAAAAACTGATAAAATGAGCTATATATTCAATACATATAATATTATGTGTAAAGTTGTATGTACATGCTTAAAAATTTTTGAGAAATGCTACTTTGTCGTCCCAAATAAGTAGCTCACTTTGCCCTATTGGGGTGACACCAAACAAAATGACACTTAAAAATACAAAAAAGTAGAAAATTGAAATCTTAGATTCCTTTATCTTTTTTATATTTATGTTTTTAATTATTTTTAATAAATCACGTGGCACCGAATGTTGGTGGACGGTACAGTAACAATAGTCAAAAATTTTTATATGTATAAACAAAGCAAGCCAAATCTAACAGGATTACTGTAGCAAATCAGAAAATTAAGATAAAACAGAAGATCCATTGGAACTTCTTCTTTTTTTTTTTTTTTATATATCAAATATTGAGTTATTTTAGAAAACTATGTGTTTTAGAGTTTTACTACACATAAACTGATATGTTGGCATATCACTTATAGTGAAACTCATTATAATCTTTAAAAAATAAAAATAAAAAAATCAATAACTCTTTAACATAATTGATCGAGAAAATTGATAGATTTTCTCAATTAATAGCATAATATATACAAATGGGACCATGGGATGTTGTGCGGATAGTGAAAATATTTTATTTTATTATTATAATTTTTTTAAAATTTTTATATAAAATATAATAAATAATTTAATTTTTTTATATTTTAAAATAATAATATTAAAAAATAATATTTTAATAATATTTTATTTAATTTTCAACTTTTTACCCGTATCTGAATCTAAAATTTTTAACTTTTAACTAAACTCTACGAACGGAATCTAAATTTCTCGTGCTGTCTTTTATCGCACGAATATCTCGTATCCGAAAAATTCTAGCAACTCTTAACCCATCCATACAGTCCTCATACGGAAAAGTAGAGAGACAGAGGGTGGGAGAGAATTGGACAAGCAAACTACAAGAACCAGTGAAGGAAAAGCAACAACGAGAAGTGAGAGAAGACTTGGCTCTCAGGCTCCGTGCTGCTTCTCTGCTATTTCTACATCTCAACCCTGCGGTTTCAAAGTTTCTCTATTCTGAGAGCTACTTGGAAAACAAAGAATATCAGTCCCACAACAAAAGTAAAGTGGAAATAAAGAAGAGCTCAGAGATATTTAAAGCTTGAAAATCAAGAAGAACATAATATGGGTATACTGCACGACGACGTCGTCGTAATCGGCCCTGCAGGGAGAGAAGGGGAGCCAAGGGTGATTACAGTGAATTGCCCTGACAAGACTGGACTGGGTTGCGACTTGTGCCGTATCATTCTCTTCTTTGGTTTGAGCATTGTCAGAGGAGGTAACTGCGAAAATTAGCTTAAGATTTTGCATATACTTGGGCGAGAAATTCTAGTATTCTGTAACAAGTAATGAGTATTTGAGGGTCTTCTTTTTTTTTTTTTGGTGAAACAAGTAGTGGGTGTCTGAGATTTTTCTCTAATCTTATGAAATAATGGTTTGTCGAAATCTTAATCCATTTGTTCGTTCATTGTCCGGATGAAGATGTAACCACGGACGGGAAGTGGTGCTACATAGTGTTCTGGGTGGTAGGAAACTCGACGACGAGGTGGAGTTTGTTGAAGAAGAGGCTTGTGGCGGCCTGCCCTTCTTTTTCTTCAGCTTCTGGGATTTCCTACTACTGCTCCGAATCGCAGCCTCCGAAACCTCCCGATGTGTTCCTCTTGAAGTTCTGTTGTTATGATCGAAGAGGGCTTTTACATGGTATTTTTTTTTTTCAAATCTCCTTCAAAGAATTCATTCAATACTTGATTTGCCCTCTTCATGTTTGTCCTGTTTTGACTAGCTGGTACGGATTTCATAATAAACTGGTACAAGACTTTTTCTGAAGGAGCAAGATACGACTTATTTGAAATTCATGGAATGAGAAATACATAAATATTAATGTTTCTGTGACATTCAGGGAATTCAATAGTTCCTTCCCGCGTCAATTGCTAATTCTTGGTCATTGTATTCAACATTTACTTTGATTCTTTTCGATCGTTTGTATAAGTCTCATCATTTGGTTTCTATGGTTGGTTTGCATCGTTCTATGAGTAGAATAGAAATTGTTGAGAGTCTTGGGGAAAGAGAAGAGAATTTTCACTCTTACACTAGATATTCGTATCCTTGTCATTGTGTGACTAATATAGATATTAATGTTTTGGCAGATGTTACGGGGGTTCTATGCGAGCTCGAGTTAATTATAAAGAAAGTGAAGGTGTCCACCACCCCAGATGGAAAAGTGATGGACCTGTTTTTCATCACAGATACAAGGTTCTGTTTTCTTGTACAATCTCCTCAGAAACTCACATCTTGTCTTTTGTTTTTCTAGCATTTCTTCTATTTAATCTATTGCAAGTTTATTGTTGCAATTACCAAGTGATAGTTATTGGATACTAAAAATTGATTTCACGTCTCATTTGAAATTGGGCTAATATTTCGGTACAAACTTGATACCATCTCATTTAGAAATAATATGAAAAAGAAACTTATGCAGTCCAAATAGTTGGGTAGCATTTAAATTTCAAATGACATTTTATCCTAAATATTTATATATTAGAGTCATTTAAATAGCTCCACTAATACGATATCAAAATTGAATTGTTGGAAATGAGGAGTTGACGTTTAAATCAGGTTAGAATAGAAAAAAAAAAATAAAAGAATGATATGTGGTGTTCTGCATACCTCCTATTGTTAATTTTATTTAATTATCTGCTGTATCTCCTTTCTGGTGGAAAGAGAGGAAGAGAGTGCAGAACTTGATCAATCACAAAAAAAAAAAAAAAATCGTCTCCCAAAGTCATAATTTTAGTGCTACTTTTTGGACCAGTGTGCAATGGCATGCATTATAAGATATGTGGGAATTTGGGAGGAATATTACAAGTCTACTTTGGAACACGTATAAAAAAGATTTGTCTTGATGTTGTGAATGTTAATTTTGTTATTGTTCCAAAAGTGACTGTACTGTTTGTTCTTTATTAGGGAGCTTCTACATACGAAGCAGAGGCAGGATGAAACTCATGTCCGCTTAAATGATGTTCTTGGGGATGTCATTATAAGTTGTGAGATTGAAATTGTCGGCCCTGGAATTACTGCATGTTCACAGGCATCTTCATTTCTTCCTTCTGCAATCACAGAAGATATGTTTGACTTGGAAGTTCCCACCAAACTCCCTACTGGAATTCTAACCTCCCACAGTGTTTCTGTCACAATGGACAACTCACTGAGTCCTGCTCACACACTCGTCCAAATCGTTTGCCAAGATCACAAAGGTCTTCTTTATGACATAATGAGAACTCTGAAGGATTACAATATTCAGGTAAATTAACTGTATGTTGGTGCAACCTTGTCATGCAGTCCACACATCCTTCGCTAATATCTCATTCCCTTTCGAGAAAGATTGCATATGTCATTTACCTATCAAAAAAAAGAAGAGAAAGAAGATTGCATATGTCGTTGATGTTACTTGAAACATTTATGATTATATGTACATCAATTTTAACTCTTTCTTTCTTTTTAATTGGAGTGATTTGCATGTTTCACTATATGAAGCCCCATAATAGCTGATGGAGTTTTATTATTTTTCTTTTCTATATTTGGTTGGCATCTACTTGGATGCTACAAAAAAATGGTAGCAGTCATGGGCTATACCACAGTATCAAGTTCTGTGATAGTAATAAAAGACTATCTTACTCTGTATGCAGATTTCTTATGGACGCTTCTCTATAAAACAGAGAAGAAATTGTGAGATTGACTTATTCATCATGCAAGCAGATGGGAAGAAGATAGTTGACCCTGGCAAGAAGAATGCATTGTCTTCTCGTCTTAGGATGGAACTCCTTCGTCCTCTTAAAGTAGCCGTTGTCAGCCGGGGTCCTGATGTGGAGCTGCTAGTTGCAAACCCCGTAGAAATATCTGGCAAGGGTCGCCCTCTTGTTTTCCATGACATCACCCTTGCTCTCAAGATGCTAAATACTTGCATCTTTTCGGTAATTCCTCCTCTACTTACTATAAAGTTACAAATTAGCACAGGTTTTGCTTGCACATGTTAGTTCTCCCCAGAAGGCATTAGGGATGTCTTAACACTGTTTGCATATGCTTGTATTTCCACCATTTGAGTCTCCAACAATTATTCCAATAATCACACTAGCTGATTTGATCTTGAATTATACCGACTTATTTCAATTTTTGACTCCATCTTCCAGTTATACGTATAAAACTACAACAAATCCTTCCTGAACAATAACCTGGAATCCGATCTTCATTATCTAACCGAAATTCGTAATTCTGTGTTTAGAGACTTGCTCTCTGGTCACAATTTATGAAATCATGGGTGCTTATGGTTTTTACTAAAAGAATGCTTCCCCTTGTCCAGTCACCTCTCTCATGTGAGTCATGTGACAAAGGTGACTATGATCTTAAGGCAGTATGATATATTCTCCACTATTTGTATTCCTGGAAAGTTTTTTTTTTTTTTTTCCCTTCTCAATGGTGGAAATAAATATGACTTGATTATTTTTCCAGGCTGAAGTTGGGAGGCACATGATTGGAGATCGGGAATATGAAGTTTACAGAGTCTTGCTTGATGAAGGGGATGCCTTGCCTGTTCCTCGGAAGAAGATTGAGGAAAGGGTTTGGAAGATGTTGATGGGTTGGGAGTAATATTTTAACAGATGCAGATACCCCTCTCCTTTCAAAATTGCCACGGGCTTCCTGTACAGTTCACTTCCCCCCTGTTATCATATGTCCATCAGATCATAGGGTATATATTATTAAACTGCGAGTCTTTCTACATCCTGTTTTATTACTAGTGTTAAAAGTAGAAATATGAGAGTCAGTACTAAGGAGATAAACAAGAGAAAAGTTCTCGTGGCATTGTATACTTCTCAATATGATTGTAAAGTGGTAGATATGGTGCTATGTCATACATGTTCTGATTAAAGTGCAAGTGTCTACTTAATGGGTGGGTTAATATGATCAAGAAGAGTGGGTTCAATCTTAAAAATATATTATCTGCCATGTACATTTGTGTTCCCTTTTACGTGAATTTACAGACGAAACTTGGCGTACAAAACTCCAAGAAGAGTGGTTTCAATCTTGAAAATATAGAAGAGAGAGCCAATAAATGTCCACTTTTTGCATAAATCACAATCTCAAGCCCTTGAAGGTGGAAGATTGGTAGTGACATTTGTCATTATTTACTTGTGTAATGTTATTTGTCAAATCTTCAACGTAACAATCACTTAATCCTATTGGTACATGCTTGTCAGTGCTGGAATAATTTTTGTGACGTTGCTCTTTTGTCTGATTCTCCACCATGTGTAGAAGGTTGCTTGAAGGGGGCAACCCGGGCAAGCTTTAGAGCTACGTTAGCAATGCTTGGGAGATGCATAGCCACCAGTTCAACAAATTAAGCATACAATTTTCTCTAGAGGAAAACTCCTGAGTTGAAAGAGTTTGCACAGATGGCCTCTGAACTTGGAGGTCGAGGCAAACTATCCTCTGCGAGTTTGCAGAAAATACTCCAGAGCCTGAGCTTTAACACGAAAGGATTTTTGAGTTGGATGCTTAGTTGAAAATGTTAAAAGATGCCCTTTAATTTTTTTTTTTTTTAATCTAATTTATAAATTATAACTTTATTTTATTTTTAAAAGCTTTTTTTTCCCCCTATTTTTTCTGATTCTTCAAAATTTCTTTAAGAATTCTTTTACTGTTCATGTTGATGTGGCATGCCAGGCATAGCATGCTACATGTTGTCTTTTGATTGTTTAGTATTTTTAGCGAGTTTCCTAACCGAAGGACTAATTTAAAACTCGACCATAATTATAGGCGCTTAAACGTTTTAGACCATAGGTATCAATTTTGAAAAAGTGAAAAAAAAGAAGGAACGATCTAGAGAGTAATCTCTATAGATTTATCTCATTCTAAGTCTAAATTACATCTTGCATTGACGAGAAGATAATTTCTATCGGTATGCCTTGCTATCATGACCAACGAAAGTAAGGTCATAGAATATGTAGGTTGTTGATGTCAAAATGGGTATGCCTGCTACCTTTATGCTACCTACATATAAAATGAACCTTGGTCGCCCGAATGGGGTGCCTCTGATGTCTAAGTCAGTTGATATCCTTTTTATTTTGTGGGTATGTA
This sequence comes from Pterocarya stenoptera, assembly GCA_003123785.1. NCBI lineage: Eukaryota > Viridiplantae > Streptophyta > Magnoliopsida > Fagales > Juglandaceae > Pterocarya > Pterocarya stenoptera. Next base: position 15,188 of record QEOT01007857.1, on the reverse strand, counting down.
CATGCTTTAGAAATAAGGAGATACCTCTTTGGGATCCTCTTCCTATATACTGCCTGGGGTTGGCGTGACCTTCCCTCATTTTAGGAACTTGATAGCAGCAAGTTTGCTGAGGAGGCATATCACCACATTGAATGCGGTAGCCCCCCTCTGACCGTCACGTTGACATATTTCTTGAGAGGGCACTTTGATGCATTCAATGCGGTGACCTTTCTTGGGCATGAGGTGGCCGTCTCGACCTAACTCAATCACCAATCAAGTTAGTAGGGTACCCTCGGCCTATCCTGATGGTGCTGATTCCCATGGGCTTTACCCTGTTGGATGTGACTGTTAGGCCCCATCATTTTGTAGGGTCCTCCTTGGTGGTCTGTTCCCAATCATGGGAACAGGGGGATGGTCTTTTGGGCCCTCCAGTTGTTACCTTTTACGCATATTTCCCTTAACAGTTATCTTGCAAATTCTTGTCACACATGTATCAGCAGGAATTTAATTCATTTTCCTACTGGTTGCTTTGGCCGCCCCTTCCCCTTCTCTTTTTTGCCTTAGGTTTCTTCTTGGAATGTTGGCAACGGGCATGTCCTTTCTTTTGACAACGGTTAATTGCGCCACACTTAATCTGCCCACACGTCGTTTTGTGTCTGCGTGGGAGGCGGGATTTGCCTTGCCATGCCCTTTTTGGGTGACACGTAGCGTGCCCTATTTGGGTGACACGTAGTTACCTTTCTGGGTGACACATAGTGTTCCCAACTTCATTCATTGTGCTTTGCATATCTTGTCGTTCCCTCTTCCGATAATCGTCAACCATTCCTTCCCCTATCCACTCTTGTTTAACTGGTTGCCTTTCGTGTGTAGGGGCTTTGTTCTTTGGCTAGTTGGATTACGCATTGTCATTCCTCCTTGGAGAAGCAGGCATGATACTCTTGCTTGTCCACGACGGAGACTCGTTGGGTTGTCTTTGAGGAGAGAAGAAAGTGGGAGGGTGCGTATTCCTAGTTGTGCTACTTGCGGAGAGCGGGCATGGTCAGAAGCCGAGTGTAGGTTCGTCTAAGATGCCCTGGGTGCGCATGACAAGGAGTTCCTCTAACTCCGCTGAGTGACCGAAAGGAGAGGTTGGCCGAGTCCTAGCAGATTGTCACCGGGTTGGAGGCCGAACTTAACTCCACTCAAGAAGAGATCGTTTGGTTCTCTACTTAAATCGTCGCAGCACTGACGGTGCAAGATCAAGCATTCGGGGCCGACTTTCTCCTCGTGTTGCGGACGTTGAGGAGGTTGTTGCTAGCTCACTGCTTTATCGAGTTGACAATCCCGTATTTGGACTCCATTGGTGCATAACTAATACCGAATGCCTTTCTTAACCAACCACCTCCCCCCATACCCAAGTCTCAGCCCCCTAGATTTTGCTTGTGTAATTACTATCTTCTTCTTCTTTTTGAACACTTGTAACATATCTTGAAGGCAATGAACGCTTCTTTGGACCTGATTTGTTTCGCTTTCCTTTTCTTTGGATTTGTTATGTTTTCCATTTTGCCATAGTGTTTGTCTTTGCTTTTGGCTTCTTCTTCGACCCGCTTGCCTGTGGGGGCGTTGGTCGGCTCTAGTGGGAGCGTTCTTGACAGTTAGCTTGGCCAAGAGTCCGTGTCGGGCAAGTGTCAGTAATAAGCACTTGGCTGGCTTTAACGGGAGCATTCTCAATCGCTGGCTTGGCCCGCAGTCCGCATCGGGAGAGTGTCAACAACTAGCACTTAGCTGGCTTTAGCAGGAGCGTTCTCAATAGTTTGCTTGGCCCGGAGGCCGTACTGGGTGAGTTTCAACAACAAGCACTTGGTTGCCTTCAGTGGGAGCATTCTCAACTGCTATAGCGAGAGTGTTCTCGACCACTTGCTTGGCCCAAAGGTTGCGTCGGATGAGTGCCAGCAATGAGAACTTGGTTGGCTTTAATGGGATCATTCTTGGCTGTTGGCTTGGCTTGGCCCAGAGGCTGCATTGGGTGAGTGTCAGCAATGAGCACTAGGCCGGCTTTAGCGGGAGCATTCTCGATTTCTTGTTTGGTCCAGAAAGTTTCATGCACCGCACCAAGAAAGAGTACCGTGAGTTTTGCAAAGACATTATTTCATTACCTGGTTTGGGAAATCTTACACGTAGTACCTTTTTAAATACTCTGCATTCCATGCTTGTGGGAGCTTTTCCCACTCATACCTTCCAAATGATATGAGTCTGACCTTTTGCAATCTGTCACCAGGTACTGCCCTTCCCAATTGGGCTCTAGCTTTCTCTCCCTTTGTCATTTGGATGCTATTCTTGCTCTCCTCAGTACGAGTTCGCCCACCCTGAACGACCAGTGTCGGACTCTCTTGTTGAAGTAGCATTCCATCCTTCCCTTATAAGCTGCCGCTCTTATGTCTGCTTCCTCCCTTCTTTCTTCTAACAGGTTGAGGCTTCCCTCCAGGCCTTCATTGTTTACGATCTCGTCGTATTGTTGAACTTGGTAACTAGGCACGTTAATTGTGGCACCCCCAAGTCTCCGTTCCATCCCCCAACCTTCGCTTGGGATGGAACGAAGACTTGGAGCGTCGGGACATGCAACACATAGTTATGTACCCCTGTTCATGATAGTTAATATATAATACATTTTAGTATGCAACTAACAGTATGCAATAATCGCAGTAAAAAATGGGTGATTTCTAAGAATTTTGCGCCAAAATAAACTAAATATCCCAACATTCAAATTAGACAAAAGTAGTACCTTACTTAAAGAGGTAAAACCCGTAAGGCATAAGTTCAAACACAAACTGGGAGATAGAATCTCCTTAGTATAGATAACTTCAAGATTGCTTAAATCATTTCTCTAAGGCATTGCATGGTAATAAGGACCATCTCTAAAAACATCACAATCAATTCTAAGTTGCGGTCAGGGTCGGACTCATCCTCAATCATCTGCAATATTCAGGGGTTGGAGTTCATCACCATCTTGATCGTCGAAGTTTGATCCTGCTACAACTTTTACCATTCTGGAAGGAATGGTAGTTGAGACTACTATAATAAGATTCATTGAAATCTCAGTAAGTTAAATAACTAACTTGCACAAAGATAAGATATGCATGATAAATAATAAACATGAGATGTATACATGATTTTCAAAAAATTGTATTTGCCTTTCATCTAAATTCCTCAATATCTTTCAGAAAACTTTGATGCACATTTTCTTACAGAGAACATCTTTTAAAACATTTCTTGTTATTAGATCCATCATCACATACATAAGGTATCATCACATACTATGTTATCAGAGCTGCGTAGATATATCTTTCCATGCATTGATATTAAACATTTCATCATCATCATAACATATGCATTCACCAGAATTAGATGCCATATACGACTTCGCTTCGTCTTTTCAAAGAATCCATTCAAAGCCCTTTGACGGCTCGTTGTCAACCCAGAGGTTACCACTTCATTTTTACTCACTCCAGAGTGGATAGAGGAATTCTTCTAGGATATTCCCCCATTCTAACATTGAGTCTTGATAAAACATTTTCATGCTATGCTTCATGAAAAAATATTTCATGACGTGTTCATTTCGTAACATGATGTGTGCTTTCATGCTTAAAAAGACATTTTTATGTACCATGCTGAAACAGTGTTCTTTTGTTCTTTGTGGAAATGTAACTTAACACATGTCATCATGTATGCAAGTAGCCAAATGCCAAATGCTCAATGATGTATCATATGAAATTTCATGATCAAAATGAAATTTATAGCATGACTGTGACGTTTATACAAAAATCATAGATAAATTATCCAAGAGTAAGTTAGAAACTAACTTACAAACTTCTTGAGTTCTAAAAATTGACGTGGCTGAAATAAAATACGTACAGTCTAGGAATCATGAAATTTCTTGAATTTAATAAACTAAAATCAATATTTGCAAAATTGCCCGTTAGCTTTCCCGAAATTTCTATTTGTGCCCTAAACTTTCACTATTTGAATTGTGCCCCAAATTTCTTCAAATTGCACAAAATCCATATAATCCATATTCTTATTCCATATATAACCTTAGAATTTATGAATCAAACATCTATTATGAGAAAATCATCCAACTCGTGGCATGCATATGGCTTAGTTTATGCTATATGTGATTTTAAGCCTATAATATCTATGAACTCTTTATAAACAACATTGGATCTGAACTTATTAACATGCTAATAATTTAGATTTAAGTTATATGGAATCATATCAACATCCATGTGATGAATAAAATCAAACCATCATGAATTCACCAAAACCAAGTCCTTAGCATGATGTATGTAACTTCTCTTTAACATATGAACTCTTATAGCTCTAAAGGGTCATGTATTCTAACTCTTAACATGATGATAATAGGTTTCTAGATGCTTATAACACATGCTTTTGCAAACTTAATATGATATCACAAGATAACCTCCAAACAAGTCAAAATTGAAACATGCTAGATGATCAACCCAAGATATAGATTTATAAACCTATCACGACATGCTATTTTCCTCAAGTAGAAGCCTTCATTTAATCAAACAAGACATTAGCTAAGCTTAAAACATCATATCAAGACATGTCATGGCTAAAAGTTCACATCAAAACAATTTATGCATCAAGAACTCCATATATGAGCCAAAACATGCTTTCCAAAGATTAAACTCATATAACTCAATCCAATTCTCATTCTCATAACATAAATTAAAGCCTAACATGTGATTCTAACTTCCAACAAAGCGATACAGTAGAATTATTCACCAATCCGTGGCTTATGGAGATCTCAAGATCAAACTCACTCCAAGGACTTCAGTCTCACCACTCGATTTCACTCTCCTCAACACTATGGATGTTTGCTCTCAAGGAAGCTAAGAAATTCTTAAGGATGGCATGGGAGGAAGTGAGAGAAGGGGAGTACTATTTATAGAGTTTGATTGAGGAAGCAATAGGTGCAAGTGGGTGAAGTGGTGCACGGTTTGGTTGAAGTGAACTGAAGGTGATTGGTGGTGGCTTTCAGTGGTGTGTAAGCTTGTGTTTCCAGATCTGCACAGTATAAGCCATCACACTATTGACTCATGGAAAATGACCAAAGGAGGGTGATAGGTGTAGAAGCTAAGTGGTTTCAGAAGTTGGGATAAAAATCAAATGATTTCCCAAGAGAAACCATGTGTAGGCCAGAGGTTTTGGTCTTCAAACTTGTTTGAATCTTGATCAACTCTTGTCCTATCCTTGTGGCAAGTTCTTAGTCCCTATTCCATACTGTTTGAGTGGCTTTTCTAGAGTTGTATTGAGGCATGAATGCTGGAGACTCTATGTTTGACGTGTAGCAAAAGAAAGTGGTTGAATAGGGAAGGGTTGAGCCAAGAGTTTGCACATGGTTTCTCTCCATTGTGTCCATCGGTTTTTATCATTGCTAGGGTTAGTTCTTAGGGAAACATGAGTGTGATTTTATGACACATTTCCAGAAATAGATGTGGTGCTATAGGCATGAAAAGATGGCTGGATTTGTTGCAGAAAAAGTTTGAAGAACAAGGGTGCAATTCGGCCGAAACAAGTTCCATTTCCAAGGTGAAATAGTTTGGTTTATGGAGTGACTATGGGGGTTGTTCTTGAATTCATCTTAGGCTTGAATTTTTCAGAGCTAGGTAGCATGAGAGTGAGTTCATCAAGTGTAGAAAATCAATTGCTGAGGTGGCTGAAAGAACAAGGTTTTGCTGGCTTGTTCTTGGAGTGCATCGATTGCACCTAGTGCATCTGATTGGGTGAGTTCTTGCATTGACACACCTTTCCACTTGAGTTTCAATCTATCTAATATTCTAGAGCGGTGGAAGATTGATCCAAT
>QEOT01007856.1:5298-34443 GCA_003123785.1 Pterocarya stenoptera | reverse complement strand
TCTTAAGGCCTTTGCTACATCTAGCCTTCATCTTAAGGCCTTTGCCAATGGTAATTGGGACTCTTACCTTTACACTCACCAACTTGTCAATGGGTTTTGTGTCTTCTTCATAGGAGACTCTCTCATCTACTGGAAGTTAAAAAAGCAACAAAACGGTTTCTCATCCATCTGTTGAAGCAGAGTATCGCTCCATTGTTGCTGCTGCTTGTGAGCTCACCTAGATTTGCCACTTACTCCAGGATTTTTGATCTGCACTCCACACTCTCAACCAACTTTACTCTTTTGCGATAATAAGGTTGCGCTTCACATTGCAACCTACCCTGCCTTCCACGAGCATACAGACCATATTGAAATTGACTGCCATTTCGTTCGTGATAAACTCCATGTTGCTCTCATTTGTACTTTGCATGTTCCCTTTACTCATCAACTTGCAATTGTTCTTGCCAAGCCCCTGGGATTTATTTCCTTCTCTGCATTATTACGCAAGATGGGTTTCCAAACATCTATTTTTTTGACCAAGGTGCATGCCAGTATTTGCACATAATTGTTTCTTTCTCTTATACACGTAACCCTTATAGGTGCTAGTATTGTCACTAATTCTGTCTCCTCAAATTGTGGTGGATGCTTAAGCTAGTACTACTGTAGTCATTCTTGCTATAACAAAATCATTGTTCTCGAAACCAAATTCATATGGCTAAGGCAAACAAACAAATGGTGCTTTGAAGAATATAATGGAGGTAGGGGTGTGGTTGTGGTTTTTTAACGACCTTCAATTCAAAATCGACCTACCTATCAAGTCTGCAACAAATTAGGGTGGTATATAGCTCTAACATGTTATCATTGTTCTTATGATTCATACTAGTGGGAATCCTACATAATTCCCTATTATATCTACTCTGACCAACTCCATTAAAAACAACTAGTGTGTTGATTTTGGAGAAACCCATAGTCTAACATTATAGTGTGTAGATCTTAATGTAATTATATCGTGTTAAGGAAAGAATTTCCTCTACCTCAGAACCTGGAGCTCAGGAGAAAGGCACCAGCAGGACCAATGGAGAGCCATGCAAGAGTTTGGCATCAAACCTAGTGGATTCTAGAAAGATCCTGTGCAACAGAAATGGTGAGGTGTCATGAGGGAATATACTATGTAACAGAAACTGTTGTGGATGGACAGATGTCATTTGATCCGATATTTGAGGAGTGCATTATATTGTGTGTCCATCTATTTAAAAATTGTAAAGGCTTTGTAGAAAAGTGAGAAAAATGAGAAAGCATGAAGAGAAAATAATTCATTAAGGCATTCTCTCAAATACCTTTGCTGTAAATCCTATCTTTACATTATTATGGTATCAAGAGCCAACTAAAGACCCACATCTCTTTTGTACACAGCCATATGGATTCCTTCTACTCTCCATAAAAGTCATGACAAAACTCATCACCCACCGTTAACTCAGCTATCATCAACTCAGCCACCCACTTTATTACCATCAAACTTACCATTGACAGTTACCTGTTATGGAAAGCTCAAATGGTTCATTTTCTCAAAGACATCCAGTTGTTTAGTCATGTGGATGGCTCTGCTACTATGCCTCCCTCCATGATTAGCGAAAACGCCAACCCAGCATACACCAAATGGGTTTTGCAAGATCAACTTATTATTTTTTGCTATTAACTCTTCCTTGTCTGATCATGTGTTAGCACAGGTCCTTGACTGTATGACCTCACATGAGGTCTATACTACTTTACAGAGTCTCTTTGCAACTTAGGCTTCGGCTCATATCATGCAGACCCAATATCAACTTGCAACCCTCAAGAAAGGACCATAATTCATTACAGACTACTTTCATAAGGCCAAATCTCTGGCTGCTTCTCTTGGTGCTGTTGGGCACCCTCTGTCTTTTTTAAAATTTTTAGTTTATCTTCTCGCTAGCCTTGGAACAAACTACGACTTCTTGGTAACCTCCTTCACCACTCGAGCTAACCCTTTATCCCCACAACATATTTACAGTTATTTACTCAATTATAAATCTCGCCTAGCCTATCAGACCCAAACTTTTCTCTCTGGTGACCCTTTGGCTGCTCATCTTACCACTATTAAACCATCCCCATTTTCACCTTCTGCTAATAGGGGCAGAGGTGGTAGTGGATTTTGAACAGGTTGTGGGGGTGGTTGAGGAGGCTCCAATTACTTCTCAAATCAAAGCAATCTGCGTCCTATTTGCCAAGTGTGTCAGAAATCTAGTCATACTGCCCTATCATGCTATCACCGCTTTAATCAAACTTACCAAGCCCCGGCTCCATTGTCTCTAGCAGCCAACCTAACGGCCCTCTCTTCACCTTTACCACATCTCAATGCTTGGTTTCTAGACACAGCAACCATAAATCATTTTACTGCAGACTTCAATAGTCTCAACTTGGACTCTACCACCTATCAGGGCTCTGACCAAGTTAGTATCAGAGATGGATCTACCATACCAATTCAGCACACTAGTTCTGCTCATTTACATACTACATTTGGCAATTTTTTTCTTTCTCAACTTTTTCATGTTCCTTTCATTAATAGAAACTTGTTATCAGTAGGTTAATTATTTCTCGACAATCCAGTTTATTTTGAATTCTACTCTTCTTATTTCTTTGTGAAGGATTTGCACACCCGAAAGGTTCTTCTTTAGGGCACCATTAGGAACGGCTTGTATGTGCTTCCCTAAGATGCCACGACCTCACCTCAGGTTAACTCCACCTCTACTCCTGCTTCCCCTCATGCCTTTCTCTATGAACGCACTTCCTCTCACATTTGGCACACATGTCTTGGCTATCCCTCTCCCATAACTACGTCATTTACTATTCGTCGGTTTCAACTTCCAGTGAATTCCAGCACAGTCGTTAATCCATGTTCAACCTACTCTCAAGCCAAGACTCATGCTCTGCCTCACCACCATTTCCTTCTCGATCTCAGAAACTATTTGAACTTCTCTTTCTTGATGTTTGGGGACCAACACCTATGCTGTCTTTTGCTGGTTGTCACTTTTATCTTTCTATTGTAGATGATTTTACTAAATATATTTGATTATTTCCTCTTCAATCTAAATCAGATGTTGCATCTATCTTTTTTGCCTTTTTATGCTAAGTGATTAATTCATTTTCTTCCAATGTTATCTTTGTTCAATCTGATCGGGGAAGTGAATTTCGCCCTCTTCATTATTTACTCTGATCATGTGGCATCACCCATTGTATTACTTGTCCATATTCACATGCCCAAAATGAAAGTGCACAATTTTGTCACCATCACATTGTTGAGATTGGGCTTTCACTTTTAACCCATGCCAGATGCCTACTCAATATTGGTCTGCAGCTTTTCAAACAACTATTTTTCTCATAAATCGTATGCCTACCTCAATCTTAAAAAATATGCCTCTTTTTCAATCCCTATTTCATCACTCTCCTGACTATAAGTTTCTTCGAACTTTTGGGGTTTGCTTGCTGGCCTAATTTACTTCATTTTAATCATCGTAAAATAGATCTTCATTCCAAATTCTGTGTTTTCATGGGTTATAGCCCTGATCATAAATGATACTATTGTCTTTACTTAGCCATGTGCCGAACCTATATCTTTAGAGATGTTCAGTTTAATGATGCCTCCTTCCCCTTTGCCTCTTAGACCAACAAACCAATCTCTTCACACACCCAACCATACTCTAATTCTGCATGCCTTTGACCCCCTTCCTAATGATTGTGACTGAGCACACCTTATCGTCTTTCCCATCCCTATCCACGACACTCCTAAAAAACTATACCCATTGCCTCGTTATAGTCCTCTGTATCTCAATCTCCATCTCCTCTTGCAGTAGCTCACTCTTATGGTTCTCACCCCATGGTTACTCGATCCAAGGACAATATTAGATGTCCACACCTTCGTATCGATGGTACTGTACCCTGGCCTAGACCTAAACCCTCACTCTTCCTCACCATCTCTGAATCTATCACAATTCTTGAAGAACCCACCTCAAACACTGAAGGGTCTGAATACCCAGAATGACATATTGCCATGAGAGCTGAATTTCAAGCCTTATTGCATGACCACACCTGGGATCTGGTTCCCTCTTCTCATTCCTTCAATGTTTTGGGCCTTAAGTGGATTCTTAAGACTAAAAGAAAGGCTAAAGGAATACTAGAATAGCGCAGGGCTCGACTTGTGGCCCAGGGGTTTTATCAACAAGCAGGTATCGACTACAACGAAACCTTCAGTCCTGTAGTCAAACTCGTGACCATTTGACTTCTCATATCACTTGCCGTTTCCTCCAATTGGCCACTACATCAACTGGACATACAAAATGCATTCTTATATGGTGATCTGGAGGAGGCAGTTTACATACAACAACCCCCTAGGTTCGTCAATCCCGATGGTCTTAAACAAGTTCCTCAGGCCTGATTTTCCCAACTCAGTACTAAGCTCTTCTCTCTTGGCTTTCAAGAATCAAGCTCTGACTCCTCTCTCTTTATTTTCAAAAATACATCCTATGTTATTTATGTGTTAATCTATGTAGATGATATTATAGTTACATGATCAAATTCTACGCTTATTTTAGATTTTATAATTGCTCTTGGATCATTCTTTCTTGTTAAAAATCTAGGCCATTTACATTACTTAGGAATTGAGATTTTTCGAGATAATCAGGGGTTACTCATGTGTTAGTCTATATATATTTCTAATCTTCTACATCGCACAAATATGCACAACGCTAAACTCGTGTCTACTCTCATGTATTCCTCTGTCAAACTCACATCACTTGATGGATCCTCTTTTGAGGATCATTGTCTTTATCGTAGTATAGTAAGTAGTTTACAGTACCTGACCTTTACTCGACCTGATATCTCCTTTGTTGTAAATAAAGTCTGCAAATTCATGCATTGCCCCAAACTACCTCATTGGCAAGCTGTCAAAAGAATTTTGAGGTATCTCAAGCTCACTCAGAATTTCGGTCTTTAATTTTCCCCATCTTCTAATTCATTGTTTCAACCTTCTTTGATGCTGATTGGACACGTTGACTTGATGACCAAAAGTCCACTAGTGGATTTTGTATCTATTTTGGCTTGCACCTTATCTCATGGGGTTCCAAAAAGCAACCAACCATTGCTAGATCCTTTACTGAGGCTAAATATAAGGCAGTTGCTAATACTGTCTATGAAATTCTATGGCTGCAGACCCTCTTAAAAGAACTTGGAATTTGTTTGGTTGATCCACCCACTCTGTGGTGTGATAATTTGGATGCTACCTACTTGTCAATCAATTCGATCCTACATTCTCGCACTAAACACGTGGATCCGGATTATCATTTTGTACGGGCAGCGAAGGCTCTTACGGTTACCTTTGTTTCTAGCAAAGATTAGATTGCAGATATTCTCACAAACCACTCTCATTAGGTCAGTTCACTCATTTACAATCAAGTCTCACCATTTGCCAGGTGCCGCTTTATTCGCGGGGGGCTGTTAACGAAATAATTTTCTCTACCTCAGAACTTGAAATTCAGGAGAAAGGCACCAGCATGACCAATGGAGAGCCATGCAAGAATTTGGCATCAAACCCAGAGGATTCTAGAAAGACCCTGCGCAACAGAAATAGTGAGGTCTCATGAGGGAATTTACTATGTAATAGAAAACTGTTGTGGATGGATAGATGTCATTTGATCCGATATTTGAGGAGTGCATTCTGTTGTGTATCCATTTATTTAAACATTGTAAAGGCTCTATAGAAAATTGAGAAAAATGAGAAAGCATGAAAATAAAATAATTCATTAAGGCATTCTCTCAAGAGTAGTGCTACATGTATTTACAATTTTACTTACAAAACTTATTCTGTTAGTTTTCTTGTGAACTTCAAATTTCATAATTTTCAGCATATCATTAACTGACATGTGGAGAAGTAAGTTTTTCGTAAGTTTTTCTTAAGTACATTTAGCATTATTCTTCTCTCAAATACCTTTGCTGCAGATCTTATCTTTACGCTATTATATCGGAACAATATTCGGGCAATGATCATATATGTGTTGGCAATCATTGTCTTGATCTGATCAGTGTCAAACATGTTGGGACAACCCAAACTCGCTACTCTTTAATATTTCATCTTAATGATGTTTTCCATGTACTTAAAACTAAGGAAAATTCTTATATCTCTTAAAACGATTTACCATAGACGCAAATTTATCGTTTTGGTCTTCATCATTTTTTCCTCTCGAAAGATCTTACTTGGGTGAGTGAACGAACTTCTACTTGTTCATCATATCACAAGTGACAAGAAATTAAATTATGCCTGATGATTCTCAATATTAACCAAAATTTTTCATTCCAAAATGACCCGAAGGCTCTTATAGACTGCCAAAGGAAATATGATATAGCATTAATATCCCCGGGTTATAAGTCACAGAAATTAATTTCAACATGGGACTGAAGGGCATGATTTGTAGGCTTGGAATTATTTTAATCGCATTTTTTTCTCATCCTCTCGAGCGCTAAATTGTATACGTTAGAGTGATCTAGATATAAATGATCTCCATCTCATCCCCACCGGTCACCTCGATCCTTCCGATACATGCCAAACATGAATACATTACCTTGCTAATGACTAAGCCACTGAGAGTAAAATAACGCATTGTCCTTTCCTTTTCTTTCCGCCGCAAAGTCAGTATTGGCTACTTGCGAATTGCAATATAATTTAGTGTACCATTTGAAAAAGAGATCATGTATAATAATGGGAATTAAGAAATAAAAAAAGACATGGATGCATGTACGAGTGCATATTTCTTAATTGGAGGGAAAGCATTTTCTGTTGTCTCCGATCTTGCTACACAGATGGACAAATAAAAATATGAAGCAAAAAGATATGATCCTAGAGAACGAGTTACCAATGCATTTGATCATGATCCACAATGGATGGAAGTAGTTTTTCGTATCTGTTCAACGTCAAGAATGCGTATAACGATGACCAAGGTGTATGCAATTTGTACTCAGTTATGTATATCCTGGTTTATCCTTGATACTCTTGCCAAAAAATGGGTCCATCGACCGACTTGATTTTTTTTTTAGAATTTAGAGAACAGTGATAAGTAGGCCACTTTCTAAATTATCCCTATCTGGCCTTTCTTCTACGGCAAGAGTCAGTTCCTCGGCCCTTTTAGTTTGGTACCTCCAATCTGTGTGGATCAATGCATACACCATCATAAACAAACAGGAAAATTGTGCTGATAGCAACCCAAACCATAAACCAAGAAAGCCAACATTGTACACGAAAGTAATGAGAATAGCCACGGGTAATCCGATGAGGTAAAATGCAAACAAGTTTATCCGGGCACCTAGCTTAGGACGTGCCGTGCCTGTTAAGACCCCACATGCAGCTGTTTGGGGAGAGTTTCCGATTTCGCATAACCCCAAAACTGGAAGTGCAGATGAAACCAAATCCAGAATCTGAGACTCGTCTGTGAACAACTTTCCCCACACAGACCTCACCACAGTCATGAAAGTGAAGGCCGAGAGTCCAAAAGCAAAGGCCACACTAAGTCCAATAATGGCTGTCCATTGGGCCCGGGACGGTTGACCAGCGCCCAAAGCATGGCCAACTCGGGTTGTTAAACCACCACTTAAAGAGATTGGAACCACATATAACAAGCCTGTTGTTTGAATAAGGATGCCCATTGCAGCCAAACTAGCCTGAGGATTACTCAATAATCCACACAAGAACAACATTATTTCATACCACCACCACTCCAAGCACACTGAAATAAGACTAGGCAGTGCTAAACTTAGCAAAGGCCCCCACCCTTGAAATGCTGAGATAAATGTGGCGCCATGCCATGGTTTTAGCGGTTTTTCAGAGACAATAAGGTATATTATCAAGCCCAAGTTTAAGTTTACAGTGTTAAAAGCAATAGCCAATGCAATACCTTTGACCCCTAATTTCATGTATGTGGCGAGAAAGTAGTTAATGGGAAGGTGAAGGGCGGCTGAAAAAGTGGCAGCTATTGTTAGTGGGGAGGTTAAGCCTTGGGTTCTCAAGAAGATCCTTAGTGGGTAGAGGTGAGCTTGAGCTAGCAATTCAGGAATGGAGAAAATCATGTAAACCTTTGCAACTTTTGTGATGTCTGGGTCCTGACCTAAACATTGAAAAATGGGATCAACGTAAAGCCATAGGACTGAGATGGGTATGGAAACGAGTAAGAGGAGACACAGAGTTTTCTGAAACATTTGGCTGAGAACTGAATATCTCTTGGCTCCATAGGCTTGGCAACAGATTGGTTCCATCCCTGTGGACAGGCCCTTGAGTATTGAGTTGCCTGTGATATTTCCAAAGGCAATCGCCAGTGCGCCGCCAGCCAGCTCTGTTTTTCCAAGACGACCCAAGAAGAGCATGGAAATAACGGACCTCGAGTATATAAGCAAGGTTGTCATCACGATGGGCCCTGCAATCTTCCCCAATGCTTGAACCTCTTCTCCCATCTGCAAGAATTGATGACATTGTTCATTCAGAGTGAAAATAGCAAATGATCATTGGGAAGTTTAAAAGACAAAAAGTATTTCCATAGGAATTGGACCATTTGAAATACATAATGCGTGGCATCGATCAGTAACGTCAAGTGCAGGAGTTCACTAAGCAAAAAGAGTGTGCACAAGTTCAATAGAAATACAGAACGTGTGGCTTCTTTAGAAACGTGTACAAACACAACTGAGTGCTCGGATTAATGAAGCGGCAAGGAGAGTGCGTGATCATGCAGGTTCCTTATCATGATCATGAATTTTTGGTCACCACCTCCACATACAAGCATGAGCACCAAACCTACCTGCAATAACCTTTTACTTAAGGTTGGCCAAGTGACAATGCAATTGTCAAAGCTGGAAAGAAGCTTGGTGAGTTGGTGGTTTATGTTATGTAGATTCCAATCCCATCTCCTAGCTAACAGTACATTACGATAATTTTTCACTCTAAACGATGAATTTTTAACATCTCGATCATTCCATAAGAGGTTGCATTCATCTGAATTAATGAAAATTACATGAACTCAAGTTGATAAGTGGTACGTCGAATCACATTATGTGTCTAAACTTTGTGCTTATAGATTGGCTTTTTCCATAAGTCAACCCATGCAGTATATAAAAACAAGTTCGCTTTTCTAAAATAATCTAGATCTAGATGCCAAATTCTAGCCATGTCAACCATAATTTTGGGCATGTGATTTTTAAATCAAACTTAATTTAGCAATTCCCAACGGGGGAAAGAATTCTTAAGCGGGTCAAAGTCAGTGCAGGATTTGAATAAAACCAAACCAGAAAAAGATCTATATAAATGCTATATACGCTCTTTACAAAATCCAATTTTCAAATTAGCGTGGATAGATATACTAATTAGTTTACAAGCATATAACCATTATAAGTCATGCATGTTTCTACCTTTAATCTACTGGATCGTTTGAGATCATATGGAAAAGGGAACAAGGAAGAAAATAGATAACCCTAAATTACTTGGGACGATGACCATACACTAAACACAGCTTTCACAACTTATTAACGGCAGATCAATGATCAACTTGCTCTCATCAATCGTGTCTATTTGCACAAGAATTTTTCGTAAATGATTTCATACGCGGGGGGGATGCTAGCTAGATATATACAAGGTTCAATGGTTCATGCAAGTCCTATGAAAAAAGTGAGACTTACTATAAAATGCTAGTTAATTTTTCTCAGCGAGTATTTTTCTTTCTTTTTTCAAAAAGTTTGCACAAGACTTGTATAAATCATTTTGTCCCAAGAATGCAGAAGAAAAAAAAAACAAAAATCAAAAACAAAAGTACTCTTGGTACACAAAACGTCAAATAAGAAAAGGGTTATCGATTCCTTATTCTAGCTACACTCACATGAAATATATGAAGGTTTTCAATTTACATCTTATATTGATTGTATGCTCCATGTTTATTTTCTTTTTACATTAATATTGCGTACAGTAGCTAGACTACTTTATATGCAAGCAAAGGATTACACAAAATATGTTTAGTTTTTTAAAGTTTTTTAGAGAATGAACAAAATAAAAATCAATCAGATCGATCATGATGTCCAATTAATACCAATTACTTTGAGTAACTTGTAAACACATTATTATTGAAGTACATTATTTGTAAGTACTCCCAAGATTTTATCTTTGTAGATGGTATTGATCTTCCACCTAAAATTAGGACTATTAATAAATTTAGAGTACCTGTCCACTTCGTATAAAAAAAAGTAGATTAATTAAATAATATTAAATTGTTTGATTGAGTTGTCTAATGATATCTCATCTCATCTAATTTTAACCAATAATCTTATTACTATTTATAAATTATCTCAACTTATCTTATCTCATTTCACTATTCAAACGGGCTAATTATCTTGATAAATTGAACGGAAATCAAAGAAATCTTCTCATTAAACATAATAAGCTAGGAAAAAGTCTATGGTACATCATTTTCCGCTCTCTAAAAATATCAAACCTATGCCCCCCCACCCCCCAACCAAAACAAATTAGGTATTCTCCAATCAATTAATTCCGGAATTTACATGTATACGATTAGCTAGGCAATATGTATTATGCAGGAAAGTATTTGAACAGCGTGACCCCCCACTCCCTCACTAATTAATCTAATAAAGTCGTACTTACAAAACTTTTTCTACAAGGAAATGGAGCGTCTCTTTCCAAACCACCCACCCTTCATCTCTTTTTCCTTTAGGATTTTATATGGTAGAAAATGAAACCACCGGAAGGCAAGGAATTATAAATCTAAACCCAAGACTACAAAAATGGCTCTCATTGTAAAGGATCGATGCAAGGTTTGACAGTTTTCTTGACTCTTTATTCTGAACGATATGGAAGGAGTTCTGATTTCCATCCTCCTTTTGTGCCTTTTTATTTTTGTTTTGTTCCAAAGAATATATATATTTATGATATCATATAATCCAATCTTCATGCCCCATGACCATGACTCTGCTCTGAACATGTCCTGAACTCTAAACTTCCATGCCTATAAAACAGCAGCGTCACTTCTTGTGTACATGCTAGAGAGAGAAAGTAAATTACCTCTGTGAGTGGCAGCGTTCGGAATGGTCCACTGAGCAGTAGAAGCCATCGGAGAAAGCCATTAACGAATCTGCCTTCGCTTCTTGCTCCCGTTGTTTCTTCATTATTGCAGCATTCCTCCTTGGGAAGCAAAGGCTCACCATTTATGATTCCTCGAGATTCAGTAGAAGTGCACATGTTTTGCAACCCTTGTTTGCCGGCCAGTGACAGAGAAAAACAAACCGGGAAAAGTACAAAAACCGGACCAGTTTCAAAGCTGGGTTACCCAATCCCCGAGATCAAACAACTGATCATCGTGACGAAGAAAAAAAGCACAGAACAAAATACTGTAATTAGTAATGAAATCAGAGCTTTTCTCTACGTAAATTAGTTTCATGTTCAAGTACTGTGTTGTCGATATATGTAATTGCGTGATGAAAAAGGACATTTAATCAAAACCTTGGATTTTACGAAGCCCAAAAAGCCGCATGCTGTCACCGTGGGAAGTCGTTGGTCTTTGATCCTCCTCGGCCATGGCATTGGAAGTGTGATTGCTCAGAAGAAGGAAGAGCAGCCCGGAATTGGTGCATTGGGACAAGGAATGAAACAATTGGATCAACAGAACAGCTGGAACTCACACTTCTCTAGGACATGTGTTATATACTGTGGATTTATATTAATTAAGCGTACGGCTGACTACATCCACTTAACATTTTGCTCAAACGAACATTAATTTTATTATCTTAAGGGATGTCAAATTGTCAATCACCGAAAAGGAAATGATAAATTAGTGCAGACAGCATATTGTTTAATGGTTACTTGTCAGTGACATTTAGAAATTTTCAATTTTTTATTTTTTCTTTCCTTTGGAGACTTTGGCGGAATGGATTCAATAGGATGCTAAGGTTTCGACTTTTCACTGAATTAAAAGGCATTTGGAGTGGCAGATTGAAGGACCACAAGTTATATATGGATGCCTGATCTGTATGATTTACTCATGAACTAGCTACATAGGCTATGTCATGCTTTATTTTTGATCGGGAAGCTGAGAATTCAATACCATCAAAACTAAGGGAGTTGATCAAAGGAAATGATCTATTTTCTCATACCATCTAAATTCCCTTAATGCATTCAAACTGGACATTAATCTTTCCAAGAATATTAGAAAGTTACCTGGCCTCATGAAAAGTCCGTGCATGCACATAAAAATATTTAAAAAAAAAAGGTGGAGAGCCAAACAAACACTCTAGCTAATACAATAAATTACATAGTGAATGTAAATAAAGTAAATACAAATAAACGGATTAATATAGACACAATAAATTGATCCCAACTCTGATTTTCAACGTTTCTTGGTCAAACCATGGAGGAGGACTTGCCTTGATTGATGGTTTCAATACAATCCAATTGGCAGACTGCGATGCTGTGGATGAAGACTGCTCATGTGTAACGAGTTGGGATGCACTATATATACTTTGATATACGTCACTACAAGAAAATAGGCATTTTCTAGTGATTTTATGATCGTCGTAAAAAAATTCCCTGCAATTAATCCCTTTTTATAGCGATTTTTGTCTCGCCGCTGAAATCCAACACAATGTATTTGAAATGTTGAGTTTGAAATTACTGGTCACTTATTTGCAGCGACTTTTTGACCTTTTGTGGCGAGGCATTTTATTTGCAACGAATGGTAAAATCATCACAATAAATACTTTTCCGATGACTTAATGTTTATTAGCGGCGAATAAAAAGCGTTAGAAATAGCCTTTTACAAAAATTTATGAAAAATTGTAGATGACTATTTATGACGAACCTTTAGTCGCTGGAAATGAGCAGTTCCAACAATTTGTTTAATCGTCAAAAATAGCACTTCTGTGTTTGCGGCGACTTATGGAGCATTTGGAGCGAGTTAATATCGGCACAAATAAAATTTATTTCTAAAACCGTGTTTTATTTTCAACGACTACTAAAATCGCTACATGTTCCAAGAAAATAGGTTATTTCCAGCGATTTTAAGATCGTCGCAAAAACTACTTAGGGATTAGAATTTTGCAAGATGTATGAAAACTGTACAAAAAATTTCTGGCGACCTTGAGTCGCCGCAATTGAGTATTTCGAGCGATGTTTGATTCGTTGCTAATGACTTTTTATCATTTTTGACGAGTTTTTGTGTTATTTGGGGCGATATTAAGACGCCGCAAAAGCTAATAAAATTAAATTCAGTCGTTTCGCTCCCTCCCTCCCTCCCATTCTCTCTCCTCAACTCTTCCTTCTCGAGCACAACCCAAGCTGCTGCGCGAATCTGGCGCCAACATTCCCACCACTCCACCGCCACCTCACCTCGATGGCCACCCCCTCCTTCTCCCCCAGCTCGCCATCGATCTCTCTCTCTCTCTCTCTCTCGAATTTCTCTATGTTGTCACCACTAGGAGCGCCGTTCGCCAAACTCACACATCGACACTGTTGCCAATTCTCGATCGAAGTCCCCCTTCTCCTCCACGCCTAGCCCGACAGCCCAAGGCCGTCCCTCTCTCCCTTGCTCTGTTCGTAACTCACGACCATCAATGCGAGATAAGTTTTTGGGTAATGTTTAAGGCTTAAGATTGTTAATCTTGCTATTTATTTATTTTAGCAAGGTTTCCTTCAGTAATTTAGTGTGATAAGAAGCCTGTATTTGTTCAAATAATCGAAGATCACCAATAATGTTGCGTTTTTTGTTCTGATGAGGGTAGACCATTGCTGAAGTCTAGGGATTTATCCTTCCATACTAATAAAAAAACTTCCCATACTAGGTTCTGCATAGCAGGGATTGTATCAACTCAGTGGGTAACCTGGAATTACTTTTGGTTTTTTGCTTCACATTCTTTTTCAAAGATGGCCAAAAGAAGATTGTGGTAACCCTTGTAGAAGCTCTCCATCTTTGGGTGCTGATCTCCACCTGGCAGATGGCTTCCACAATCTTGGAGGATATCCAATTCTCGTGGGTTTGATCTTTTGAGATGTTGAGGCCAAACATGTTCCTTGATATTGCTCTTATAAATGTTGCAGTATTTCTTCCTATACATAATTTTGGTATTTATTGATTAATTTCTTGATGTCAAGATATTCACGAGCTCATTGACCTTGATCTCATAGTTTAGATAGCCGTATACGCACATGTTGGAAACAAGAAATCTTGATTGCATCTTTAATTTTTATGGAAACATAAATGAGCTATTAGAACTATACTTTGATTGTGTCAGCCACTGTCACACGAAACAAAAAAAGAAAAAGTATATGTATTTGTTCAACATAATGTTTTGGTTGAGGTACACTACATTTGTTATGCATGTGATGAGTATGATTCTTTTCCCCAATAATATGGTTGCTATTGCCATTGGCAATTAGTCAATTGTTTTTTTTTTAAATTATTACAAAGAAAAAAATTGTTTCTTTTCCAGACTTGCTTCCAATTGGGATTTTTTTAAGACATTGTAACTTGTCTTTTTACTCTAAATTATATTATTTATGGCTCTGTTTTAGTACCCTTTAAACTTTAAAGTACATATTCCTTGAGCAAATTTAGTTTACATAGTCAGATAGTAATTTCTAGTCCTATAAAAGCACTGGGGGATAGAAAATAGAAAGATAAGTTATCTATTTCGGTTTTTGGCTCATTAATTCTTTTGCCTGACGTTCTGTTGGGGCTGTTATCTTTGACTGGCCATTTGAATTCATGTCTCTCCTCAGTAATTTTGTCTCTCTTGGTTCTCTCTATGTTTTTTTTTTTCCATTTTGTTTTTGTTTAGGGCTAGGCTCTGGCTCTAAAAGAAATCAAAGTTCCTTTTGGTCCCTTACTGAGTCTTTGATGTAGCCGACTCCTATAGGCTTCACATTCTCGATGAGTGGAGTCGGAATCGAGAATTGTTGTTGCTATTAAGATGCTTGAGCCCTAAAAAGAACAAATCCATAGTAGATACCGATAACAATTATGTTTACTGTGTCAATGTGTGCGTGTATTTACTTTTTTGGTCCAAATAAAGAATTTTTTTCTTTGGACTATAATACGTTTCTTTAAAAGAAACTAACACATGCATAGGGTTGGGTTGGGCTGGCAGAGAGTCTTAGATTCACAAAAATGGTTAAAAGCTAAGTTTTAGATTCAAATTGGAGCTGGAGTGGAGGAAGAGCTTTTTACATTGAATTTGAGTTAAATTGTGTAGTTTGGATTGATGTTTTAAATTTTAAATGGGAGTTTGGATGGAATGATGCTCCACTTCAGTACCATAAGAACTTCAAACTCATTTAATGTGATCTTCTTTGATTGTTTCATTTTTTAGACACTCAATGATTGGTATGACCGAGAAGTCGATGCAATAAATGAACCTTATCGTCCAATTCCTTCAGGAGCAATAGGTTTGAGAACGAGGCATTTAATTTATTTTCTTCTTTTCCATCCTTTTTGGTACAAAGTTATTTAACCAATTGTAATGTATGCACACGAATACTTCCACTTAATTCATTTATATTTTTTCTTTTATTTTCCAAATATTTCATGTTGCTCCCTATGATGGTATTGAAAATGAATATCAGTTCCTTAATCCTTACTTCTTATAGGCCGGGCATAAATTGGCATAATTTTTTACCTAGCTGTTGGTGGATCCTTAGTATCATACATATACTCTGCTCCACCTTCAAAGGTACTTCTTTTTTGGTCATCCTTGTCACTAAGTCAAACCATTTGGCTTGATAGGGTTTCTTGCACTCTTGCACTCTTCAACATGCCCGTTGTTCTCCTAGGTTTTAGGTTTTCTTTTTTTCTTTTTGTGTGGACTACAGTGTTGTGCACATTTGTCTTCTGGATGCTCTTTACCTTGTCCATTTTTTTCTTTCTGGAAATACAAACAATATTAGAACAAAACATTTGTTTAACATGTGTGACCATTTACATTTTAGCTTGGGAATCATTGGATCAAACTTGACAGAGGAACAACTTAGATACATACAATAACAGCTTGGAAAGAGGGAAAACTACATCTTGCTAGAACAATGGATGGCAATGAGGGATCATTTTCCCGTCGACAACTTATCCAAATTTGCATGTTCTGTTGTGACTATTAATTTTAGAGATTTGTAAGCAACCTATCTAATTCATTGGAGTTGGAGAGAGACGATTAGTTAACTGGCCTGGACAAACAGTGTTCCCTGCAAGATAAAGTTGCATAAGTTTTGGAGTTTAATGCTTTTGGACCTTCCCCCCACAAAAATAAAAACCACTTTGTAGGTTGTTGTTATGCTTTTGTTGATCTCTATTTGAATATCTTTATTGTTGTGGTGATGGTTAGATAATGATTTTAAAGTTTTTGGTTAAACTTATCGCTTGTTTGAGTACCAGAATAACTAAAAATTTTAACAAGAAAAGGAGCAGCGGTTAAGAAAAGTTGCACTTAATATCTCAAATGACGTAAAGAAATTCTGGATGAAAATAGAAAAACTGGTTAGTTTATCTATGAAGGTTAGGTTTTTTGCTTCCTTGTGTTAATGTCTCTTTACTATCACTTCTCATGAATATTTAGAGAGAACTATCGGACATTTTCTTATCCTATATTGTGTGATATCAGTCATGGAGCTGTTTACCTTTTAGACTTTATAGTTTTTCTGTGCATCTGAGTTGTGAGTCTTTTTTGTGCATCTGTGTTGTGGGTCTGTTTTGTGCATGAGCTTGTGGTTTTGGATTGGTGAAATTGGGTTTCTTTATGGTTCCAAAGTAGTCATGTGTTGGTTTAAAATTTGGGTCATGCTACTACAATGAGTTGTCTTCTTTTAACTAGGTAGAGATGCTAGGATTTACATAAGACTGAAAATTGTATTGGATAGTACTTGATTAACAACATTGATCGGTGCATGAAATTTCTAGCTTTAGGGTTTAGTTCATATATTAATTATATCTTACAGTTATATATACATATATTATATATAAGGATCTCTAATATGAAGTATAGCTTGAGTATTGTTCATCAAGATTAATTTTGTGGATTTTTTTTTAATTTTATTTTGTGAAATATATTTTATTCACCGGAAATATTTGTTTTCGCATATTAAACATAATTTTTATAGGCGACTTTTATAGTATTTGCAACACTAAGTTTTCCAGCGATTTTTATAAGCCGTTGGAATAGATCTCCTCATTAGCGGCTATTTATTAAATTTTTTTGAGAACTATAATTCACCGCAAAAATTTTTCCGGCAATTTAATAGGCAAAATGAATGGGTATTTGCAGTGTTTTATTTGGAATTTGCGACGAAAAAAAATCACCGGGAAAGATAACCTTTTAGCAGTGATTTTGGGCTTCCGTTTGGGTAAATCAGAAGTGGAGAAATGATACCGCCGAACATGCAGCGAGGTATAAATCGATGAAAAAAGTCAATAGCGGCGATTTGTAGGACTTTTTCCAGCGAAAATAATCGCTGGGAAAAGTCACTTCCCTTGTAGTGTGTTTACGAAGGTTCAATGGAGATATCCATTTTCTCTTCGTCTTAATTAATCCCTAACAAAGGAGAACATATATAAAAGGTTGGTTCTCATGCCGATGATATTGCAAATTTTCTGACATTGGTCAATGGATTCACAGATGATGGATTTGAGGGAACAACACGTGGTGTTGAAAATGGGTTGATGGCTGGTATTAGACTGGTCTTCCTTCTGAGAATTGTTTTTTGAAGGAAAGATTGCTTTTATTCATACTAGAAAATCAAAGAATGAATACATGAAGGAATGTCCTCCAATAAAATGCTCTCCTCAGAGAGTTTAAGTGCATTCTTTGCAAGTGCATGAGCCATAACACTAATATTTCTAGGAATGTATCTAACCGCCTAATGAGACATCTTGCCCAACATATTTTTCACATCTCTAATAATCAACCTTGTTGAGCTAGCTCCACTTCTTTGTAGAACTATTGATATCATTCACCACTGACTTTGCATCACCCCCGAGAATCACTTCTTGCAATCTTAACTCTTGGCATAGAATCAAAGCTTTAAGTGCTGCATAGGATTCACCCATGTGTGCATTAGGAAATAGATTCCTTTGAGATCTGAGTGTTGCCACCACCTGACCTTCCCAATTTCGAACTATAACTCACACTCCGACTTTGTAATGTACTTTATTAATGGTTGCATCCCAATTTATCTTGAAGGTATTGAGAGGAGGTGCACTCCACTATTGCTCAGTTGGGATATTAAGAGCTTCTCCACTAGGCAATTTCTTCACAACATCCTTGTATTCAATAACAGCTTGGTGGGCCAACTATGCCACTTTACGTGGAGGCATAAATTTTTCCTCAAAAACAAAACTATCCCTTTTCCCCCACAAGTGATAAGTTATGGCTACGAATTCTTCAATTCCCCCTTCATTGAGGATAGAAAATAGATATGACAATACTTCCTTGAAAGGTTTCTCCATAACCAACCCCTTTTGAAACCTTTTAGAACAAGATCCACATACATTCTGAGCTAAGATACAAGACCACAATGCATGAGTAACAGTTTCTTGATCTGACAATTTGGAGAGTCTAAAGTCTTCCTCTTAAATAGATTCAACTTTGTAGGAAAAAACTCTTGACATGCTCTCCAAAGAAAAACCTTAACTACATTAAGGGCCTACAACTTCCAAATCTTAGACCAAAACCCTCTGGTAGAGAAATGTCTCCTCACAAGTGATAAGCACTTCTAACCGGGAGTTTTCCATCACATGTGCATCTCCAAGTGAGCTTATCTGGGGCATTACAAAGATTGATGGGGATTATGCTAATCAACTTGCATTCTGCTAATCAACTATGCTTCTTCATCAAAAAACACTTCTTTCAGCAAAGATACCTTCCATTCATAACAATTAGTGTCAATTAATGTTTTAACCAGAGAATTATCCTTCAAAATTCTCACTGGTAATTAATTTTGGAGGAAGTTGGTCGAGGGATCCATTTTTCATGCCATATCTTCACAAACTCACCATTTCCAATCTTCCAAATTAGGCCTTCTCTAAGCAATTGCTTAGCTTCCATAAAACTTCTCCATAAGAAAGATGCATTACTGCCCAGCTTGCCATTAAGAAAGTCTGATCTATAGAAGTATTTTGCATTGAGAACTCTAGCTGCCAAAGAGTGAGGATGTTGAATAATCCTCCATCCTTGCTTAGCTATTATGGCTAGATTGAAAATTTCAAAGTCTCAAAACCCAAGCCCACCTGCCAATTTAGCCTTGGCTAGCTGCTATCATGACAACCAGTGAGTTTTACATTTGTCTTCCCATTGCCCCCACCAAAATTTCTGCATAAGCCTATTGATCTCATTCAAAATGGTCTTTGGAATCTTGAACATACCCATTCAGTATGTTGGGAAAGCCTCAATAACCAATTTGAGAAGGACTTCTTTGCCAGCCTGAGATAAGAACCTTACTTTCTAGTTGCTCATTTTGTTCCTGATTCTGTCCAGTATAGGCCTGAAAGTAATTCATTTGTGTTTTCCCACATAAGAAGGAAGGCCCAAATATTTCTCATAAGACCCAAATACTCTCAACGTTGCAGTAGAAAGGATGGACTCCTTTTCATCTTGTCTTATATTCCTACTAAAAAAGATTGAAGTCTTGTCTAAGTTTGATCTTTGACCTAAGGCTATTTCATATGAATTCAAAAGCCTGAATAACCTGCTCTATTCCAGTGGATTAGCCTTGCAAAAAAGAAGGCTATTCTCTGTATAAAAAAAAAAAAAATGGTTAACAAGCAAAGACCCTCGAGCAAAAGGAAAGTCAGAAATGTGACCTTTCTTCTCAGCTTTTTGAGTATAGGATAAAAAGATAAGGGGAAAGATGATCCCCTTATTTTAAGCCTCTAGAGGGTGAGAATTCCTGTTGTGGTGCTCTCCATTAATCAAAATTGAATATCTTGCAATGCTTACACACTACATGATAAACTCAACTCATCCTCATCATAACAACTTCCAGAAAACATCATCCCACTCTATCATATGCCTTACTCATGTCTAATTTAAGTACCACGTATCCTTCTTTCTTCCCCCTCATTCTATGTTGCATGGAGTGCATAGCTTCATAGGCCTTTGCTAATTAATTATAGTTACTTAATTATTTATATTTACTTTTTCTTTTCTACACATTAGTCAATTTAATTTGATCATTAAAACATGTCATAAACTAATGATCATGTCAACAATTAATCGGTTTTATTCTTTTTACTCTGTTACTTATAACTTATTTTGCTCACGATATCACTTTTTCCAATTTACCCCCCTTTTTTTTTGTTCGCTTCCTAGCTCTATACTGCACATTGTCCCTATCCTTTCACAAATTAATTTGTTTCCTTCCTTTTCTTGCACACTTGTTAATTCGAGCCTTTACTATATATTACTGTTAGAGTTAGCAATATTGAACCTCCATTCAACCCATGAGTTACTAAGTGTTTAGTTTTTTGAAAAGCCAAAATCATCGGCATCGATCGCTTTAATTTGGTAAATAAGATTTCCTAGCCTTAATTTGTGCTTTTTGGGAAGCAATCTGAGATATAAAAAAACTCGTGATCACTAGAAAATAAAGAAACAAACTTTAAGATCACCTAATTAATTAGGAGGCCGCCATAGGGGATTAATGGTTCTAGCAAGTGGTGCAAGCTTTATGATAAAATAGAATAGGGAAAAAAAAGATACAAGTCTAATGGCCGATCACAATTAAGACAAATACTCGGTCTTCAAAAAGAATTATAGAAAATAATTTTATAAGAGAAATATTCTAGTCACAAAAAGATTACATAAAAGTAATCCTACAAACTGACGTGATTTGATGTGGTTTGTTAGATTATAAAATTATTTTTATTTTCTCCAAATTGGAAAGAGGACAAGTTTTTTTTCGTTTCAATTAGGTTCTTATGCAAGCTAAGCTAGCTAGCTAGGCTGTTTAATTCTTCGTTCCACCATCCACGAAAAAATTCCCAAGAAAAATAAAATACCCTAATTAAACAATCATATCCTTATATATTGTTTCACTCATACTTAAAAAGAGATAACATAATCATTTGTTATACGGTGTAAGGAATCAAAGGTACAATATGTAGACTGATGAGAATGATTCTCCCCCGGTCCACACGCTTATATATAAATAAAAGAAAAGTAGGTATTTTGGCACTTTCCACCAGACCATCATGTGGACATTATTTTTTTAATTAATTTCACAAAAGTACTGGCTAATTAATTATATATAGAATACATTAAATTTATATAAGATATCCAATATTTAGAATATTACATGATGAAATTTATAATAGTTTATATTAATGATTGAACCAATTAATGCTTCTACCGATCGGCAATTAAATTTCAGATAAAATTAAGAATTTTAGCTATCAGAATATTGTCATGAATTGCATGCATAAAACTATATATCCAACTGATCATGCATGCTACAGTTGATCAGAATGAGAAAATTGCCTGCGTTGCCCCGTTGAAAGATTGGGTACGTACTCTAATTTATTAATTAATTTCCATGTTTTTTCACAAAATATAATAAAGCTGAATTTCCATGTATTTTATGCTCATGATCATTCAGTCTCCAGTCATTCTTTTTCTTTGTTCCTTATCTTTCTTTCTCCCTTTTTGGGGATTAATATCAAGTTTTGTACCTTGGGTTAGCTTATTAATTCATGCAATAGTCAAATGCTTTCCAAGCTAGGTGGCTATATTGCCCCTACATCATAGCTTTCGAATCCCATTCATTCTGTTGGTTTCAACTACAAATAATTGAAAAGATGCCCTTCCTGCGATTTTAATCCCAATTTTGCTTTGGGATCAGTGATAATCTATATCCATTCTTGGTGATCGCTAGCAATGAAAGATTTAGCAGCCAGCTGCTTTGATTCTATAAATTCTGGTGATTGGTCATTCAATAAAAAGATGGAACATAATTTCTTCTTTTTATTCGCACAGTGGACAGGTAATGGATGGAAGGTTTGAATGAAGATCTTCAGCTTTTCTTTGGTGGGTATTATGTTCCAAAAACTTTTCAGCCATTTTGGCATTTTACACTCGGCCTTCATGATATACATATATATATATATACATATATATATATATATACATATATATATATATAGACATGACTTTTACATCGGCAAACTTCTACTTAATTTGTTGTGTGCTCGTGTTATATGAATTGCGGTAAGCAAATAATTAATTAAATAGTAATGTTAGATATAATTTTAGAGTATATAAATTTTACAAATTTCAAAAAAAAAATCAAAATATTAAAGAAATAATTTTTTTTTTTTATAAGGCTTGGTTTGGATAGTAAAAGTGTTTGAGAATGTTTGTGAGTAGTAATAAAAAGTAAGTGAAAAGTAATAATAGAATATTGAATAATAATAAAAAGTAGGTAAAAAGTAATGAATAATAATAAAAATAGGTAAAAAATAATAATAAAGTAAAAAATAATAATAAAAATATTTGAGAGTACTTCATAATACCTCGCGACCAAAACTAGGCCTAAGTCTCAAATTTATTCTTTAAAAAAAAAACAAAGGAATACGCGAAGCGGCCAGCACATCATCATTTTTATTAATTTAAATGTTTGATTATTTTAATCACCGTTTTCCTTTTTCAATGTTTTTCACAGCATCAATTATTTGTGGAATGTCGAACAAATTGGATTGACGGTCAGGGTCTTGTCATGTCCCCTCGTTCCCTACACAGCTACCTGATTGTGGATTCAAAGTCTACAAATCAAGGGATTATTAAACCTGTCATCTGGTCCTTGGTCTAGCTACCTTCAGTCTAAGCAGCAACGACATAGATCATATACTTTCACTTACCCTCCAATAAGAAGTCGATCATTTTGTAGCCTAATGATAGTGTCAGCAGTAGCTAGCATTTAGTTACGACTTTTCTTTTCTTTTTGTTTTTGTTTTTTTATATATTTATTTATTTATATAGCCAACTAGGTGGATAATCATTGAGTTCTAATATTGCTATTCATTTGCCCCGATTCTATATAGATTTATTTTTATATATCTATATCTAATTTATAAAAAAAAATAAAAAATTACGTTATAAGAGTAATGCTACATATAGTCGTAGAGTGTATAAACGTCATGCAGTTGTTTTGAAAAAAAATAGAGTCTACTATTAAAAAATTAATTAATTTTCATGTGAATTCTATATTTATTCACTTTTTCGAAATAATTGCACGAAATTTACGCACTCATGACTGAACTACCATTTCTATTTTGCCTATGGGGTGAAAAAAATAAACAAATTCAATTAATTGCAGAAGATGATCAATAAATGAATTCACGAGAAAAACATATGCATGATAGAAATTGACTGCGGCGCGGGGTGTGTCATGTATATGTTTATCAATTACTAGACTTATATATATATATAATGAATATTAATTAAAAACATATTCTAGCTAGGATCCAACAATATATTAATCTGTTTTTCACTATTCTCATTATTGTTGTAGTTACCAGTTCTTATTATATATTGTTGTTGTTTTCATTATGGTTATTATTATAAGGTGTTTTTTTTTTTATCAATCGAGAAAGAATACAATTTCATATTCAAATTTTTGGATCTTGCTACAAGAACTGCTGGGTATGACCCCTAGTTCATTTGTGTATGTGTATTTTTTAAAATAAAAAAAAACACACACACACACACACACACACATAAATGCACCAGCTAGCGGTCACAGCCAGCTAGCATTTTTCGTAAATTCTTATGAGTTGTACTTGTTAATTCAGTAGTGTATTTTCCATTAGAGGAAGGAATATATACAAAGTTAAGCTATGAAATTGTTTGAAGTAATTTAGTGTGTTTGGACCATTAATAAATAATCCTGGTGGATTTAAAAGTTCATAGTGGGAATTAAGTAGAGATCACTATATATCTATATATAAAATAAGCATAGCCTTGGAATGTTCATAATTTTATTTTGAAAGCGATGGTTGAGAAAATGATGCTGGAGAAAAAAGAAATATAAAAATCTATGTAGCTTATTAATTAGGCCTATCCTAATTAATTATAAACAGTATAAATTAATCAAGAGTAGCATGCAGCAATAGTTATCATTCCTCAAATAAAATACAAACCGCCATCAAGTAACCATTGGACGACCTTATATATTGATCTAGCCCTTCTAGAGAAATATTTAATATACATGATCCTCTAAACCAATTAACTCAAAACGAAGCAAAGTAGTAGTAGGGGGCGGTGCATGATAATGAAGGAAATTTAGTCTTTGCTTTCTCAAAATCTTTTGGGCATTGTTCTAATAATGAAGCTTAGTTACAGGCGGTGTTAGAGGATTTATCTTTTTGTAAACAGTTGGGACATTTTTTGATTGATATAGAGTGTGATTCATTGGTGGTGGTGTCATGGATTATGGCTAGAGACTGCACAGTTTGGTACCTTTGGAATTTTTGGGATCAGTTGTTGAAGTTATTGGATGAGTTTGATTTCTCTATTAAACATTGTTTTAGAGAAGGCAATAAAGTGGTGGATTATCTAGCGAGAAGTGACGCTTTGGGGGAGAATAAGCTGTTTATGGACATTGGTCAGTTTCCACAAGAATTAAGGGGTTTGAACTTTGTATAGATTGGATAAATTGGATCTGGCCTCCATCTGTAGTAGCTAGTGATTGTATAGTTTTTTGCTTTAGGGTTTTTATGTTTTGGGTGAGGTTGGTTTTTTATTTGTTGGGATGGGATTATTTGTTTTATTAAAAGTTTTCATCCGCCAAAAATGATAGTTAATAAAGGTTAGGAGGTGCTGTCATCTTTTTTATTAAAAAAAGAAAGAAAGAAAGCATAGTAGTATAGGAGATGATCAGGTATAGCTTTCTGCAATTAACAAAAGTTAATTTCTCCATTAATTATTGGCTCTAGTTTTAAGTACTATTTAATCTTGCACCAAAATCCTTCATATATCCTTCATAGACTTAAACAGTTAAACAGGCTTAAATATTCATCATCTAGCTACGTACTTAATTTATTACAACTTTAATGTGTGCTGAATGCAATGCAATGCGGTTCTAGACATGATCCATCTTTATCTTTACCTAATTCTCAGATCAGTACTAGTAGTAGTACTGCAGTTTCTGATGGGAGTAGAATTTAGAATTTAACAAAGCAATGTGCGGGGATTGCCGTACATAGGCGTGCTACCTTAAAACTGTGTCCACATGTGATCAGACAGTAGTACGGTCGAAGATGCCAAAATTAAACTAACAAAAGCTAGCTTTGTCATATGCATGCATTCTGGCAGTTTCAACTTAATTAATTTAGACCCCCCAACTTGCTAATTAATGCATGCAGTATAATAAATATATAATCGTCTAATTAATATTATATTACTGTTTGAAGTTTCTCTTTATTAATTCTCCATCTCCCTTTCTCTTCTTTTTTTCTTGCTCTTTTCATTTTCCACAACTGTATGCTCATGAATAACTTTTCCTTTTGGTCCCTGCAAGCAGCTTTAGATTGGTTCGGTTCAGAAAGAAGGTAACATCATGTTCAGCCAATGTTCTTGCGAGAAGATGAAGTAGCAGTACTATATATATATATATATATACACACACATACACTCACACATAGGGCTATTATTGCTCGATCCCCTTTAGAGGAAAAAATAAACTCGAGATCAAGACACTTTTAAATGCCATTTTAATTACTTATTTATTTATTTTTAAATCAAAGTGTGGCATTATTTGCTATAAGGCTAGTACTACTGGGAATTAGTGGGAATTGATCATGATCAATTGCTTGCATTAATGTAATTAGTCATTGCGGGGGACAAGGGAGATTTAATATTTACAGTAACCAAACCACATTATCACATGAAATATTAAACTCCCTTTCTCATTCTTATTTAGTTTGCTTGTCGCCTCAGTTTCTTGGTTATGAAAACGACGTGCATTAGATGATCAGATGATTAGTTTATTTTTTTTGTAAATTACGAGATTATAAATTATGAATTTATTTTTTAATTATATATGTGGGATAACTATATTAATGCCTTGATCTCTTCCTTCCTAGTTGGCCTATATATATAAATATATATATATATATCTTTTTATTTTTTATATACGTTATGCGTTAGTGGGGAGAAACAGTGTGTAATGATTCATATATATGGCCTTTTTGATCACCTTGTTTACCAACAGATCATGATCAGTATATTAAAGTTTAATTATATTAATTAATATTTGTGTACGTACTATATTCTTAGACTTTAACATCTTTGTATTATATATAGCACAATACGAAGTACTCGAAGTTGCTGATCATGAGTAATATATATATATATATAATTTGTAATCGTAGGCCGGGACCTTTGCGGGGACCAAAAATCAGTAGTCTTCTGGCCTAGTATTACAACCAGACTCCCAAGTTGTCTCTACAAACCGTCAAACTAGCTCTGATGATCTCCAGAGCTACTAAATTAATTTACACAAAAGTTTCTGCGTGCTTAATTAAAAGCACGCAGATATGCTTAACAATTTGGATTGAAAGGTTAACATGTATAGATCCTGTAACTTAAAGTTTAACTTTGTGACAAAGTACATTTTGGGGACCTCACTTGCATGTTGGGATATCAGAATAATGCGATACACCCTTCTTTAAATGAACCAAATAAATATCATATCCACTTTAACCCATGCGTGCGTGAACTTCAATAATGTGGCGACTGCTTTGCATTTGAATACTTCCGGTAAAAGCTTTCTAGGTTAATATTGTGACTCTAATTATGTTAACAACTATTATTAGATCAAGAACTACTCCACCCTCTTTTCGTGGTGCTTTTGATCTTTTAAGAATATAATAGAAATAAATATTAAATCTACATCTTTCCTTCAGTTTAAACTTTTAAGATAAATGATGATTTTACATAATATCAGAACAGAGGTCTTGAGTTTAAACCATGACTCTGCACTCTACTCTATTTAATTAAATATTTGAAGCCACTTATTGAGAAATAATCTAGCCCACATCCAACAAATTAATTAATCTTTTGAAACAAGTGATGATTTCACAACTTGATCTTCTACTTTTTCAATTCTCCAAACTTTGAATCC
Source organism: Pterocarya stenoptera (assembly GCA_003123785.1). Classification (NCBI taxonomy): domain Eukaryota; kingdom Viridiplantae; phylum Streptophyta; class Magnoliopsida; order Fagales; family Juglandaceae; genus Pterocarya; species Pterocarya stenoptera. Next base: position 7,259 of record QEOT01007856.1, on the reverse strand, counting down.
CGACGTGCCATTTTTTATGTGGGAGAATCTGAATCTGATGATGCTCGGCTAACAGATTTGACATTAATAGCGTTGAATTACCTTGAGAAGGTAGATCAGCACAAAACAGGCAGAAAAATAGAAAAATTCCTCGATTCAGTGAGAAATGGCATTCCTTTGTTGGGCAAGGAACAACATTCCTTGGTTGGAGAGAAAATGGGAGTGATATAGTGCACGTGCTAGTGTTTCGGCCATAACTTTGGATACGGGTGTCAAAATTGTGCATATGACTCTAATTTGGAAAGTTTTCTTCGGCACACATGTTGTGATCACCAAGGTATGACTGGTGGCCCCAATTTTGAGCCAAAAACTAGCTGTTTTCCCTTCCAAATCATCATTTTAAGTTATTTTTCCATTTTTGGTTAATTTTTATTTTATGGTAATGTTTATTTTGAGAAACTGTTTTATTCTGGATTTTCAACTAGATTTTAGCAAGATACTTCTTTTCTTTCATATTTTATTATTTGGTCATGATTGTAATTTTGTCTGAGCTTTTTCCTTAGCTATTTAAGTCTGGCTTGTGGGTTTCAGAAGATCTATTCAATTTTTATAAAAAAAAAAATTCTAATCTCAGAGTTTATCTTCAGAGTTTTCTCTTTATTTGCATTTTTCTTAATCTCAATTTTTAACTTCCATTGTTTAGTTTGCTGCCAGAATAATCATTATTCTGCATCCAGCATCACATTCGCAGAGCAAAGTGATCAGAAACCAAGCTAATTTTATTAATTAAGGATCCATTCCCAGCAGGCAATATTCACATGGATCTCAATTAAGGAGGTTAATTTGAAGTATTAATTCATTATACTTACATTAATCCCTTGAAACGATCACCCGTTTTGTGATTTGATCTCCAAAATATTATAGTTCGTCTCAACCTGGCCGCCACAATATGATATGCATGTTGCAATAATCTTAATACCAGCTTTAAAGGGGAGTTGATCTAATATTTCCCTGATGAAAACATTATCGTCACTAGAAACCCTTCGCTTATATGGACCAAATAATCATCATCGATTCGTCGCATATCATAAATAGACACAATATGTTCTACACCCAGTCGAACATATTAGTGTCGAGCAAGGAAACGAGTGATTGGCCTAATTTTTGGGGGGCCAAAAGTACCCCTTCCTCATAAATATATATATATATATATATAATATGTGTGTGTGCATTTGTGTACTGATTTAGCGCATGAAAGTTTAAACATTATGGAAGACAAATACATACATGATCAGTACTAATCAGATCGTCTAAATTTACTAGGCTTAATTTCGTTGATCTTCTTGATCTTGCAATATACATACATACATACATATAAATATATATAAATATATATATATATCACAAAGGTTTTGTCGCATGCAATATGAATATAGTTTTTACAAAACTACGTACCATGTGGGGCGAACAATATTTGTCACAAAAAAATTAGCGTTGAACACGCAAGGAAAAACTTTCCAAGTTAACTCTTTACGTACGACAAAAATGGTGAGGATTTGTGGCGCTTGATACCATATTAATTTGTTGCAGTGGCTTTTCCAAGAACCAAAAGACCGTCTTTATAATTTGGAAAACCTTAGCACAGACTCCAAATGTGAACTGTAAACATGCAGTCATAGTGAAATTAGTACTGTTCATGCGAAGATTCCGTATACTCCCTAGCTATCAGCGATCGATATTCTAGAACGGACTATATAAAAAGTGACGCATTGCAACGTCGATCTGGGCCGGTAAAATTCTCAAGAGAAGGGCATAAATTATTCAGATTATCCATGCATGCATGTTGAAGTAGTAGTACTGTCGTCGATCGTATATAGATTTACGACGTAGGAATTAGGAGGGATGTGTCGATATATACAAGGTGTTACAACTTAATTTAGTTTCTACTTCCATATATATATATAGAGAGAGAGGCCTTGTGA
>QEOT01007855.1:57444-92319 GCA_003123785.1 Pterocarya stenoptera | reverse complement strand
CCATGCCCCTACTGTTCTCTTCAGCCTACCAACAACTCTCTCACCCTTTTGGGCATAACCCAATCAACACTAAATTAAACACCATATATCTCTTGCTACACAGTAACTCAATACAGGTTTATAACAAAAGGAAAAGAAAGACCAAAAGTGAGACAGCTAATCCTTGTCCGCTAACCTGTACTTTCCCACTTGTAGGCTTAAAACCATCATCTGGGTCCTCACTTGTTACTCGAACAGCTACACAATGACCTTTTGGTCTTGTAGATTCTGCCTTATCAAAATCAAATGGGATGGCAAGAGTGGACGTTTTCCTCCAAGCATCATATCCTCCACCATATTCCATTCCATAAAATCGCCTGATCTCTAATCAAGGCACATAAACATGGAAGGTAAAACACTAAAAGTTGATGGTGAAGATAAAGATTTTTTTTTTTTAACTTATCAAAAGGGAAAAAGAGCTTGAAAAAACTATGAAATACAGTCAGATCATACCAGGAATCTGCCAGAGAGGGATGCCCATCCCAACTGCAATTTGAGCTGCTGGTAGATTGATTTCAGCTATCCACTCAGTGACAGGGTGCTCCACCTATATCGGGATTAATCCATAGAACATTATGCTGTGCTTGTTAATAACAGTCACCAGTACATCTTGCCTGTGCTTTAAACATCTAGCTGAAACTCTTACTATGTTAAGCAACTTAAATCTTTTGTCAGAGGTTCTTCCGCCAAAGATTTTAAATTGTTTGCTAACTAACTGAAGGCACACAGTGCCTATACATCTACTGCAGGTCCCCACCCCAATGATCTTTTTCAGAATAGAACTCGAACAAACAAAATCAAAAGGAGCATATACAGAATTCATAAGAATGACAGCTAAATGAGCATTGCAAAGACTAGAATTAAGGTTAGAGCAAATATCACATACCTGCAACCGAGGGTTGAGCTCTAAGAAATAGTACTCGCCAGATTCCATACTGTAGAGATACTCAACTGTAGCTGCTCCAATATAGTTGACACATTTAGCTAACCTTCTAGCTGCCTGCTCAAGCTTTTTTACTGTTTCTAAAGGAGCTACAGTAATTGGACCCTCCTCAATAATCTGTTCAACATAGATGTCCAAATTAGATCTCTAGGATGATGCCACACATGAGAAAAGTTAGGAGAAAGAATATGAAGAGAGACATAAATTAACAGCAATTCATGAAAATATAATGGTTGTAATAAGGAAAAAAAGAAAGCCATTTGCTACTGAATAAGCAAGTCTAAATTTATGTAACGAATGAGCCTACCTTCTGATGCCGCCTTTGAACACTGCAATCGCGACTATGCAAAGCCGCAACATTTCCATACTGATCACAGAGTAACTGGACTTCTAAATGCCGGCTCTAATTACAAGTCACCAAATGGACTATCAGAATACAATCTAGAGTTTGGCATCTCTGGCTGGTAAAATCAAAACACAGTAGATGATCTAACCTGTGAAGCAACCTTCATTATGAATATGGGTGAGCCCGGAACTTCACCCTGAACTTGTTTGAATAAAGCCCTAACTTCATCATCATTATGAACCTAGAAAATTCATATGAACATATGATTTACTTTGTAAATAAGACAAGTAGGCAGTCCAAGCAATCTCCTTGATATGATCCATGACTAAATGACTTTTTATACCATTTTATTACATTCACCATGTCAATATAGTCCATATAGTCCATATATTATGACAGAATATTAACTACAGAGGATTATATAGATTGTTAGAATGATGCAACATCGGCATGCCTGAAGCGAACCTTTCTTATGCCTTTACCACCACCACCCCAAGATGCCTTTATCATTGCAGGGTAACCAACAACTTGGCAACTTGCAATTGCTTCCTCTGTTGTATAAACACATGCTTCCCTATATATTTCATCTGGAATTGTCACCAAGCAACTTTCTGGTGGGATTTTCACCTGGATCACAAATCTTTTTTATATTAGATGTATAATGACCTTGCACATAAATAATAGGGCTTCCATACTAAAGAGACATAGGTTTACATGGGAGCCACTCCATGCAAGGGTGGGCACTTCGGCTGCTTGAGCAATCAATGATGAACCAATCTTATCACCCAATGCTGCCATAGATGTTGATGGAGGCCCAAGAAATATGATTCCCTTTGCACTCAATGCATCTGGTAGCTCAGGGTTCTCAGATGCATGGCCCCAACCAGGCCAAACTGCATCAACATGTGTTATCTCAGCCATCTGGGCAATGAAGAATTACAATTTATCAGGGAATAAATAAAAGGTTGATGTCAGTTCCAGAATTATTCAAATAATTGTAAGTATCAGGACAGCCAGGGTATATGAGTGACACCTCTACAATGAGCTGCACATTGGCATAGTTATTATTATTTGTCCCACCAGGAACTTCCACAAACTTATCGGCGATTCTTATATGCTCTGCATTTATTTTCATGTCCTCTGGAGTAGCCATGGCCACCAACAGGATTGCCTTCTCTGTGCCAAATGTTTCATAAGCCCATGTCCTAACACTACGCATAAACTTGACAGCAGCCATTCCATTGTTTGCAATTAAAATACTATGGATAGGCTTCTTTCCTCCAAGAGCATAGCAGAATTTGTCGACTTCAGATATTGTAGCAGGGCTCCTGATAGAAACTACCCCATTTATGTAACCGTTCCCATGCCCAGCACCAGCCATTGTGGGTATCCTTTGGGATTCAGACATGCTGCCCTGCCAGAGATTATATAAGCAACGGTTTAGGGGATTGAAAATTTAACAGACAAATTGAGTTTATCTAGCTCACTTTATTCTTCAAGAAACCTATGCAAGTAACTTTGAAGAACGTTCAAAAGCCACTCCAATCCTTACTAGGCATTCCATAATTGCCTTATTTTAAATATGGGCTAATTAACTTATACTAAACTACACGTTGCAAATGAATTAATCTAAGGAATTGCATTAGTGAATGGAGACTGCGTTTGGTTGCAGATAATTGACTGATGTGGAGTGTTCCAACTGATTACTGTTTTAAGTGAACTGGAAATATTCCTGACTGCGTCCGATCCAAATCCGTTGGTCCATGAATTGTACTATCCAGTTCCACTTTTCAGCAACCAAACACAGCCTTAAGAGTACAGTTTTTCAGATGCAGTAATATTGCATAAGAGTGATACCACTTGCAACGAAAAGAGCACTGCCCAAAAGATAACAAAAATGGTTCTTCTACATACAACCGGCCTTGCGGAACGGTCGTGTAACCGGCTGAAGTGGCAACTGCCATATCAACTTCTGACAATAATAAAAAAACAGAATAAATGAAAGGAAACAAGCAACCCATCGACTGAAGAAGAAAGAAGAAATAGCATCTCAGCATTTGAACCAGCGACTGAAGAACAACCAGCATCTGAAGAAAAGGGACTAAAGGAAGAAGAAAGGACTGGACCAAAGAAAGAAGGAAGGACTAATCCTTTTCTGCAAAGCATTTCGAGTGGCTGAAAACACCCAAATCTATTTATAGGATTTCAAGTGACAGAAAAACACCCAAACCGGTGCTCGACAAGAATAAAACAAAGCTCACGACGGTTTGAAAAAAAAAATTGGAGGTCAAATGGGGCTTTCTGAGAAGCGTCCTTAGGAGCTTTATGAGACCCATTGAGATACTAAAGTCTCTCTTTCTATTCAATTAATTTATAAAATTCATGCAATGGGTATTGTATCAACAATACAGGAGACCCTTTTGTTTCAGTTTTTGAATATCAATTTGCACGACACTTTCAAGATTGAAATTCTACTTCTCTCTGCTGTTTGGTTGGGGAGAATGCTAGCAAAAATTATATCAAAACCGTGACTGTGGAGAAGACGATAGGGGCGAGTGGGATGTGGCTACGTGGGCTGTGGCTTCGTGAGGCAGTGGAGAAGACGAAGACAATGGGGATGGGGGTTCCGAAGACGAAGGGTCCGGTGGCCGAGTATGAAATTGCAGACCAATGATCCAGAGGCCGAGTCTGAAAATGGGTCCGGTGGAAAAAAATTTTTAAAAAAAAGGACGACGAAAGTAAGGAAGGAAACCAGTACCGGCAATAATGATCATCCCGAAGAATCCGATTTGACGATGATGAAGATCATACTCGAAATCAATCACTCTTCACGTTTCTTCTTTGAATTAAAGCTTCTGTTCTTTCTTTTCCATTTTCATATTTTGGTGAAGTTATTGTTGTGGTTCTTAAAAAGTATTGGATCAAGATGTTGAAGCTGTACAATATAGATATAAATTTGTTATAGAAAAAGATGAAGCAGCATAGAGAAAGAAGCTTAGGGAGGAAATGTAGATCTGTGAACTGGGTTACGGGGAGGGAGATGTGCTGTGCTGTGATGTGTGCTGTAATAATTTGTCTATGAGATCTGCTAGAAATTAAGACTGCAGAGATTTTAGCCGTTGAACTGATGTAAAAGAAAGAATGAGAGAGTTCAAAAAAAAAAAGAGTTTTAATTTGGCCAGGGGGGACGCGGTGCTCCCGCGGTTCCTCTGGCCGGTTTTAAGTAGAATTTTTGGTCGCAAAAAAGAAACGAATCACAGACCTTCGATAAGAGGAACAGAAGCTGGAATTCGAGGGAGCTGGGATCAAGTTGCTTCAAATTGCTTTCTGGGTATGAAGCATTGTGAACAAATACAAGCCAAGAATGAGTGGGTTTGTACGTTCATACGATCACCGGGGCAGTAGTGATAAAAGGAATGCAGAGAAAGAGCGGTAGGTTTGGTTTTGGACAGGACAGGGTGGGGATCGGAGGTCCTTTAAGCTATACCGAATTTAATGAGAGCTGCACGTGGTACCTGCCCACTGCCACTGCCACAACGCTCCTTTCATTTCTTCTGGCTGTAGTAGTTCCCAGCTACCCAATCTAGTTAAACATGCTCCTCCTCCTCCTCCTCCTCTTCCTCAACCTCAAAGTCTTGAATGTCTTAAAATCACAATTGGGGGCATAAACCAAACCAAGCAAACACGAAATATTAAAAACCAGACATTACATGATGAATGAATCAATTTTCTAGGAGGTTGGCGTTGTCTTGACTGTGAGTTGGTGGTGTTGTCGACCAACCCTTCCTCTTCAACGTACTAGACGAGTCACGTACCCAGCTCTATCCATCAAACTCCAACTCCCTTTTTGTTTTTTTTAATAAAAAATAAAAAAACCTTTTTTAAAAAGTGGTGCTTATTCTAATTTATTAGTTTTATAAACTAACCATATCACATCAATAAATATAACTAAAACTAATAATAATAAACTTTTTTTTTACGAAAAATTTATCATTATTATTATCATAAGTGGGCTCGAGAATTTAGCTATGGATTGGGAATCATGTGTAGGTGGAGATTTAACTGTTAGACGACAGTCATACAAGATGGCTGAGATTGGATGATGTTAGGAGATTGGTACCTTTTTCTTCGGGTCCAGTTTAAAGTAAGGTGCGGTTAGTATGTCGTTTCAAAGTGATCGCTGAGTTTATTATTCAATATAAAAAAAAATTATTATTATATTTTTTTTATTTTTTTTATATATTTAAATATATTTAAAAAATAAAAAATATATATCAATATATTTAAAATTATTTTTTTAATCACTAAATAAAATAAAATAAAATTAACCAAACGATTAAATGGAATAGATAAATATAGAAGATAAAATAGTGTTTCTCTTAAAGTAATCATTACATGAAATATAGCATTAAATTTAGCCACCTTTTCTGATATTATCAACATTAGAGAGGGCAGGATGATATCAGGATGAGTTGGCTGATATCATCAAGACCGTATATTAAAATAAAATAAAAAAGGGTAGGTGGAAGTGCGTTTAGCGTGCTGCCATCAAGCCATGCTTTTATGTCATTATATGATAACTCGGTCAATTTTATCGGTTGATAAATATATTATGCAGCTCTTATAATATTTAGTTTTATTTCTATAAAAAAAATTAATAATATAAATATCACATAAATATTTAGGGTGCGTTTGGATCCCAAACTCATTCCAACTCATCTCAATTCATCATTACACCTTTTTCAAATCTCAATACAAAATATAATAAACAATTCAACTTTTTCAAATTTTAAAATAACTTTAATATTAAAAAATAATATTCTAATAATATTTTATCATCTCAACTCAACTCAACTCAACTCATTTCAACATCCAAACCCTATTTATATTTACATGCATTAAATCATCCAATTCTATTAGACCGTTAAATAAATGTCAACTAGAAATGGTTAGCATATGTGCTTCGCTAGACTGAATTATTTGATAGATTCATTTTCTTTAACATAAAAAATTTAGGTGGAGTTTAATATGATCTATCATGAACCTCCTAAACGGCACGAGCACCCCACTCTCATATGGACACCAGCCTCTAATACGCAGCAGCTCCTATGCACAAACATTGACCATACAATCACCGATTCTAACATCGCTCGCCCCTCCCAAACAACTCTTACGCCAAATTGCAACCAATCAAACGGTTCACATCCGGGTCAAAATTGAAGAATAAGAACAAATAAAAACACTAAGATTAGGTTTGAAAGTTTTTTTAAATATAAAATTCTTATATCATCTCATCATTACAACTTTTTTAAATTTAATTTTCATCTTAAACTAAAAATTCTCATCTCAACATCCAAACCTATCCAACCTAACCTAAGAAAACGAAGGTACAACAATAAGGAAAAAACACTGCCCTTTGAGGAAATTCCTCTACCGCCACCCCCCTCTTCAACCTTTTTCTAATTTTTTTTCTCCTGCCCTGCTCTCGTCCATGGCCCCCTCCCTTGACGCCTCCGCCTATCACCTCCACCAGCTTTGGGTTGCCCCTCCACCGTCTGCCTCGCTCACCTCCACCGTGACCACTCTTTCCCTCGCACGAGCATCATCTCGTCACACGAGAACCACCACCTCTAGCCCTGCGTAGGCGCCGCTTCTCTTCCCCTACCGTGACCCATCGCTCCTCGCTCGCCTACCTCACACCCACCCTTACCGGGTAGCTCAGATCTGTTCAGGTTGAGCAAAGAAACACGCAGGCGTCCCACAAGCACCTCCACCTCCACCATTTGGCTTTCACGAGGACCTCCATCTCCACCACTGCTCGGCTTAGATCTACTTGGGCCATAGGCGAACACCGTGGGATGGAGGCCAGATCTTCGTCGTGGGGTGGAGATCTCCCACGATCCGACTCATAACAGTAGCCATTCGCCACCGAGGGGTAGGGTCATGCTAGATAGGGATGGAGGCCAGAAGTAGTTATCTATTATTAGACCTAAAAACCACTCAAAAAAAAAAACCTGAAAACATGTTCAAGAAGGAGGTGAGCGGGTGGGAGCTAGGCGCCTTCCCCAATTGCATCCCTTTCAATTTCATTTTCTCGGCCTGAAACGCATGCACGCTTTTCATCTTTTCCATGATACGTGTACCAACTGTCCAACTCCAAATTCGATGTACTTATCTTTTTTTAATTGGTGATTGAGACCTCTAAATGTTTTTTTATATATATAAAAAAATCAGCCTTTTCTTTTCTGAGCATTTCAGTTTTTATTGGTTCTATATATTATTTGGGAATACAAATTTCTTGGGCTGAATTGCCTTTGACATCTATTCGATTGTGCGGATCAATTACTGCCTCAATTGTTTCTGCAAACGATATAAGATAAAAGAGATGAGTTTATATAAAAGTTAAAAGTTAAATAAAATATTATTAAAATATATTTTTTAATATTATTTTTTATTTTAAAATTAAAAAAATTGAATTATTTTTTTAATTATAAAAATTTAAAAAAATTATAATAATGAAATGAGATGAGAATGGTTGTGAAAACGATTAGACCTAAGATATTTAAATTTTATTATCCAAATTTAAAACTCTTAAATGAAAGAAACTTATAATATTGTACATGTATGAGAAATTCTTATGATTGTGCTTCCAAATCAAGATTGTCGCATACCAATGATGTCTTTGATACCAAACCTTTTAAATTATTTATGTTTGGTCAAAACAAAAAGAAAAATGATTTGTACAAGTTTTAAACAGACAAATCTCATATAAGTCATTATAAAAAAGTGGACCATATCTTTAAAAAGTATAAAAAAAATTATTTTTTATTAGTGAGACTTGCTTTTTTATAAAAAACTTGTATGAAACTTGTCTATTTAAAATTTATACTTAACATTACTCAGACAAAAATCCTGATTTCTAATCCATGCATGACCCAAATATTAAAATATATTATATATATTCAAATAATTTTTTAGGTTTATAATATTTTTTTCCACTTTTTTTTCTCTTATTTTTAATAGGTGTATTTTTATTTTTATTTTTATTTTTTTATTATTTTTTAATTATTTTTTTAACATCCTTAATCATTAAGAAAAAATTAAAAAAATATACAACTTCACTAATAGTCATTTTCTTAACCATTAAATAAAAAATAAATAAAATGAGTAGTAAATGATTGGTAGGAAGTAGTAATTCTATCATCATCTTTTCAAAAAATCCAATAAAATATTTTAATTTAAATTATTTTACTACTATTTACAAAATTTAAAAATGCTCCAAATGTCCAAACAAGCCTAAGCAAAAAGCTATTTCTTTATAAGTGAGATTCCACGTGTCATATCTCATGCATAAAGATGGCATTAAAATTTACACATATCCTTTATTCAATTATATTAAAGATTTTGAAGGCTGGCCTCCTAATTTTGAAAACAAACCATGCATGCCTGTCAGTCGATATTCTTTCATTATAAAAATGTGAGCATGTATTTTTCTTTATAAATTAATATGGTAAGTACGGCAAAGGCAAAAGAAAAATATATTACTGTATTATTTCAATTGCACTTAATTAATTAGAAAAGAAAAAAAAAATCTTTCTTTTTTGAGTCCTAGACTCTTCCCTATCGATCGTCATAAGTACACTCCAACGAAAATTAATGAAAGATCCTTCGGAAAATATAGTAGCTAAAGGGAGATGACTTTTTTTTAATTACTAACGGGAGAGGAATTAATTAACCCTAATTAGGTCCTAAACGCACGTCGTCGTGGGCTGCGGCCCAAAAACTGGAGTCCACTATGGTTTTCACTTTTTTTAATTTATTTCTTTTCGGTATATATATGCCAAAAACTGATCAGCTGTCTTTTATTTTTCTCGACATCTTTTTGTTTGAAACATTACATTACCAAGCAGGTAAATTATCAAGCAGGTGTCTAGAAAAAATAATAATTTGATTACATGACATAACTTAATTTAAAAGATAAATTTTAAATTTTAAATCATAGAAATAAAATTTTAACATTTGAATAATATGTTCTATATTTCGACTTGAGAATAGAATAACTCTTTTTACTACAAGGAACAAACTACTCATTTTAAAAGAAAGTTGCTAATATGGGCTTCGTTTGGTGACGCAGTTTAGATAAGATAAGATGCTTTGTTAAAAGTTGAATAAAATATTGTTAGCATATAATTTTTTAATATTATTTTTATTTTGAGATTTGAAAAAAGTTGAATTATTTATCATATTTTATATGAGAGTTTGAAAAAATTATCATGATAAAATGAGATAATTTTGTGTATCCAAACTGGGCGGTCTCATCTCACTTAAATTTAAAGACAAAAGGTAAACCATTTCAAGAAAAGATGATGCATGCAAACACAACCTACACATGCATGGCAAAACATGAGCATAGATCATAATACTTGCAAAGCTAGATACGTACCACAGTCCAAGATAGAAAAAAGAGTTTTTTAAAAAAAAATAGAAGGATAAAGAATCAAATTTTAAATTGCGATACAAAAAGAATAACTGATAATTGAAACAAAAAACATAATTGTATTTACATAATCTTTACAATGAGTGATTACTTTTTAGTTGATATTTCTAGTCTATATTTATCGACGAATGGTTATATAATTTTATGTTAAAAGTGTTCATGTCTTTACCTAGTTGAGTTATTTTTTTATGCTCTTTTTATTTATTTATTTATTTATTTATATATATATAAAGTTATGTCATACTTTTTATAAAAAAAAATTTACATGTACCTTGGACCTCCTAAATAATATTTCTAGCTTCGTCCCTGGGCGTAGGGATGGGGATGGGGATGGGGATGGGGTAAACGTTCCTTCAACAATTTCGTCTCAACTGGGTATTGAAGTTGTAATACTGATCTTTAAACCTGGTGCCAATTGCACTGGATTTGTACTGTGTGGCGCCTATAGGACTTTTAAAATATGCTTCCCATAATCGTTGTGGGAGCCTTTGGATTATAAAAGAAATATGTTACAAGAATTTACATTAAATGAAATTCAAAACTAATGCTATCTAAGTTTATCATTATATGTTACATTTGAAAATGAAGATAAAATTGTTTCACTTTAATTCGCGGCAGCCTTATTTGTGGAGAATGTGTTGTTGGAGTTAGTTTTGGAAGAGCCCTTGTGTGTGCAGCTTTTGTCAGTTCTAGACTTTTGTGTCTTGTGCATATACTAAATGCGGTTAATATAAATCTTGTAACATGCATTTTCTAATTTATTGGATGATAGGAGAATTTGAATGAGTTCCAGGAGAATTAGTCTGTGTCTCAACGCGCCCCCAACGGTAGTTTGCGAACGTTGAGGTTGTCTAATAGTGGAGAACCGAGCTAATGGTAGTGGTTTAGTCAGTGCATCCGCCAATTAGTCCTTGGAAGAAAGAAAGCGAACAAAGAAATACTGAGAGGAGACCTGACCATGAACAAAATGGTAATCAATAGAGATATGTTTTGTTCGTGAGTGAAACAGGGAGCTGGCCGTGGAGTAAGTAGCACCAATGTTATCACACCAAAGTGTGGGTGATGAGACCAAGTTCGTTGACAAGGGATTAAATCTAAATGAGTTTTGTAGTGGTATTGGTGATAGCTCCGTACTCAGCTTCAGTGCTAAACCGTGAGACCATTTTCTACTTTACGTGAGTTCCATGAAATGAGGTTGGGACCATAAAAGATGCAATAGCTGGTAGTTGAGTGTTGATCGTCGATGCATCCAGCCCACTCAGAGTCTGAAAAGGCCTAAAGTTGATGAGAAGTAGACTTTTGAAGGAAAAGACTTTGATGGGTAATGAGTCGACAGGAGCCAATAATACTTCTGTAGAGCATAGGGTCAGAGAAAGGATCACCATGGGATTGAAAGAGCAATGGTTGATACCATAGGCAAAGAGATCGGTTTGGCAAGATGCATGTTTGGCTTCTTGAGGAGGTGAAGCATGTACCATTGCTGAGAAAGAAAAAGTACTGCAACTGTGAAGTGAACTTCCACATCGAGAAGGTAATGTAAGGGCCCAAGGTCCTTGAGGGAAAATGTAGCCTGAAGAGTGGTGATGAGCTGGGTAAAAGTGCACGATATGGGATAGTAATAACAATATCATCAACATAGATAAGAATGTATATTGGACTGGGTCTGCAATTGTAAATAAATAGATGTATCAAATTTAGAGCCCATAAAACCCAACTCCAGAACTTTTGAACTTAACCGGGAATACCAAGCCTGTGAGGCTTGCTTCAAGCCATTTAGGAATTTCTTGAGGTGATGGACATGATCCGGAAGGGATGGGTGTTTAAATCCCAGAGGTTGAACCATGAAGATTTCTTCTTCAATAACACCATGTAAAAATGCATTTTTTACGTCCAATTGGTGAATTACCCAGTTGGAAGATATGGCAAGAGACAAAATGAGTCGAATAGTGATTGGTTTAACCACAGGGCTATAAGTGTCACCATAATCAAGGCCTTCCTGTTGGTGATAGCTTTTGACGACAAGTCAAGCTTTGTGTACCTCTCAAGAGACCCACAAACCCTTTTTTTAGTTTTAAAAACACATTTACAACCTACTAAGTTCGTATTGGGCCTTAGAGGAACAAGGATCTATGTGTCATTTTGCACCAGGGTGTTGAATTCTTCATTTATGACATTATGCCACTTCGGATGCTTGACTAATGTGGTAAAAGACGTTGGCTTAGTGAGAACTTGGGTTGAAGATGAGCCAATTGTGATAAGGGCTGCTGGTTGACGGGCCACAATACCATCATGAAACTATAGCGTTCGAACGGTTTTACACATATAAGTTATCGCGGCCGATGGCATTTCAACTCCTCCATCCCTAATCTTTTGAAAATCGAGAAAAAACGTTTAAACGCCCATCAATCGCTACTATCTGCCGCCGTTATCACTACCCAAGTTGAACACTTTTCCTCTTAAGTGAAGATACGCTCTTTATAAGTTATTTTATCATTTGTTTTTATCGTATTATTCATTTTTTCTAGAAAAATTATATTTTTCATCAATAGGCGCCGTAAAACACCACAAATCTACTGTAGAATGTTTAGAAATGAAGAGTAGTATGTGTTTTGTCAAAGAAACCGACCAAATCGATCTATTTCATGTGTTTTGATGGCCGTTGAGTTGACTCAGCCATGGGCGAGCTCGATTTATTTTCCATTCGAACGTGTTCAAATGGGTTTAACCTATTCGATCGAACACTTTTGTGACGTTCAAACGAATTGAACCAAACAAGATCTTGTCTGTTCGACCACAATTTGTTCTGTTTGAACGTTATACTGTCTGTTCAACCACTACAGATACCATTCGAATCAATTATTTTATATTAACTTATTAATTTATTTTCATCATTTTATTAAATTGTTCTATCAATTAATTTATTAAATTACTATTACTATATAATTTTGTGAATATTTTCTCATATTAGATTTTATCACTAATGTTGAATATATATTTTATTTTTAAGTTTCAGGTTCATAATAATATCTTATAGGGGTCATAAACGTGGCAAATCAAGCGAACCTTACTTCTAAACAGTTTGAGAGCAGACTGTTTTATTGGAGCAGCAAGTAAAATTATCTGATTTTGTGACTCTTTTATGGAAGCGTCAATCCATACAAGAAGCAAAATTAGTGAGAAGAAGCAATGGAACTCATTTCCCATATTGACATCGTCGCCGAGTTTTATAAAGAGCTTAATGGTACCAACCCAGACAATGGAGGGGCATACAAGATCTGTGTCCCAGGAGCTCCTATTATATTTTCAGTGGATAAACTCGCCGCATATCTCAAAATTCCCAAGTTGGTCGATGCCTATTCGAAATTGCAGCCTAAAGAGTCTGATCCTTTATGTGATGCGGAAATGGCTCAAGACGAAGGACCAGTTTACACAGATGAGGTCGATACACTCACTAATCATGAGGTCAAAGACCTGATTGTTGGTCCAGATGCTCTAGTGTACGATGGGACGAAAAGCATTAGGTAGACAGATTTATCTTCTTTTTTCAAGATCATAAATCTGATAATCGCCAACAATATTAACCCTCGGCAACACAAGACCCAGGTTGGCATGGATCGAGCGAAATTTATTATATTAGTCGCTCGTGGCATTCTAATTGACCTCGTGGGGTATATATTTGAGAAGATCCGATCAGAGGCTCAATACATTATGACATATATATTGTCGTTTGGGATCTTGGTCACTCAATTGTTGCTATATTCCAGGGTCGTGCCAAACATTACCGAGTGTCCATGGGAGTCGATGGGACCGATTAACAGCACCACCCTGTCACAGAACATGGGACACTCGAGACTTCATTTTTGTGAACCTGTTTTTAATTAGGTTGATATTTAGAAAGATGCAAAACCGGGAGATCCTAGAATATCGGCTGGTGAGGCATCATGCACATCTACTTGTGAGGCGATGGCTGACATACTGCATGCTAAAATTGACATACACAAATCAGTGGTGATCGATGCAGTGCATACTATCATGTTTGAGTTACGTATAGAGATTAATGCTAGCATCTCTGAGTTACGTATATAGATTCATGCCAATAATGCAACTCAGATCATGCTCAGTACTCGGCTGACACAGGTAGAAAGACTATTAGCTGCAATCGAGGATGTGTGCATAGATCTCGGATCACAGTAGTTTCTATCTTTTATTTATATTTTTTTGTTATAGTTATGGACAGTATATGGTGTTTTGATCATTTGCTTTAGTTATGAATCATAGATTTTTTGTCTTTTTTGAATTAATTATTGATTTATATTATGTAGTGTATGGCCGATAATATTTATTTAACTAAAAATCTTATTTAACATAAAAGAAATAACTAAAATATTTTTAAATTAATTACATAAAATTAATTTATGAATTCGTATATATGATATATATACATTTTTTATATTTTGAGTTGCGTACAGAGATTAATATTATACGTTCGAATGTATAAATGTATTGTTCAAATATGTTCAAACTAAATATGTTTCGTTCAAACAGTCTAGAGACCTTCTTGCCAGATTTTGCCACCAAATTTATTCCGTTCAAACAAAACAACTGTCGTTTGAACGGTTTTGAACTTTACCTAGCAAAACAAATTACTTCCCCACCACGATTTGTCTGTTTGAACGGATGTGACTTTTTGAGATGATCTAATTCGTCATAGAAGATCCCATTCGACCAAATATTGATTTGTTCAAACGGTTTAGTAGAGTTAACCATTTTTTGGGACGAAATTTAAAATTTGTCTAAAAAAATTATTTTTAGGAATGAAATTTAGTTGATCCCTAAATAATTTCATCATTAAAAGTCAAATTTATTATAGTGAAAGTTTATAAACTGATGATATCATAATTAGATATGATACGTTAAATTTTCTCTATAGTAAAAAGAACTTTATAATATAATTTACAACAGTAATAATTAGCCATGCACGTGAATTTATGAACATTATTAATTTATAACTTGTCTCAAGGTATAAAAGATTAATAATATCTCGAGTGATCGATCATTAATTATAAAAGAATCAAGTCGATGAAATTGGTTGTGGCTGACCGCATGCATGGCACAAAAGATCAAAAATATCTTAAGAGTCAGCGACGTCACGGCATACCTGATCTCTTTAATATCTTTAATTAATTCAAGGTTGAAACCCCAAAATTCAAGCGCATTCATTAATACTACTTTTTAATTAGCACTTGATGAAGACACAGTACGCCCACAACCGCAATTTACATCAAATTATACTAATTATATATATAAATATATAAAAAAAAATTGAAGAAAATTGTTGAAAGATGAGACTTGTTGCACTTTTTATGTAAGAAATTGAATAAAGTAACTTTGAAGCAATTAATAGAAGTATTAATTATTAAGAGATGGAGGTCTTAATTCCGGCCGTACATTATAGCGCCGATTATTTACGACCAGTTAATTCTAGCGAAATAATTATTTGTAATTAAAATTAATTATAAATAATCTTTTAGTTGTAATAAATTAATCTCAAAATATCATTTTTCTTATAGTGTGATTAATTTCCTCATGATCCTCGACATAGTCTACTATATATTATTGTGGTATGCTAATTTGGTTGCACCCCAAGCCTCTAATATTTATGCAAACCTTGAAAGCAAACCCCCTCCGTTAATTCTCAACTTGATCTGCACTGAATTACTGATGATCAATTCATTAGAGATGATCTCATCATCCATCGCCTGATCATATATATAAAAATAGAAAAAATGACGTTATTTTTTTATTATAAATTTTATTATTCTCAATTATTATATTAGTACTAGATGTGACATATTTTAAATAGTTTAATAAGTTAATAATTTAAAAATGAAAGAAAATTCTTAGTTTAATTATCAGTTAACAATTATTTAAATGAAAAAAATGTTTCACATTAATTAGTTAATTAGCATTGATTTCTCTATAAAATAATCACATGATCGACCAATTATGTGAATGTATGCCTTCTCACAAATATTAGAGAGTTTGATTATCAATTTCTTGATCTATTACTAATATTTGACAAATAATTAATTAGGAAGATCACTGATCTATTGTTTTAACAATAATTCCAAATTTATTGAAGCGGAAATCATGCACGTACGTGCATGGCTACGACTAGTACCTTAACCGCCGGTGAAATAATATTTGTGTATATTATTTGTGTGTGAGTGAGAGACTCTATTTTAAATAAGAGGCCATTTTTTTACAAAATAATTTATAAAAATAATATCGTTTTATAAAAATATCCTCAATTTAAAATGTGTTAAAAAGAATTACATTATAATATACAAATAATAATGTGCTTCCATGCAAATTGGTATGATTAATTAATGTCAAATAATCGTGGACAAGACGTTGTTGTGTGTGTACAAGGAAATTGAACATGTCAAATAGAAATTACGTAGAAGACAAATAAAACCTTGGCGTAGGTAGACCTCATGTTTTTGCGTTCTTACGTTAATATACATATATGCGTACACAATTAGAAATTATTAATAATACTATATATATATATAGATGATCTGTCTCTTGATCATCAAGCTGGAATATTATGACTTCATCGCTCAAATTAAATGAATGCCAAAATACCACATCTTATCATTAATATCAAATTATCATCGCGCATGAATGAAATAATTGATCATGATTGGCAATGAAGAAAATGAAAGTAACATTAATCCTCGTGTGTATATGTGTGCACGAATTGTTTTTATTTTTCTTTTATTCCAAATTATGTCCATCAAAACTCATAAAAAAAATCCGGTAGGCACATGTACGTACGTACTAATTGTAGTGGCAATGGTGGTGGGACTAGTAGTGAAACAGAGTACGTAAAGGTTATCATACGGGTGGCTACATGGAGCAAAAGGAAGATCAGAGGTGTTAGCGATGGCGTCGTCGTGTGCTGAGTTCAGAGAAAAAAATGAAATGAAAAATTCTTCTACTCAATCACTATTCATTATCTCACATCATATACCTTATGAAAAAAAAAAAAAATTCTATACATCATACTACTATCTTATTTTTATTCCACTAAGTAAGATGTGATACATTTATCATCTAATGGTGATAAATGTGTCACATACTATTAATTAATATGATCAAAATAAGATGAGAATGTGATGTATAATATTACTTGAAAATAAATAATAACTGATGCATATAATTTCTCAAATGAAATTATACTTGTAAAGGTAGAAGATCAAGAAAAGTGAGGACGAAGGCGACACGGGAGTGTAAATGGGTGGAAAGATAGTAGCCGATGGTGGCGATGACATTAATATTACAAATAAAGTAACAATAACCAGCAAGGTGGTTAAAAGGAGATTGATCTAGTCTGACCATTAATCATGTCTGTTTTGAATGCGATGAAGTTCTTCCTCGGATATGCATCGATCGAAATGAAATCAATGTTCTAAATAAATGGAGTTTGAACAAGTATCAAGTGTTTGAGTTCTGATAATTTAAATGCTATTCAAACATGATCAGAAGGACAGTAGTCTTTGACTTTTTATATATAAATGATTATATTAATAAAGATAATAATAATTCATATATAGTCATGAGAATTGAGTAGAGATGGGCATGAGAAATAGCAATTTCTTTTTCTTATTTTTTAGGGCAGGAAAAATTGCAGTTAATTAACGGTAAATAAAAAAAAAAAAAAACATATAGACCGGGTTTGTCTTGTTGCTCCAGATCAATGTCCACATTAAAAACCAGCTGTGTTGTGGTCCCTTTTTCCAAGTTGGGACTCCTTTATTAATAGTCCATACCCCTACCTAAAATTACTGTTTTATCCTTTTCTCTCTCTAGCCCCACGCTCGTCGCCAACCCAATCACGAAAGAAATTATAATCACATGGAGCCCACAGATGGTGGGCCCAAGTGAAGAAAAAGAATTGTGGAGGGGACATCGGTATTCATATTAGTGGTCCCACCTTCCACATCCAAGTGGCCAACTATCCCCCAATCAGTATATGATTTTCTTCATGAATAATATATGATTCCTTTAAAAAAGAAAAAGAAAAGAAAGCGATGTTTCTCCCCAACTCCACCCAAATGGGAAATAATATCTATTTAAAATCTTAATCGATACAATTCCAAGAATTATTGCATTTGGATGTTTTTATTTTTATATTTATATTTCACTTTTTCTATATACATTAATTCTTATTTTTTTTGGGACCCATTCCATGCAAAGCTGCTATTTTAGTTTGAGAAGTTATATTATTTTCCTTTTTTTTAAAAAAAAAATTATATTTTATGTAATAAATTATATATTTTTTTTGAAAGAACACTTGAGATTTGTATATTCGAAAATTATCTATAAGATTACTCATTCTACTTTTTACATTAGTTTCGTCATCTATTCAAAAATTTTCCATTCTTAATGTTCCGTTCAATTAAAAATTAATATTAGATACAAGTGTTAAATAGATAAGTTTCGTACAAACTTTTTATAAAAAATTGAGTTTCATTAATAAAAAATATTTTTTTTTATATTTTTTTAAAATATAATCTATATTTTTACAAAAATTTATATAAAATTTTTCTATTCAAGGGCTTTAGAAATCATTTCTCTTGATTAAAAAGGCTAGTCTTGTCGCGTGGAAGATCTCGTAAGGAAAAAGGCAATGTGCGGACACCGGAAGAACTTTTTAAGTCAATTAGTTGGCCATTTCTTTTTTATCTCTGAACATGTTTTCTCCATTTGTTTATTAAGAACAGAAATAGGATATCTGGGAATTTGAGACGGCAGAATTGTTGGTGTCCCAAAGATTCAAAGAAAAGAAACGCTATGATTTCCTCCATCGTCTGAAACGAAACGAAACAAAACAAAAGAAGACAACAAAAGCCAGGTGCATGGTAATTAAAAACTGTACTGCCTGGGATCTCTTCGAAACCAATAACATCTCATTCAAACTTGTTGTGGGCATCGATTTTCTCGTTCAAATCAAGCATCATTCGCGTTAAAAAAAAATGGAGTCTGGAACTTGTAAAAATATGCATATTTCTTCCATTACTACAACAAAAAGGCAACACATGATGCTGGAGGGGAAGAAACTCTGAAGAAGAACTACAGGGCTTTCTGGTTGTATCCATAATAATATATATATATAAATATTTATATATATATATATAAGTCGACCCCTAGCTACCTGGCTCTTACATCTCCGCAATATATAATTCATATTCCTAGTTAATAGTTATAGCTTATACATATACATACATGCAAATATATAAGATGCTCTGTGTGTATATATATAAATATATATATATATATAAGCAGGAGTGATTCAAGGTTGTGCAGAGCTGCCGGTAGCGTTACTAGGCGGCGACGGTCTCCCCTTCGGTGGAGACGTGGGAGCCGGCGATGGTGGACGACCCTCCAGTTTCCAGCTTCTTGGAAGCCAAGGAGCATTTCTCCGATCTTTCGTCTTGACATATCTGTTGCTGCCGGCACTCTAGACTGCAGAAAGCAGTGTCACCCCTGCAAATTTATTTATATAGGTCATGACTAAGTATAAAACTTTGAAGCTTTTATCGTTGCGGATACCGAATTTTTGGCATGGCATATATATAATCAGGCCGAACCATAAAAACCTTAACTCCAACTTGAGAGATTCTGAGAAATCACGAAAAATCATAGAGATATCTGGATTCAAAACGTTGCCAAACAGATCTTAACACCCATGTAAGGGCTGAGTTTTAAATTAAAAAACTCGATCAGTAACAAACATAGAAGGATCAAGGAAAAATGAAAAAGAACTGACCTAACTATATATATAGATAGCAAGAAGCCAGAAACGCAGCTGGAAGGGAGAATGATACCTATACATGTAGATGTCACGACCAGGGACCAACCGGCGCTTGCAGAGGGAGCAAGACCTTAAGAAGTGAGCAGAGGTGGCCTCTACAAAATCGGCCGAACTCCGCCTGAGGTTTCTGGGAGAGACCATGGCCATCGACCGCTGATGATCTAGCCCGCCACCTGTCTGTCTCTGGAAGTTTGAGGGGTTGTGAGGATCGGTCAAAGGCGGAGAAGCAGAAGCACCGTCGACGGCGCCGGTACCGGTGTTTAGATCGAAGGTAATCTCCGTCATGCTCGTCGTCCTTTTCATCGGGCAGCGTTGCCTCTTTCCCAGCGACATCATCTCTTCTGCTACTGAATTCTAAAAAGGTGCAAGAGTGAAAAGCCTGAAACGAACGAGCTAGAGAGAGTGGAACCGTGGAAGGGCTAAAATGGAGGTTGGGAGAGATAAAAGAAGAGCCAGAAGCCTAGGACTGAATATGGGCCGTCGATTTGTGATTTCCCTTATGAGATGACAAATCAGTCCACGTCATCCTTCTGGGGTTCTTTTATTGCTATTTATTTTATTTGTCTTTTCTTTTCAACAGGAACGAAAAAACAAAAAAGATCTGATTTTTTTTTTCCAGGTGAAAAGAAGCTTAGGATACTGGAGTCTCCAAAGACCAATAACTTTGGAAGTGAGAGTTATTGGCCACCCAAATGTTGCCACGTCATGCAATAAACAGTCTGAAATCTCTCTAACCAGTCATGAACGAACAAGCTGTAGATTTAAATTATTATTTTTTTTTAACCTAACTTCGAAAGTAATGTGAATGGATAAAAAATCTAGGAGTACCAAAAGTACAAGGGGAAGCCTTTGATAAACATTTTATCAAGGTAAATACAATGCATGTAAAGGAAATAATAATAAATAAACTTAAAAAATATTTGTTTGAAATTGAGGATAGTTAGGTAAAAACTCAAATAAAAATAAAGTAATACAACTCCATTGATAAGTTGCAAAATGAGTTTTAAAACAAGAAAAAAACTACTTTGCCCTTCCAATTGTACTGTTCAAGTTGACCGCTTGATAAATATTTTTTTTAATTAATGATTAAAGAAGTGATTTTAAATATATTAAATTTTTAAAATTTTTTTTAATTTATTTAAATATATTAAAAAAATTAAAACACAACGGACTATTTGAGTGGCAAACAGCCCGACTCTTAAAACAATTATAAGAATATATTGCCAAAAATGAGTATAACCCAATAAATGATTTGGAGCCATCGGTATATTTCTTGATCAGAACAAAGGAAGTTACAATAATGACATTTTAGGCTTTCCCTGGAAATTAAATAGCCAAATTAAAGTAAAAGACAGAAATGCCACATGATTGGCAGTCTGATAGGTCGTTCTCAGTGGCATCAATCATTTGCGTTATTAGTGGGTTCCAACTCCAGGTCTGCCCACTTGCAGTCCCCAGCTTATTTGCAAATTTCCGAGATTTTCAAGATTCCCAAAATTAAAATAATTAGTTATTTTTGGTAAGTAAAATTAAGCAGGCAGAAAATCTAAAAGAATATTAGTTTTTTTTTTTTTTTAAATCTTGATCATAACCATGTAATTTATTATGTATGTATATATTGTTTAATTTTAGACTGTATTTGGATGTTGAATTGAGTTGAGTTGAGTTTAGATAATAAAATATTGTTATAATATTATTTTTTAATATTATTATTATTTTAATATTTAAAAAAATTGAATTGTTTATTATATTTTATGCTGAAATTTGAAAAAATTAGAATGATAAGTTGGGATGGGTTTAAGATCCAAACTAACCCTAGTCTAATTGATAGGACGATCTTTCGAACTGGGTGAACTCACAGTTCAAACTTACGACACGTATCACGGTTCAAACTAGTTTACTTAGACGACACACTCAGTAAATATAATCACCATGAATAATGTTGTTAAAATTTATGGCTCTAAATTTACTTGGAAAGCCTTAATTTAGTCATTATATTCAACAAGAACGGTATTAATAATAAGTTGAAAACTTACTGCCTCCAATCTTGATTTGGGTTAGTTTGAAGTTTGGGCAATAATCTGGATTATTTTAGATGTTTATAAGAGAGGGAAATTAAAAAAAAGTCATCATCCACTTAATTAGTTATTATGCTCTCATTAAATAGACATTAGATCATATTAAAATCGAATTCACAACAATAGCAATATTTCAATGGTTTTTATAAGAACCTTAGAAAATTATATAATTTCTATTTTTCATTTCTTTAGTATTAATATGGGACGTTAAAGATCGTGGTCCCTTGCAAATTGTCACCTCTAATTAGACTTTAACGGCAGCTTCTTAGTTTAATGTTTTGTTTTTTTTCACTATCATTACATGATACAATTTAGAATAGGCTAGTATTTTAATTCTTTTTTTTTTTTTACCATAATCCAAATTACAAGGATTTTGATTCCTTCTGATATTTGTTCAAAGTTTTAGAAAATACAGAAAGAGAGATAGACATATAAAATACGTTATAAATAGTTATTGAGAATTTAATATTGTACGAGAGATTTGCACAGGAAGTAATAAATGTTGTATATATAATTCAATTTATGTGTCTATTTTTCTTTTATTCAAAGATTTAGCTTGAGCTGAAATTCTAATAGATTTGACTTACATTAATCTACTAAATGTTGTTTGTGAAAGTCTTCAAATTGATTTTGCATTTTGGTAAATGATTTTGTTATTGGCAAGAATATGATTAAATAATTCGGTTAAAGGGTTTTTGGTATTCTAGTGCGAGAAATTAATGATAATATATATATATATAAATTAAGTTATTAAATTCATCTATAGATTTAGATTTTTTGAACAATTGATAATTTTATAAGGAAATCTTAATTAAAAGGACAATATTATTGTATCTTAACTCAAAGTGGGAAACAATAGAGAATATACAGTAGTAGAGTAATTGAATATTGCAAGTCTTTTAAAGAAAAAGAAAAGTTGGATTTTAATTTAATTTCTATTGAAATAATTGATGTTTCCAACCGACATGGGCACCACCGCACGGGCAAGACTTTATGATCATGTCCTCGGAAAGGGTATATGACCAGTTCCTTGTACGTGGACTCCAATGATTTTTTGTGTTTTTTTAACTGAAATTTCTATATATTGGTGATTAATTATTAAATACTCCACGAATACTTAATAATTTTCCTTTGTAAACTCCACAATCATGTATTGTAGAAGTATCATCTCATGTACTGGTGTAAATGGTAGAAGAGGACAACAAAGCCCAGTCAGTCAAAGCAACTAATTAAAAGCTTCTGTCATGATCAGTATATATGTAATTCATTATTATAAGAAGCTTCAAAGTCTAATTGAGTCATGTTGAGTCCTCAATTTTTATTCCTTTCATTTGAAAACTAGTAACTTATAATTATTATGCTACTACTTTTAGGTCTCGTTTGATTACACAGTTTAGATGAGATGAGATGTTTTGTTGAAAGTTGAATAAACTATTTTTTTTAAATATTTTTTTTTTAGATTTGAAAAAATTGAATTGTTTATTATATTTCGTATGGGAGTTTGCAAAGGCTGTAATGATGAGATGAGATGGTTTTGTGTATCCAAATTAGGCCTAACCACCATCCATGCATTATGGTAGATGTAGATCACAAAATGTCAAATATCATAAGTAAATTGGTCTACATGATGATGATGATGATCTCATGACATAATTAAGGAGTAATTAAGACATCAAACTAATTATTATATAAGGAAGCTCCAATAAGTAGCCAGCTGCTAAGTACTGATGTAAACTAAAGCTTGATATAACCATTCTTGATCAGCCACTCCATATTCCAATGGTTGTAATCGGTTTTAAGAGTCCAGAAAGCCCACCCAAATGTTGCTCTTTTAAAGACATCAAGCAGGGCCTTAATGTATCTTTTGTAATCCTCTTGTGATGCTCCCTCAACTAGCCACTCAGCTCCCCATTCACCTGCAAAAAACACATGATGATCTAGCTAGGTTAGTTGTAATTCGTAAAGATCAGTTGTGTATTGTGAACAAGCCCCGACATTATATATATATATATATACACTATAAGAAAATTGTATATTTGTAGCTAGTTATTTATTATAAAAATGATTATTTCCTATCAAAATGAGTATATTTTATTGCAAATAATCATTCCCGTCACAAATGCTCATTTTTCTACATATATAATCATGTAGACAATGAAAGTATCATGCATGTATAGCAAATTATATGGTTTTGTGAGAGAATATATATATATATATAATATTTGTGGTTAATTTGGACATACCAATAAAAACAAGGGGACCATTTGAGGTTGTGACATAAGAGATGTCCCGGGATCTATTGCCGTAGACAATATCAATGTTCTGTTGGGCAGTCAAGTTGTAATATCTAGTGTTGAAGAGGTTGTAATAGTGCAAATCTATGACAATGCCCTCTAAGCCACTAGCCAGAGGGAAGAGCTCCCTGTCGTCAATTTTCCCAAGCCGATTATTCAGAACCACATAAACCGTTGAGGAGTGCTTGCGGACGGCCTCATAACCAAGCATGTAGAACTTGTTTAGCATCTCTAGGGTTGCTTCTGGTGCTTTTGGCTCATTCATCAGTTCCATTGCATAAAAGCTTGGGCTCTTTGCATACCTATACTTGCAAGTCATGATCATGATGATCAGAGTGTAAACATAATTAATACACAAACGATCGAGTCCACTAGTACATAATGAAATCTACCTCATGTATAAAGGTTCTAGCTAGCTAGCTTTGTGCATGCATATTATGATCACGTACTTATAGACTAACGTCGTCACATCTATTCTTTTTCTTGTTTTGTTTTTTTATACAGGAGTACTAGGCCGGAGTTCGAACCTGATTCTCCCATTTAGAAACCATATATGCAAGTCTTATATATATATATAGGAAAATTCTATATACCACACCATACCACTATCTCACTTCCATCCCACTATACATGATGTGTTACATTTATCACTATTGAATGATCATTTATTAGATGATTCTTTATCATTTAATAGTGATAAATATATATGCCACATCCTATAGTACTATATATATATATAAAACATATATATATATTATAGGATGAATAATTCAGCAGACGTAATTGAAGATGAATAAACATCGGATGAAAAATGATTGTAAATGTACTATATTAGTACCTGGCAGTTAAGAAGTCTATGACATCGACCGATTGTTGAATAGTGTCATCTGTTTTTCCCCAAGCCTGAGTGGCGCCATCTCTAGATCCGCCATGAACCCAACCATTTTGGGAACCAGGTACTGCATGTAGGCTAATAACAATCTTTATTCCATATTTCCTGCAGATTATAAATAAATTAAACAGCCATTAATGATCATGCATCAGATACAGCTTATTGATCATAAACCATATATATAATTTGATGCAATATATAGCTAGCTAGCTAGCGTAGTATTAAATATATAAAATATTAGAATAATATATAATGTTCCATATATAAGCCTCGATCGAGCTTGCATGTTTGTGAGTTCTTAAACCCTAATCTATGATCATATATAAAAAGATAAAATGTTACCAAATTAAACATGTACATTATATATATTTATATATGTGTGTGTGTAGGGATGCATGCATGCATTGAAGTATACGTACTCAGCCCAGGAGAAGGCGTTGTCTAGAGCTTCCAAGGAACCCCCAACGTAGGGATATGGAGGAGTCGGATCGCTTGCTATCCACCAACCAACTGGAATTCTAACACCGTTTAACCCGTTTTCTGCTATAAACTTGAAGTCATCTTCCACTATGAAAGTGTTCCAATGCTCCTGCATGCATGCATGAGATTGATCATGATGAATGTCCACATGTTATGGTACTACTAGATGATCAAAATCTTCTAGTTTTTTTTATCTGAATTTGAATGTCATAAATGGAAGAGAGAAAATTGCATAAAATGAACCAATTAGTAAGAAACGAATCATGTTTACCCTCATAATTTGTGGGGCTCTCTCTGGTCCATAGCCATTAGTTACTTGAAACTCTCCGCCTCCGTTCAACCCTCCTATGCTCGTTATCTCAAAGACTGAAGGATCGTTCTTTTCCCATTTGCTTTTCCCTGCAAAATCGGCAGTCACCACCCCTATTGCTTTCACCTGTACAATTTCACCAAATATAAGCAGATAATATAGATCAAGATAGACACAATATTAAATATTTATATAGATAATCTTAAATACAATAGGAGTACTTCATAGCTAAAGTTGGCATAAGAGAAAGCAATATAATTACCTGAAGGAAGAATCCATTGGGCGCTTTGATTCTCACACGGCTGGAATTACCTGGTTTTCTAACAATCTCAAATGTCTCTGATTTTCCAGGCGTGTCCGCAATGGCTACCACATCTACCCCATTCCCATTGGTCATGTCCAGCCCCACGAACTGCCTATTAAAGACTTTGAAATTGAAAGTTTTCTCATTGATCCTCCATAGCTATACCAAACAATTAAAGAACACAGCTTGGATGTGTCAGCGATCGAAATCAAAGAATGCCAATTTTTACAAGCTTGGAACTTTCAAATCGTAACCATTTTTAACCAAGCAACTCACAATGAATGTCTCCCACGCAGAACCAACAGTTCTGTTTGCAACTATCATGGTTCCTCCTCCTGTTTCAGCGCAAAGATATTTCCCAGTTGCAACCGATTTGAACAGAATCTGAGCTCCATCCTAATGAATTAGTTACAAAATTAGCAAACAATGAAGCAGTATCAATCAATAGTTATATTTAGAAAATGGTCATGCGGCACCATCTAATGCACTGTTGATATCACAGAGACGTTTGATTTGCCAAAAAGAAGCTTAAAATAAAGATAAGTAAAAACTAAAAGATGCTCATATATGTACAAACCAAAAGGTCTTTGTTGGGGATTCCATCAAAGAGAGAAGGTGTAATATATCCTTCTGTAACCAGCCAACCTCCCAGGTTAACAGCTTTCAGTCGAAACCTTGGCTTTAACCTCTTGCCATGGGAAAAAGATACCATACAGAAAAGAAAAAGTAAGCCTAGTAGCATTATTGATCTTGAATTGATCTCCATTTGGTTATGTTGTCATCCCCTATGATTGAGTATATCATATTTATAATAAGCTTAACAAGGATGGAATTGAATACACAGCAGAGTCAAAATCCAGAAAGTTGAAACTTTGATCCTTTGGGGATTGAATATATAGTCTTTGTGGATATTGTTGATCCTTTTTAAGAAACGAAATTTTGTAACGTTTTATTGGCTGCGCCAAATTGACCCATTTTGGTTTGATGTGCGCCCAAATGCCTTCTTGCCAATCAAACTTAATTTATTGATCAGCCTTTTACTTCCTTAATTCATTTCATGGCTATGTAAATTATCCTTGTTTGATATATAGTCCATAGACATTATTAATAATGGCTGCTGATTCTCTTGGTTTTGACCAAATATTATTATTTTTTAAAATTGTCAACTATCTTTCCGAAATGTTTGAGCATGATAACTAGCTAGGACCAGAAGGCGGAGCCTCGCAACCCGGCCCGGCAACCGGCTCCATCCGCCCGTGTGAGTGTGGGTGCAGGCAGATGACTAATAAATAAGTTTATATGCGTATATATTTATATATATATATAATGTTTGTGAAAATCTAAAAGTAGTGAATGATTTTGTGGCAAAAAATAGAGAATTTTATTATGCAATTCACTATCATTAGGGAGCTTCAATTTTATTATTCTTTTTGGAAATATTAGTAAACATTTTAGTCGAAACATGAGCTGCCAATCTGCCTAATTATGCTGCAGACAAAATATCAAATATGACAGGCAAATTGGACAACATACAGGTCCACGTACGCCAGCTGACCCAAGGAGTAAAACATCAAATTAGGGGGAAGCTCCAATAACCATAAATGGTGTAAAAACTAAAGCTTGATATAACCATTCTTGATCATCCACTCCAAACTCCAATGGTTTTGCACGTTTTTAAGTGTCCAGTAAGCCCACCCAAATGTTGCTCTTTCAAACACATCAAGCTGGGCCTTGGCGTATCTTTGGTAATCCTCTTTTGATGCTCCCTGAACTTGCCACTCAGCTACCCATTCACCTGCAAAAAATATTTGGGTTGTAAATACATTTCACAAAGAGTATTACCATTAGCTATTTCTTTTTTAGGACAAGTCTTGAGTTTCTTTTTACATTTTTTCGGGATTGCAAGGAGTAAATATTGTGGACACAATTCGTTCCTCACGATGACGCTACTACGACACAGATCTATGACTTCTGGCTTTAATAATACCATTGAAAAATGATACTTACAGTCGTGAGTGGGCAATAGCTACGCAATCATTTTTTCAAAGTAGATAAATACGAGATTAATATGGAAATTTTAATAATAGATCTAACTCTGTTTCAAAATTACTGTACGACGCTTACGCGCTCTACGACTGTATGTAGCATTAAGGTCAATCACCACTTGGACATACCAATAAAAGTAAGTGGACCATTTGAGGTTGTGACATAAGTGAGCTCCTGGGTCCTGTTGATGTAGACGTAATCAATGTTCTGCTGGACAGTCAAGTTGTCAAATATGGTGGAGAAGAGGTTGTAATAGTGCAAATCAATGACCGAGCCCATTAAGCCACTAGCTAGAGGGAACAGCTCCCTCGCGTCAATTTGCCCTAGCCGGTTAGACATGACCACATAAGCCGTGGAGGAGTGCTTGCGGACAGCATCATAACCGGCCTTGTAGTACTTGTTTACCATCTCTAGGGATGCTCCTGGTGCCAGTGGCTCATTGATCAGTTCAACTGCATAAAGGCTTGGGCTCTTTGCATACCTATACTTGTAAATGAGAGTACACGTATATCAACAAACGAGTCAACAAGTACTATAAAAGCTACCTGCATATAAAGGCTTTGGCTCTTTGCATTTTATGGTTTCATATTAGAAATAGAAAAATACTTTAGACAAGATTATACAAAAATAAATCTACAAACTAACGTAACTTGAAGAGCAGTTCTCTTATAACTATGTACCTTGCAGTTAGGAAGTCTATGACAGCAACTGTCTGTTGAATATTCTCATCTGTTTTTCCCCATTCCTGAGAGCCATCTCTGGAAGAGCTATGTTCCCAACCATTTTGGGAGCCAGGTGCAGCATGTAGATCAATTATAACGTTCAGTCCATATTTCCTGCAGACAAATTACAATACTCTCTTAGAATATTATTTTTTAATATTATTATTATTTTGAGATTTAAAAAAGTTAAATTATTTATTATATTTTGTGTAAAAATTTAAAAAAATTATAACGATGAATTAAGATGAGTTTCCAATTCAAACCAAAACTAAGCCTTTCAAATGTAATAGTCGTCCAATTAAAGATACACCTAACTTTCTACGGTCCAAAAGGGTGGAATATTTGGTCGACGATCCATTCAAGAATTTGGCGGAATAATGTTACCAAAACATGTACAGTAATATTATATGTACGTACTGAGCCCAGGAGAAGGCATTGTCTAGAGCTTTCAAGGAACCCCCGACATAGGGACGTGGAGGAGTCGGATCGCTTGCTATCCACCAACCAACTGGAATTCTAACGGCGTTTAGTCCATTTTGTGATATGAACTTGAAGTCATCTTCCACTATGTATGTGCTCCAATGCTCCTGAGATTCAATGTCCACATACAGATCTGAATTATTATATATTATACACATCAAATGAATTTTTAACCATTTCTTTAAGTTTCATAACAAGTGGCCGGCTTTAGGTGTAGGGATGGCTAAATACAAATTGAGGTTTAAGATAAAATTTAAGTGAGTCATTAATACCTATAATACAATAAAATATAAATTATTATATTGAATATTTTTAACTTTTTAATAAAATGAGTTTTTATTTTAAATCTTTAAATATAGATTTTTTGAATTTATATTTACAACAACTTAGAATGAAGCCTTAATGTAGATTTTATATCTCAATTTAGCAAGATCTGAAAACAATTATTTAAAATATAAATAATTCATTGTATTACTTATTAAAAAAATTAAATTCATTATATTAAATATTAAATTTAATGTTATGGGACCTTGCACATATTGAAAACTATAAAAATTATTTAAAATTTTATTTAATGAAATGGTTTTTATTTTTATTTTTTAAAAAAATTAAAAAAAAATACACTTCATTTTTATTTTTAGAACCTTAGATGGGACGGCAATGGCCTAAATAACCTTAGCATTGAGCTGACTCTGTTTAGGTGGTCTATTTTCATAACATAAATGAAGGCAAAAAGATAGGAAGAAATAAGTGCTTACCCTCATCACTTGTGGGGCTCTCTGTGGTCCATAGCCATTAGTTATTTGAAACTCGCCGTGCAACCCTCCTGTGTTTGTTATCACGAAGACTGAGGGATCGTTCTCTTCCCATTTGCTATTCCCTGCAAAATCTGCAGTCACCAGCGTCTCTGTCTTCGCCTGTAAAATTTCATCCAATTTAATGATGGCGAAGTACAAAACCTTGTACGTAGTGTGTTTATCTCTCTAGATTTATACAAATAATATTACCTGCAGGAAGAATCCATTGGGCGCTTTGATTCTCACATGGCTGGAATTACCTGGTTTTCTAACAATCTCAAATGTCTCTGATTTTCCAGGCGTGCTAGCAATGGCTACCACATCTATCCCATTTCCACTGGTGTCTAGCCCCACGAACTGCTGGTTAAAGACCCTGAAATTGAAAGTTTTCTCATTGATCCTCCATAGCTACACCAAACAAAGAACACCCACCCGTATATGTCAGCAAAACCAAAGAACGTTAATTAGCTCGTCGATCGAATTTCAAACCATAATGAACCATTTTTTACCAAAACATGAACTTACGCTGAATGTCTCCCATCCTGAAGCAGCACTTCTGTTTGCAACTATGATGGTTCCTCCTCCAGTTTCAGCGCAAAGATATTTCCCAGTTTTAACCGATTTGAACTGAAGTCCAGTTCCATCCTAATCAAGTTAAAAAGCAAACAATGACATTTACAACTCGGTGGGAATCATGACATGATTTGATTTGATTTGATTTGCAAGAAAGAGCTGAAGTTGAAAATAAGATACAAACCAAGAAGTCCTTGTTGGGGATGCCATCAAAGAGAGAAGGTTTAATCCATCCTTCCGTAACCAGCCAACCTCCCAGATTAACAGCTTTTACTCGAAAGCTGGGATTTGTCCTCCCATGAGATAAAGATACCTTACAGAAAAGAAAAACTATGCCAAGTAGCAATATTCTTGAATTGATCGCCATTTGTTTATCTTGTTATCGATCCCCCTTCGAGTATATCATCATATATATAGTAAGGATTAACAAGTGCATAGCAGAGTCAAAATCCAGAAACTTTGACCAGTTTGGAGTTGAATATTCTTTGTGGATATTATTGATCAATATCATAGGGTACGAGAATTCTTAGCAGTTCTGGTTCGGTTCAATTGATCAAGGCAGCAAAACACCATTAATATATGAGAATTACTTAAGACATAAAAGAGATTACACAAAAATAAACTCATAAATTAATGTGATTTCATATAATGTATTATATTTACTTTATATAAAAAATAATTTTATAATCTAATATACTACATTAAACTGCGTTAGCTTTTGGATTTCCTGCTAGCCCAAGATCCATTAGCCACGTTATGCCACCGAAATATATATGAAGGAAAAAAATAAGCCATATCAAAGCTGACTCCAGCTAGCCATACGTATATCATTGGTAAAACTCAACGTTTTCTAGAAAGTCAGCATTTTTCTATAGCGGTTCTGGTTCGGTTCAATTGATCAAGGCAGGAACACATAAAAATAAACAGATACAGAGATTATATAAAAATAAACAAATAAATTGATATGATTTCAAGTGATGTACTTTATATAAAAAATAATTTTATTCTCTGATGTACTATATCAAATCATATCAATTTATAGATT
Organism: Pterocarya stenoptera; assembly: GCA_003123785.1. Classification (NCBI taxonomy): domain Eukaryota; kingdom Viridiplantae; phylum Streptophyta; class Magnoliopsida; order Fagales; family Juglandaceae; genus Pterocarya; species Pterocarya stenoptera. Next base: position 60,593 of record QEOT01007855.1, on the reverse strand, counting down.
TTCTGCTGGTCATGATCCCTAACCTCGCCATGCCACCGAAATATATATGAAGGAAAAAAATAAGCCCTATCAATGCTGACTCCAGCTAGCCATGCATATATCGATCATTGCTAAAACTCAAAGTACGTTTTCTAGAAAGTCAGCATTTATCTAATGTATGACATGGATAGGTTTGGGGATAAAGATAAAATGAAATTTTTTATTTTCATTTCATCTCATCATTATATTTTTTTAAATTTCTATATAAAATATAATAAATAATTTAATTTTTTCAAATTCTAATATAACTTTTTTAAATTTCAATTCAACTTTTTCAAATTTTAAAATTAAAAAATAATATTTTAAATTTTAAAATAAAATATAAAATTTTTATCTTACCATCCAAAATTCTCTGTATGATAATAGATTAGAAGCATATCAGGCTATGGATGAGTTTGGGAATAGGCTGTCTTTTCAACATTTATATTTGATTAAATATAAAGAAAAATCATTTATAAAATAAATAAATAAATAAAAGATAAAGAATTGACCATCCTAAATGCTTGCATCAAAGATTACAGAACGAATTAAAGAACACATATTCTAATGTTCAGCTACATATTTTTCCCAACCAACTAAGGGCTTGTATGGAATTAAATCTCATTTCAAAATTTTCATTTTATCTCATTCTTAAATATAATTTAAATACAAATATTTTTAAACTAATTATTATAATTTTCTAAACTTTCAAATAAAAAATAAAAAATAATTTAATTTTTTCAAATCTACAAAAAAAAATAATATTATAAAACTATATTATTACAATATTTTAACTATAAAATATTTTTTATTTAATTGTTTTCTCTCCTTTCTTAAAACCCAAAAAATATTCAATTCAAACTATCTCATTACTATTCACAAACTATCTTATTAATTATTCACAAAATTATCATCTCATCTCACTCTCCATACGAACTCTAAGGGTTTGTTTAGAAAAAAATTTTATCCCAAAATTCTCATCTCATCTCATCTCCTTCCCGAACATCACTTAAACACAAATACTTTTAATCTAATCATTAAAATTTTCCAAACTTTCAAATAAAAAATAATTCAATTTTTTTAAAATTTTTAAACAAAATTAATATTAAAAAAATATATTATAATAATATTTTAATTTTATAATATTTGTTATTCAATTTTTTCTATCTCTTTTTCCAAAATCCTATAAAATATTAAGATTCGTTTGGATTGTGAGATAAGATGAAATAATTTTTGATAAAAATTGAAAGATAAATAAAATATTGTTATAATATTATTTTTTAATATTATTAATTTTTTAGAATTTAAAAAAATTGAATTGTTTAATATATTTTATATAAAAATTTTTAAAAATTATAATAATAAAATAAAATAAAATAAAACTATTTCTATATTAAATCAAATTATCTCATTATTATTTAAATTATTTTATTATTATTTATAAGAGTCGTGCTACTCCGCTGTCCAGAGTAACCCTTTCAACTTGACCAATAAGTAAAATGTGTATTTTTATTTTTTTCTTTTTTTTTTCATATTTTTTTAACATAGTTAAATATTTTTTAAAAAAAATCAATACAAGAAAAATTAATTTTTTAATCATTAAGTAAAATAAAAATTTAAATATATAAACAGTAAAATTAAGACAAAATGAAGAGAACAAACTAATATTTTTCTATTTATAAAATTCTCGTTCTATCTCAATTCTAAACTTTCCTAAATCAAAGAGACAATGTGATTGAAAGCAGAATGGGACCGTGTACAAGGGGAGAGACAGTGAGAGAGACGCGGCCTCAGACACCATTTGCGAGGTTTACACTCTGCACAATGTACACATTCTCCCATGAAGTAGCCAACCAGCTACCATCAAATAAATACAATTCTTCTTGGTAGAGTCGCCCACAAACACCATTTTACGAGGTGCTCGAGTTACACATTATCTGTTAGGATTTAAACAAAAATCTACTCTCACCGGCATTTGCTTTCGGATTCGCCCCCACAATTTTTTTTTTTAAATTTAATTATTAAGAAAATATTTTTTAATAATACTATAAATTATTATTTTAAAAAAATAATAGTACTGCTCTTTGTTAGATAGTTAACCACAAGAAAATAAGATAATATAGATTACCAGTTGGACCATCACCACCGCTGCTCATCTTAATGCCTCAGCCTCGATATATAATATCTTCTTATTTTCATTTTCTTTGCGAAAGCCAAGAGAGATATATAATACGAATATATATTCAATTGTTTATGTATTCTCGAGATCAACGGCTACATGTCCAAGATTCTTCTGTATTTGCGTTTAATTTCTCCTGCATTGTTCGTGAATGGCAACAAGACTTCTTTTAAATCATAAATGTTGCGGGTATCAGTTCTCATACTCGTAACCGGCGTGGACAGGAACGGGTTGGGTGATGCAGTTTTCAGACCGGATAAAATTCAGTTCGAAAACCGCAACCGATTATCCGAATGACCGGACCGGAAAAAAATTCAATCCTGTTGAGCACCTTACAACCAACTAATATGTTAAACTCGACAATAAACCGTTGGAATCATGCGTGTAGCATGTGAGGACGTACACTGAGACGATGTGGCGTTTGAGAGGCTTTCATGCAGTTGTCTACAAGCTTATTTATAAAAGAGAGGACAATGCTACTCATTCCGTCCATTTAACTTGTTCTCTCTTTTCGTTTTACTTGGCCACTACATGTTACACAATTTTTAAGTTTTTAATCCCACGTTGCCTCCCAGCTTCCTTCTCCTTAGTTTCCCTGCCCCACGAGTTCATGAGACTAAGAAATTGAGGAGAAGGAGACAAGCTTGGGAGGATGTACTTCAAAAAACAAAAAAAAAATTTAAATGAAGCGTTGATTTAACAAGAAGAGAAGGAGAAATTGATGGGTTGGGAAGCAACGAAAAAATTAAAAGTTATGCAACATGTAGCAGCCATGTAAAATGAAAAGAGAAAACGGGACGAAGGAGCGGGATGATTAGCATTATCGAAAATTTCTACTGTCAAGCCAGTGCATAAAATATTTAACCTTTTGTGATGAAAAGATTCGTTGCAGAAGATCAACACTCGCGATGAGGACAACAAACTCGCAGCTAAAAGCTTTTTGTTGCTAGCT